>JAWDGP010004235.1:277500-350000 GCA_033675545.1 Elysia crispata | reverse complement strand
ACCTGTTTGACACCAGGATATATATCCTGACACCCTCACGCTCCCTTTTTCAACCTACCCTCCCACTCCCCCTTTCACCTCTTTCAGCAACCTGCTTGACATCATCAACGAGCGGGCCGAGGCCGCCGAGGAGGAGCTTGAGAGGCGGCTGGGCAGCAACCCTGGGGCGTCAGCATCCCCAGGCCGCGCGGGCAGTAACGTGAGTCAGGTGTCCGCCCTCAGTGACACCAGCACGGGCAGTGACGAGGTCTTCGTGTTTCAGTACGCTGGAGGCAAGGAGGGCGCCCTCACCAGGGACTGGGAGGTGAGAACTGTGTCTCTGTGTCTCTATCTCTCAATCTCTCTCTTTCTCTCTCTCTCTCTCTCTCTCTCTCTCTCTCTCTCTCTCTCTCTCTCTCTCTCTCTCTCTCTCTCTGTTTCTTATTGTCTTTCTCTCTTTCTGTCTGTCTTTATTCCTCTTTCTGTCTCTGTCTGTCTGTCTGTCTGTCTCGCTCCCTCTCTCTTTCTCTCTCTCTCTCCATCTCTCTCACTCCATCTCTCTCCCCCTCCCTCTCCCTCTCTCTCTCCCTCCTCTCTGGTCCTAATCTCATCCAGTGACGTTTAACGATCCGCCATTAACTAAGGCTCGAAACGACATGTATCGTGGTTTACCTGCCGTCCAATGACCAGTGCAATGACATGAAATATACTTTGTGTGTACGCCAAGTGAAGTTAAGTAAACAATCTTTGCTGTTTTCTATCGGCCGTGCAAAGAATCAGAGCAAGTTAAAGTTGGAGGTGTTTATACAGTAAACACTCACTATAGGATACGGTTTTAAATATTCATCATTCAATGATGTGTAACAGTGGAACCTTAAATCGCATCTTTTTTTATTTACCTGAGATTCATTTCTACTGAATAACTTAATGAGAACCTGTAGATATAAACTTGGGTAATGATAAGGATGTTCATGAAAACAAGGGTTGAAGAAGATGCTGCTGATGATGGTGGTGATGATATTGATGGCACGGATTATATCGAGAAAAAGAAATAATAGTGAAGATGAGGATGATAACTTGGATGAAAATCTGTTATTTTATTAAGAAGATTAGCATCGATAATGAAAATGATGATTAAACGATTAAAATGTTATAAACATAACAATAGCAATGATTATCATGCTGATGATGATGATGATGATGATGATGATGATGATGATGATGATAACGGCAATGGCTATAATGATCATGAACAAAATGGTGATTATAATGATCATGTGGATGAAGTGGAAGAGGTCGATAATGATGATGGTGATGATAATGATAATGTTGATGCTGATGATCAAAATAAGGCCTACAAATTACCATGTATGACTTTTGACCTCTCAACCCAGGCTAAACTGAAAGGTCGTATCGAATCTCTGGAGCGACTCCTGGCGGAGGAGAGACAGAAAGTGTCCACAGCGGAGAAGAAACTGATACTGTCAGGGACAGGAACCGTAGCCCCTTCTGTGTCAGATGATGTGAAACTGAGGTTCAGAGAGAAAGAACTGCTACAAGCAGAGGTTAGTGTCAGACGATGTGAAACTGAGGTTCAGAGAGAAAGAACTGCTACAAGCAGAGGTTAGTGTCAGACGATGTGAAACTGAGGTTCAGAGAGAAAGAACTGCTACAAGCAGAGGTTAGTGTTAGTGTCAGACGATGTGAAACTGAGGTTCAGAGAGAAAGAACTGCTACAAGCAGAGGTTAGTGTTAGTGTCAGACGATGTGAAACTGAGGTTCAGAGAGAAAGAACTGCTACAAGCAGAGGTTAGTGTTAGTGTCAGACGATGTGAAACTGAGGTTCAGAGAGAAAGAACTGCTACAAGCAGAGGTTAGTGTCAGACGATGTGAAACTGAGGTTCAGAGAGAAAGAACTGCTACAAGCAGAGGTTAGTGTCAGACGATGTGAAACTGAGGTTCAGAGAGAAAGAACTGCTACAAGCAGAGGTTAGTGTTAGTGTCAGACGATGTGAAACTGAGGTTCAGAGAGAAAGAACTGCTACAAGCAGAGGTTAGTGTTAGTGTCAGACGATGTGAAACTGAGGTTCAGAGAGAAAGAACTGCTACAAGCAGAGGTTAGTGTTAGTGTCAGACGATGTGAAACTGAGGTTCAGAGAGAAAGAACTGCTACAAGCAGAGGTTAGTGTTAGTGTCAGACGATGTGAAACTGAGGTTCAGAGAGAAAGAACTGCTACAAGCAGAGGTTAGTGTTAGTGTCAGACGATGTGAAACTGAGGTTCAGAGAGAAAGAACTGCTACAAGCAGAGGTTAGTGTTAGTGTCAGACGATGTGAAACTGAGGTTCAGAGAGAAAGAACTGCTACAAGCAGAGGTTAGTGTTAGTGTCAGACGATGTGAAACTGAGGTTCAGAGAGAAAGAACTGCTACAAGCAGAGGTTAGTGTTAGTGTCAGACGATGTGAAACTGAGGTTCAGAGAGAAAGAACTGCTACAAGCAGAGGTTAGTGTTAGTGTCAGACGATGTGAAACTGAGGTTCAGAGAGAAAGAACTGCTACAAGCAGAGGTTAGTGTTAGTGTCAGACGATGTGAAACTGAGGTTCAGAGAGAAAGAACTGCTACAAGCAGAGGTTAGTGTTAGTGTCAGACGATGTGAAACTGAGGTTCAGAGAGAAAGAACTGCTACAGGCAGAGGTAGGTTTTAGTGTCAGGCGATGTGAAACTGAGGTTCAGAGAGAAAGAACTGCTACAAGCAGAGGTTAGTGTTAGTGTCAGACGATGTGAAACTGAGGTTCAGAGAGAAAGAACTGCTACAAGCAGAGGTTAGTGTTAGTGTCAGACGATGTGAAACTGAGGTTCAGAGAGAAAGAACTGCTACGAGCAGAGGTTAGTGTTAGTGTCAGACGATGTGAAATTGAGGTTCAGAGAGAAGGAACTGCTACAGGCAGAGGTAGGTTTTAGTGTCAGGCGATGTGAAACTGAGGTTCAGAGAGAAAGAACTGCTACAGGCAGAGGTTAGTGTTAGTGTCAGACGATGTGAAACTGAGGTTCAGAGAGAAAGAATTGTTACAGGTAGAGGTCAGTGTTAGACAAACTGAGGTTCAGGGAGAGAGAATTATTACAGGCAGAGGTCAGTGTCAGACAAACTGATGCTCAGAAAGAAAAAAAACGGTTACAGGCAGAGGTCAGTATCAGACGGTGTTTAACTGAGGCTCAGAGAGAAAGAACTGTATCAGGCAGAAGTCAGTGTCAGACAAACTGAGGCTCAGGAAGAAAGAATTATTACAGGCAAAGGTCAGAGTCAGACGGCGTTAAATTGAGGCTCAGAAAGAAAAAAAACTGTGACAGGCAAAGGTTAGTATCAGATGATGTGGAACTGAGGCTTAGGGACAAAGAACTGTTACAGGCAGAGGTTGTGTCAGACGATGTGAAACTGAGGCTCTGAAAGAAAAAAAAACTGTTACAGGAAGAGCTTAATGTCAGACGGTGTTAAACTGAGACCATGGAAGAAAAAACTGCTACAGGCAGAGGTCAGAGCTACGATCAAGTGAGATGTTGAGGGTTTTCTTTAGTATTATTTTCCTATGGGTGGAAGACATTGCTTGTTGAAAATAGTATTCATCCTGGTCTTGTTTTAGTCCGCATTATGGGTCCCACAATATTTTTTTAATTCAAAAAGCTTGTGTTTTAGATGGCTTCATATGAACTAAAGATACATTTTAGGATGATATTATTACAATAATTAAAAAACAAAACAAAAAAAACTTCCAAGATGAAATATTCTTTTATGGGGACTCCATCCCCGGGCTAGAAAAGAGTCCTTGATGATTTAAAGCCCCACACCTTTAGTTAGTGACTTTAGGGTCACATCGTTTCAGTACTGCCCTACCTGACGGCGACTCAAGTTTTATATACGCTAAGGTCTGAGGTCACCATAATGGAATCAGCTTGCATCTCCAAGACAGATAATGATGCTAACAAAGAATAGAATAACGATCACGTTAACTCCAAATTAGAAATCCATACAAAAAAAAATAAAAAAAAAAATTATCACAATTTCTCGGGTTTCTAATAAAAAAAAAATTTTCTGGCTGATCAGCCAGTCTCAAGCTTAGCTTAAATTATAAAGGATAAGTTTTTGAAGCTTTTTTTTTAATCTGCCTTGGAAAGATCTGCAGATGTAATCCGCGTGTTTTCTGCGAGATACTGATCACATTACCAGATGTGAACCTCACTAGGTAGCGAGAGAACACTTAACTCTTGCCTCCCTTTTCATTTTTTTGTTGTTGTTGAAGGAGAGGAAAGTTGTTAAAATTTCTTTTTTTTTTTTTTGGCTCGACTTTATAAAGACATGTGAAAGAAATGTGTATGAAACTTTCTGATTAATTTTTACAAAATATTTTAGTTAAATGGTGAAACACAATTACACATTCAGAGCAAGAAAGAAATTCTTTTACTTATTCGCTTCACCTCCTCCTCCTCCTCTTCCTCCCTATCCTCTTTTCTTTCTTTTACTACTACTACTACTACTACTACTACTACTACTACTACTACTACTACTACTACTACTACTACTACTACTACTACTACTACTACTACTACTACTACTACTACTACTACTACTACTACTACTACTACTACTACTACTACTACTACTACTACTACTACTACCACTACTACTACTACTACTACTACTACTACTACTACTACTACTACTACTACTACTACTACTACTACTACTACTACTACTACTACCACTACTACTACTACTACTACTACTACTACTGCTACTACTACTGCTGCTACTATTACTACTACTACTACTACAACAACTACTACTACTACTACTACTACTACTGCTACTACTACTGCTACTGCTGGTACTACTACTACTACTACTACTACTACTACTACTACTACTACTACTACTACTACTAGTACTGCTGCTGCTGCTACTACTACTACTACTACTACTACTACTACTACTACTACTACTACTACTACTACTAACAAGAATAATAATAATACCACTACAACTACCTTTTCTCTCTTTTTTCTTCTGTGTCCCCATTTTACCATATTGTTGTCCATTCACCGCTCGATCAGCTTGTGAGCAGCCAGCATCACCTACAGATCGCCACTGACCAGATCAAGGGGCTCAGAGAGCGGCTCGTAATTTTGGAAGATGAGCATGTTAGACTCAAAGAGGATTACGGGAAACTTTACGAGGAGGTGAGAAGAGAGGGGAAAAGATAGAGAGAGAGAGAGAGAGAGAGAGAGAGAGAGAGAAAAGTAAAAGTGATAACATTAATACAATGGTAATAGTAGTAGTAGTAGTAGTAGTAGTAGTAGTAGTAGTAGTAGTAGTAGTAGTAGTAGTAGTAGTAGTAGTAGTAGTAGTAGTAGTAGTAGTAGTAGTAGTAGTAGTAGTAGTAGTAGTAGTAGTAGTAGTAGTAGTAGTAGTAGTAGTAGTAGTAGTAGTAGTAGTAGTAGTAGTAGTAGTAGTAGTAGTAGTAGTAGTAGTAGTAGTAGTAGTAGTAGTAGTAGTAGTAGTAGTAGTAGTAGTAGTAGTAGTACTAGTAGTAGTAGAAGCAGTAGTAGTAGTAGTAATATTAATATTAATAATAATAATAATAATAATAATAATAATAATAATAATAATAATAATAATAAGAAGAAGAAGAAGAAGAAGAAGAAGAAGAAGAAGAAGAAGAAGAAGAAGAAGAAGAAGAAGAAGAAGAAGAAGAAGAAGAAGAAGAAGAAGAAGAAGCTTTATGTTGTTTTTTTTTGTTTTTTTTTTTTTTTTGTTTTTTTTTTCTTTTTTTTCGTAGAAAAATATGGACTGAACTTCTGGTGAAAATAGCTTTTTTTTTTTATTTTCCTTAAATTTGAAGACAATATTGTTAAATTATTTACTCTAAATTAGAAAGGATTCACTCAAAATAAAGCAGAGATGGGGGGAAATTGACGAATAAGAGGAAAGGAAAACAAGAATGTGAGATTAAGGCAAGAAAAAAGAGAAAGAGGTTTTGAGAGAGGAAAAAGAAAAGAGAGAACTGAGGATATTAAGAGAGATAGAGAGAGAAGGAGAGAGGGAGAGAGAGAGAGAGAGAAGGGGGGGGGGGAAGAATAGGCTATATGAGAGGAAAAGAAAGAACATTAATAGATAGATAGAGAGAAATAGTGTGTGTGTCTGCATGTGTGTTGTGTCTGGCAGGGAGATAATCTAATCTAACATGGCGCCCACCAACACTTACCTGAGGGGTCTACCTATATAATATAGTCAAGCGGAGAAATCAGATAGAGAGATGGGAAGAGGTGAGAGGAGGGTTGGAGTGCGGGGAAAGGGGGGGGGGGGGGAATTATCTTTCCTCTGAGAAGGAGGAGAAGCTGTGCGGGAAAATCTGGAAGTATGTTGTGAGAAAATGTTGATTGGTTCCCGGGTTGTCTTGGTGACTGATGAGTTCAGTTTAACAGAGACTGGAAACACCTTCAGCTTCCCTTAGAGCGGTCTACAAGGAGGAGATTACTCTGTTTTTTAACTTCTCTTGTGCTACTTGAGAAAGGTAGTTTAATTCCCCTTTTTTTCATCACCTTTTTTCCTTTAAAAAAAAAAAAAAAAAAAAAAAAAAATCCAGCTTCCCTTAGATTCGGATACAAAGAGGAGACTACTCTGTTTTCACTTTTCTTTAGTTACTTGGAAAAGGTAGTTTAATTCCCCTTCTTTTCATTCTCGTTTTTTTTTTTCTCCCCGCTTTTAATTATAACCACGATAATTCAGCCCCATTCAAATATATCCCGAGTTTGTGATAACAGTTTTCAATGCTGCTGATAATATGGGAATTCCTATGCTCAGAGCGGCCTTGAGGCAACCTAAGACATTAAGATTCCTGCTTGTCAAAAGCTAACTTGGAAACCTTTGCGAGAAGCAGGGTGAAGGCTGTCTACTTAGCAAGGTGAAGGTCGCAGGAACATCCAGAGGTTAAGGGCCTAGGCTAGCTAAACATACCTCAACGGTTATTCTGTCAATTTTTAATGCCAAATTGGACTAGGTCTAGACTTTTCCTAAGCTCTCATTATCTTGGCAATATTCCAATATTTTTTGCTTTCTTTGTATTGTATTTTTTTTTTTATGTCCGTATTGTTGTGTTTCTCATTCTAGTTTTGTTCTGTGTGATTATATTCCGGTTTAGAAGTACTCCTCCAGAGCTTCTTACTATTCAAGATAAGCTATATAGGATTCTTCTAAACTAGATTACCCAGTTGCATTCTCTGGTTTTAAATAAGATGGGGGGAAATAAGGAGCATAACAACTTTTCTGATAGATATTTAAAAAAAAAACTGAGATTAAAAGAAATATTAACTGCATATTTCTACAAAACGAAAGTGATTATTTTTGTTTATATTTTAATGTACGAAGATAAAAGCAAGTACACCTGTATGAGCTAAGAAAACCCACAAAAGGATTATTGATGTGCTATTAAATGATGTTTGTTTACAGACAGACATCAAATACCATTGCATCAAATAAATGAAACGTTTTATCGTTGTTTTTGTGTTCAGTCGGCACTTCCTAAACAGAATGTCTGCCTCTATGTGTTTTATGGTGTTGCTGTGTTTGTCGCTATTGTTGTTGTTGTTGTTGTTGTTGTTGTTGTTGTTGTTGTTGTTTTTGTTTTGCTTACATTTGTTGTTGCTGTGGTTGTTGCAGTTGCTTTAGTTGTTATTGGTGCTGCTGCGAGTGTTGTTGTTGTTGTTGCTGTTGTCAATGATTCTATTGCTTTTAGTATTTAAGATGAGAAACGAGAAGGTATAAAGATTAAATATAGAATGAAACCGAGGAATGAAAGAGTCTAAGATGAAACAGTTGACCGGAAATACTCGTGGAAATGTAAGATCTATGACTCTGTCATTCTGTCACTGTAGGTGGATGCTCCTCTTGACAAGGACACCGCAGACTCAACCTCTCTCACATCTACTGACGCAACTGACGCAGCCACTGGCGCGCCTGTATCCCCTGACGCAGAGGACAAGTGTTCGGAGGGCGGAGGCGACGCTGGTTTCCCTTTCGTCTCTAAAAGAATCTCAGTCGTGGAGGCCCCGGTAGGGAGGGTAGGGAGATAACGGAGACTGTGTAGGGAGGGTAGGGAGATTGTGGAGACTGTGTAGGGAGGGTAGGGAGATTGCGGAGACTGTGTAGGGAGGGTAGGGAGATAACGGAGACTGTGTAGGGAGGGTAGGGAGATAACGGAGACTGTGTAGGGAGGGTAGGGAGATTGTGGAGACTGTGTAGGGAGGGTAGGGAGATAACGGAGACTGTGTAGGGAGGGTAGGGAGATTGTGGAGACTGTGTAGGGAGGGTAGGGAGATAACGGAGACTGTGTAGGGAGGGTAGGGAGATTGTGGAGACTGTGTAGGGAGGGTAGGGAGATAACGGAGACTGTGTAGGGAGGGTAGGGAGATTGTGGAGACTGTGTAGGGAGGGTAGGGAGATTGCGGAGACTGTGTAGGGAGGGTAGGGAGATTGCGGAGACTGTGTAGGGAGGGTAGGGAGATAACGGAGACTGTGTAGGGAGGGTAGGGAACTTAGTGAGACTGTGTAGTGAGAGTATAGTACCGTATGGAGCTTACTGAGATTTTTTTAGGTAGTTTACTGAGATTGTGTAGGGAGAGTAGAGAGCTTACTGAGGTTACGTAGGGATGTAAGGATTGAGTTCGCATGAATAGCTGCAGGCAAAGTTTGCAGACAACATTTTTTGTCAAAGTAAATAGAGTAGAGATGGTAGGGAGATAACACGATTATGGATAGTCAGAGTAGACAGGGTAAAGGTATAAATTACTCTTTTTGGTTGGAGGGGTATCGAAATAAGTAATTATAATTATTTCGGTAGGGAGAGTAGGAGAAGGGGGGGGGGGGGCGGAAGGAGGCAGAAGTAGGGATATAGTATGATTTTGTGGGTAGAGGTAGAAGGAAAAGGGGGATGAATTTGTTATGGAGAGTAAGGACTCAATTAATAAGTTTCTAATGATGTGCCGTAAGTCTTAGCAGAGATTGTCTGATGTTAAAGCTACGCGTTAAGGAAATTGGCGGCACTTTAACACGGCTTGCATAATATAGGAAGGAAATCGATATTTTTGACTCGCCTAAGCTGGCACAGGTGACCTGGGAGAGCATGACCCAAACATCAGAAATCTTCATGGGGTGGATTGGATCTTAAAACAGTTTATGGTTTTTGGGTGATAATATGGTTGGCGGCTGGGAACTAGACCCAAAAGGCAGGTTGTGTTGATATTGAAAAAAAACTTGATGAGAAATGGAGAAGATTTATAGGGAAAGTTTTATTAGTTGATAAGGCTCTCTGGCATGGTGCAAGTGTCGATATACTGGATCAGGGGTGTCCAAATTTTTTTTCAAAGAGGGTCAGATTTGGTGACATGAAAATGTGTGGTGGGCCGACCATTCAGCCTGACATTCTTTGAACCATTAGGTTTAATTATTATTGATTTTATGACAGAGGCTGCGGGCCAGTGTAGATTAGAACATGGGCCGCATTAGACTCCCGAGTCCCGGATGTCGGACATGCCTGTCCCAGGTTGATCTCACTGCCCTTAGGGTTGGGAGATGGATGTGTCCTGGTGCGGTTTAGAAAGCTTGGTGTTTTGGTTATCTTTTGTTCTGTCACCTTATTTTTTATGTTCTGGTAAAAGTTTTAGCGGAATTGCGGGTGGGGGTTTTGCTTTGTGCTGTGCATCGAATAAACTTAATCTATGTCAATCTTGTCGTTTTCCGTATCAGAAGTTTCGTGAACTTAGGCGACTGAAAGAAGAGGAGGAAGGGGCCTCCGACTCCACGGGAGATAACAAGGAAGAGGAGACACAGGAACAGGAAGACCAAACCAAACCGAAAACCTCCTCTTTGCTTGAAGAGCTAGAACTCTACAAACAGAAAGCCAGAGAGCTGGAGTTCAAAGTTGAAGAGGTTAGTTCGAGTTGTCCTAATTTTAATGGGAAAAAAAAAATAAAAAATTTCGTAAACGTTAGAAATGATATAAATATATTTTCTTACCAATCTTGCTTCTAAATGCTGATAAATGAGTGAATTATCTTGATACACATATTTTAAGCGCAATTTCTGAGAGTCATGTGTATCTTTGATCCATTCTAAAAAGCCTCCGGTTCTTAATTTGAACAGCTTATGTAATAAGAATAAATAATATGAATGAGAGAGACAATTATTATAATTGTTTGTAATTTTCTTCACGTCGAGATATGTTGATTAAGCTGCTGGGCTGTTTCTTTTTTGAACCTTTTGTTTTTGTTTAATCGTTCTTGAATGTTTTAATAGAATAACTTGTTTTTGATTCTTATTTCACCTTCCATAACTCTACTTTTGTTGATGTTTTTGGACATTTCCGGATCATAATTTTATTTCCATGTTACGTTTGTCTGTGTCTCATTAGTCTGTGGAGTCTTCATGGTTTCTTTTTTGTTTTTGCTCAGGATAATTTTTACCCTTTTTTGTGTAAATATCATTGTTTTTCTATCTCTGTCTCTGTTTATAACTTACTGTTTTCCCATGTTAATGCTTGCCTCTCTCTCTATCTCTCTCTCGGTCATTCGTTTCTGCCTCTGTCTCTATCTCTCTCTCTCTCGCTCATTTGTCTCTGCCTTTCTCCCTCACACTCTCGCACACACACACCTTTTTTTACACGCATAACCCTTTAGACTGTATCCTTAAACATGTCTGAGGCCTTTCAAGTGTCTGAAAGAGCTCGAGCAATATCTTCTATTTTATTCTATGTTTCTTCTGTTCTCAGATAAATGACATTTGGAAGTCCAAAAGTGACGCATCAGAAAAAGAGCGTGATGAGCTTCAACGACGAGTGAATGACAGAACAAAAAGCCTGATAGCTTTAGAAGAAAAACTCAACGATCTCAAAAAAGACATCAGTATCAAAAACAAAATCATAGCCGAAAAGGACAAGTCTTTATCCGAATTGAAGAAAACTATTATGGACAAAGAAAAATTACTTTCTGAAATGTCGAGATCCTTGGAGGACAAAGAGAAAGTCCTGCAAGAACGAGACAAGATTATTCTCGATAAAAGCAATGTTCTTGTAGAAAAAGATAAGCTTATTATGGAGAAAAACAAAATTATATCAGATATAAAATCCGCAGAGGATGGGAGAGAGACTTTGTTTGAAGAAGGCCTCCGTCGCATAGAGCAGGAGTACAAGGAGCAGCTAGTTACCCAGGAGACGCTGATCGCCCAACGCGAGGCGACCATCCGGAATCTTGACGCGGATGTCAGGACACGCGATGAGAGACTGCGGGAGAAGGACGACATTCTCCGGACGTTAAACTCTACACTAGAGGAACACAAACGTGAAATGAAGGGACTCGGCGAGAAATTGACGCGTTCAGCGGCTTCATTGAGAGAAAAAGACGCCGCCATTTCTGTGCTGCGTGCGCAGCTGCCGGAAGCGTCTGTGCTGGCGCATGATGGACGAAGTAAAGATGGCGGCGAGACTGACGCGGAGAAGGAGAGCTTTCGCCTCAAGGCGGCGCTGCAGAAGGCGCAGGTAGAGCTACGAGAACGCGACTCAGAGCGCGTAACTCTGCAAGAGAGACTGGAGGACAGTCGGCGCGCCCTGGAGGACGCCATGTTGATGTGGGACAAAGACAGAGGTGTCCTGAAGGTAAAAGGGAGAAAAAGAGAGAGAGAGAGAGAGAGAGAGAGAGAGAGAGAGAGAGAGAGAGAGAGAGAGAGAGAGAAAGAGAGATAGGAAGAGAGGGGAGGAGGAGACAGCAGGATATCGATAACCAAGTTTGATGAAAAGATATGAATTTTGACAATTTGCTTTCAGTTTCTTGGAAGACTGAATTAAACATTATTGTTTGCACTCTAGAGTTTAAATGATGTCAAACTCTAAGAGATATTTTGGGAAAAGTTAGACAATTTAAACTGCAAAAAGTTACTGAGACTCTTCTCTCTCAGAGGATGTTTAAAGTGTACCCAGTCCCAGTCTGTTGCGTGTATACCATAAATCATAATGAATATAATTATTCACACAGAATTATTTTAGAGGATTTCTTATCGTATAACATTTAAAGAAGTTCCAATACGACAGAAAAGTTGAAACTACTCTGTCGATGTTGGAGGCAGAAACAAATTTTGATGTTATGGTGGAGGCCAAATTATCGATGGGAACATGAAAAAAGTTTGACCTGAAAAATATTACCATGTTTGTTTTGACCGTATCACTGAAAATATTGTGCCTGTGAAGTATGCTAACCTTGACCTTGATGGCCTGCAGGGCGAGGTGAACGTCCTGGAGGAGAAAGTCCGCCTGTTCGAGATGTACAACCCTCGAGGCGGGCGGGAGGACGAGGCCGTGGACGGGCTGAAGAAGGAGCTCGGCGAGTGCTTCCAGGAGAAGGAGGCGCTCCTGGCCGAGCTGAGCACCATCAGACTCAAGATGGACGCGGAGCAGAGGGCGCACAAGGGCGAGCTGGCAAAGTTACATGTGAGAGGCTTCATGGCTAGGGGGACATAACTCTGACTGTCTCGAGAAATGAAAGTTGGAAGGGGAACTCTGCCATGCTAATGGGCAAAGTGTGAATGAAAATTGAAAATATTAAACGCATTCAAATGGGTATACATATGATAATCATTGGATAACGTTGAATAGGTAAGAGGTCAAATTTTCTAAAGGAATGCAAATCTATGTATTTTTTGAACAGGAGTCTTTAAATTGTTTTATTCCTGTAATCTTAAAGTTGACATGCAGGCAAAAGGATTGATAATGCTGTTAAGAAAACTTTGGTAAATATTTCAAAGCGATTTAGTGTTTGGGGATGAAGAACATAGAATACTCCAAAACAGGCTTAACGTCAAAAGTTAAACGCCAAACAGGCTTAACGTCAAAAGTTAAGCGCCTCAAAATAATCATTCTAATCAGAAAATTGTTGTAGCGAGTAAGTGCTCGTTGCAGAAAAAAGTTGTCTAACCAACATCTCAACTTTCTCTATGATTTTTGTATGTTTGTCACATCAGTTTACTTAATGAGCCTTCAAGGGCTGGCATTGGAATATAAAGTTTGCTAATAATTTGACCTAGATTCATAAAGGAAAGTTTTGTAACTGCTTAAATAAATTAAACGGTACTTGAAAACACACATAATATTTTTTGCCTCTACATGTGAGTCAGTCGTGTTTTAATTCTGACTGGAAAAGGAAAGGCATTCGGATTGGGGGGTGGAGTGGGGGGGGGGGGGGGGGGGTGACTCTTTAGAGTCTAGTTCGGCTCGTGGCATGGAAGGAATTCTCAAAGTTCGTTGTTTTTTTTTAATTCCTTTCCAATTCTCATGGATACAAATTAGTGCAATCAATTTTTTGAATAATCAATCAATCAATGATATGACTTTTTAGGGCGAGTTGACCGACAAACTGAAGATGCTCAAGTCAGAAGTGGACAACAACGCCCGGGTCAGTGTGGAGCTGGACAGACTCAGGAGACAGGTAGGTGACAGTGAATCATAGCCAAGTTTGGCCACTCAGAACATTAACTCCTCAGTAGACCAGCAATATTGATCATGGCTTAAAATAAAACACAGCAATGCAAGAAAGTTAAAAGAGAAAGAAACAAATAAAAATGAAAAGGCGAGAGAGAGAGAGAGAGAGAGAGAGAGAGAGAGAGAGAGAGAGAGAGAGAGAGAGAGAGAGAGAGAGAGAGAGAAAGAGAGAGAGAGAATTAGAATTATGAATTATCAATTTTGAATTGAATCTTCTTAGTTTCTTAGTTGTTGTTTTTTTTTTTAATCTCAACTTTGCCTTTTTTTCAACTGATCATTCACAAGATACAAGAGGAGCATTTTCAAACATTTATAATCACTTAATTAAACATTGATAATTAAATAATCAATTCATTAAAGATAAAAACCAATACCATTCATAACTGGAAATACCATAGATTTTCAAAGCTAAATTATTAATACGATTAGTTATTAATGGAATAAGTGATAAATCAAAGTAAAATAGATTATTTTGATAGGACTCATTTTCTAGTCTACTCTAGACTTCCATTTAGCCCTATCTAAATCAAAGACCAGTTTCACATTAGGGCGCCTAGTCTTTGGCATCCAACCTTTTATTGGTATTCTTAAAATAGAAAAAAGGAATAAGTCTAAAATTTAGTAGTAGAGGCTTTGCAACTAGAGCTTGTCTTTGATCTAATTTATTTTGTGGTACTTAAAAAGCTCAAGTGCACATCCAAAGCATCCTCAAAAATTGAAGATTTCAAGTTTGCAATTTGTATTTGCTAAACTTTATAACACGAACCTAAGGCAGTTATCTTCTATGAATGGTCTCTGGTTTCATGTTACTTTATTGAATCAACAAAAAGTAATCGTTTTTTTTTTTACAATTTAAAGTTTCCAAAAAAATTTACAATATTTATTTCAATTTCCCTGGTCTTCAATACATGTATCACCTCCATTGTCTGCTCCCAGAATGAACTTGGCTACCGAGTTCAGCAAGAGTTGCGGGTCCTGAAGGCAGACACTCTGGCTCTGAAGGTTCGATATGAGACCCGGATAGACAAGATGAGTAAGGATCACAACAAAATGGTGAGTCACGGCTGGTTCACTGGCGGGTTACGGGTCGATCACTAATGGATCACTGATGATTTATGGGAGGATCACTGATAAATTCGGGTGGATCACTTGTGGATATCTGATGAGTCATGGGTGGATCACTGATGAATTTAGTTGGATCACTAGTGGATCACTGATGAATTGAGGTGGATCACTCATGAATCCAGGTGGATCACTTGTGGATCACTGGTGAATTCCGGTGGATCTCTTGTGGATCAGATTAATTCGGGTGGCTCACTGATGAGTTCGGTTGGATCACTTGTGGATCAGTGATTAATTCAAGTGGATCACATTTGGATCATTAATGGGTCTCTTGTATGCCACTGATGAGTTGGGGGTTATAAAAATTAGGTGACATATACCTTTTGTTTCATCCTGTTGTTATTCGGTATCATAAATGTGCTGATATTATCTGCTCTCTAGCTACTTACCATTGACCAACTTCAAAAAGAGAGGGACAGAGATAGAGAGACAGTGGTTGCTATTCAGAAGAACTTGTCCCTCGTCAAGGACAAATACACGGAAGAACTTCTCAAGTCTGAGGAAGACAAGAGCATTCTAGGAAGGCAAAGAGCAGAGGTGAGAATGCTCAGGAGATAGAGATTACGGGCCATACTGGTCAAGAGATAAGAGCTTTTCACTTAAGTTGTGCACTCATAGGAAATTGTCAAGAAATTCTTTGAAGTTATCTTTTGCAGCTTGGGAAACCAAGTTCAAGGCTTTCTTCATTTATTTCTGGTGTTTTCGGAGAGTCACTTTAAAGTCTAAACATATAAAGTCAGGGATATAGGAACTTAAAGAGATCAATGTTTAAGAAAATGGGGTAAAATCAAATCTCTTCATTCATTTTAGGGAGAGAGAGAGAGAGAGAGAGAGAGAGAGAGAGAGAGATAAAGAAAAAAGAGAGGGAGAGAGATGCCATATAATACACACCTGTGTCAGTTCATGAACTAAAGAGTTATTGAAACTCTACATATGCCAACAATACATATGTCATATGACCACTGTCGTTCTTTCCCTGTGTCAGCTGGACGAGTCACGTGGTCACCTGGATCTCCTGCAGCGCCACCTGAGAGAGCTGAAGGACAAGACGATGGACCAGGACAGAGTGAGGGCTGACCTCATCAATAGGTTCTCCACAGAGCGGGCCAGTTGGGAGATAGACAGAGCCAATCTCAATTCTCAGATAAACCAGGTGAGTTTTGAAGGTTCGTGTCTGAGTGAAATATGAACTGTTAAGTGTAGCAAAACTATCTTGGATTCAGTTGGTTCTGGTGGGTATTATCACTTTATTTTCCTGTTCACTTCACTGTTGTCAAACATGGTCTTATTATTAAGTATCTTGGTGTCATGACCGGATTGTAAACTTTGCTTAATTATAGGTTGCCTAGCGAAAAATTGTAATTCATTAAATTACTAGACATGAGACAGAAAAAATCAGGTTTTTCAGAAATAAGAGTAAATAACAATGTAAAGTCTATATTAACAATGTAAAGTCTATATTAACAATGTAAAGTCTATATTAACAATGTAAAGTCTATATTAACAATGTAAAGTCTATATTTTCAACTTGGATGTTTGTTT
Source organism: Elysia crispata (assembly GCA_033675545.1). NCBI lineage: Eukaryota > Metazoa > Mollusca > Gastropoda > Plakobranchidae > Elysia > Elysia crispata. The sequence continues at coordinate 333,784 of JAWDGP010004235.1, read as the reverse complement.
CAGCTTCGAGAGCACATTTCGTGCAGTAGCAAGGAGGAGGGCAGATCTAAAGACATCCAGGTGAACATGGGGCTCGCCTGGGAGAAGGAGAGAGGGGAGCAGAGGAGGCTGCTCCAGGAGGCTCATACTTTGGCGCTGGATCTACAGGTCTGTAGTGTGTTGAGTTTTTGTATAAGTCAGTGATTTTATGACTCTTTAAAGGTCTATGGTATGTTTGGTCTCTGTGCAGGTCTGCAATGTGTTAAGGGTGTGGTGTATTGAGTCTTTGTACAGGTCTTTGTTGTGTTGAGTCCTTGTATAAGTGGTGTGTTGATGTCTGTGGTGGGTTGAGTTTCTGTACAGATCTGAGGTCTGTGGTATATTGAGTAACCGAACTGGTCTGAGGTGTGTTGAGTCTCTCTACTGGTATGTGGTGTGTTGAATCTCTATACAGGTCTGTGATCAATTGAGTCTGTGTGAAATGTTAGTTTTCTTTACAGGTTTGTTGTGTGTTGAGTTTCCGTTCATTTATGTGGTAATGAGTCTCTGTGCAGGTCTGTTGTGTGTTGGTTCTATATTTATGTATGCGGTGTGTTGAGTTTCTGTATAGGTCGATGGTGGCTGTGTTCTCTGTTACACGAATTTCAATGATATTATGAGATCCCTGGTTCAGGTTTGATTCGTCTTGCACGATCATTATGTTGCTGTGAGGAGAGGCTACGAGGATAATAGAGATTGTCATCCCACGTTCTCAATTATGAGAAACACAGGTATATTTATCGTTATATTTTCTATATTCAGTTTACAGAAGCATTTGTTAAAATATCAGTGCTATTAAGACGAGTAATTGTTTTCAACATGGAGTTTGAAAATATGTAGTTCCTTGAAACCGATTAAATTAAAATGATGTGTTTCATTACCAATCTTCTCATATAGTTTTGGGCTTTATTGTTTAAAGTCTGCGGCAATGTTATACAGCTGATTGATTTCGTTCATTTTAAATCTACACAGAACTGCCTCTACAAGTAAGGGGCCACTTTATCTGAGAGATATTCCGTCGCTTTTATGGATGCTTTTACAGCACCAAAATGCTTCGTAAATTTGACAAAGTAAATATTTTCCTCGATAAGCTATATGTCCCTTACTTCTTGTAAACCATTTGTACCTCGACAACAGAAATGCAATCAATCGTCCTTCATTCTCCCTTTCCTGTTTTTGCTGTTCTGGAAAGTTCCAAAAAATAATGTGTGTGCATGGAGAAGGGCTGAAGTAAGGCCAATCTTAGCAGAGCTCCACAAAGAAACATTTTTTTTTTCTTTCTTTTATAAACATGCCATCAGGTCATCGCTGACAGATAAGGCTGACATTAACTTGTTTACCTCCCTGAAGAAAACCATCAAAGCTGATGCGTTCAATATTGGTTGCTGCCATTTTCTGCTCTTATGGATCCATAAGTTTTATCATTTCCATTCTTTGTGAATATACTCATAACATCTTCATGTCAGAATTACTGTCTTAATTTATCCAAAGATATCATCAAATTAAAAAAAAAACCAAAAGATGCTACGAAAAGCATTGAGATAATATCTTTCTCTGCCCCCCCGCCCCTCCCCGCTTCCTCTCTTCCTCTCTCTCTCTTTCTCTCTCCCTCTCTCTCTCTCTCTCTCTCTCTCTCTCTCTCTCTCTCTCTCTCTCTCTCGCCATCCCTCTCCGATATACAGTTTCGGGAATTTAATTTTTATTTTTAGGTCGATATCTTCATCATTTGAGTTTTCATTTTCATCAACTTTCTGCAGGAACAACTAAGGACTCGAGACGAGGCATCTGCGCATGACCGGAAGGAGCTAGTATGTCAGCTTGAGATTGAGCGTCAGTCACTGATCAAGACCAGGAGAGACTGGGAGAGGAGGGCAGCTGAGGTGAGACCCATACTATACTGTCTGTGGTTCACTTGGCCACCTTGTTATTATCATCATTATCTTGCTTTAACCATTATTATTATTATTATTATTATTATTATTATTATTATTATTATTATTATTATTATTATTATTATTATTATTATTATTATTATTATTACTATTATTATTATGATTACTAATAGTGGTAGCAGTAGTAGTAGTAGTAGTAGTATTAGTAGTAGTAGTAGTAGTAGTAGTAGTAGTAGTAGTAGTAGTAGTAGTAGTAGTAGTAGTAGTAGTAGTAGTAGTAGTAGTAGTAGTAGTAGTAGTAGTAGTAGTAGTAGTAGTAGTAGTAGTAAAAAAATCAGTTTTAATTTTATAATCAGCATCATCAAAATCTGCATCAAAGCATCTTTATCATCAATGTCATCATCATCATTATCATTCTCAACGCAACTTCCATTAAATTGATCATTTTGAAAGTTAGCAGCACAGTTGCTGTGATCATCATCATCATCATCATCATCATCATCATCATCATCATCATCACGGCCATCAACAACAAGAAGAATACTTTATTTTTCCCATCACTGAGTGAGGTAATACAACTGCTATCATGCATGCCCTATATTTTTGCATTGCTTACCCCTGCCTCCATCTATCCCCACCCTAAACACATACACACACACACACCACATCCCGACAGGCTGAAACCTCCAACCGGAAGTTGACGGCGCTTCACGCCCGACTCACAGAGCTGCAGACGGCAGTGCAGAAAGATCGCGATTCCTGGACCCATGACCGAGCCCAGCTCTCCCGCCAACTGGCGGAAGTCAGCAACGCGCATGCCCGGGATGTGAAGACGGTGGAGGATGTTCTGGGCAATGTAAGAGTGAAGCTGACGATGAGGAATATTTTGAAAGTTTCAGATTTTGGGAGCATTGATCTAAATTATTCCATGGACAGTCGTCTCAGTTGTTTAAATTAAAAAGAGAAAAAGGCATATATTTCAGAAATATATCAGCTTACATTGGTAATTGTTTTGTGATCAAATGCGAGAAAACCCTTGGGCTTTTGCCTAAACATGGTATCATTCATTTGTTTTGCATTTTTGTTTGCACGTAAGCCAAAAAAAAAAAAAAAGGAAACAGCACACAGTCTAAACATTTAGTGGTAGAACATTTTGGAATTTTGTACTATCTTTATAGTGCTTTCTTTGTATTACGCAAAAACAAGAAAAAAATCTAAACTCTTGATGGATAATTGAGGCTATTTGCTAAAACAAATGTGGGAAAGTATCGCAGTCAGGCAGAGAAAGGTGAAGAGGAGTGAAGTGAGGAATTACAAAACAGAGATGAATAGAAAGAGGAAATTAGAGAAAAAGAGAGAGAAAGCGATAGTCATTAGCACAGAAATTGAGAGGGACAGATAGAGAGATAGATATTTACACCTGAAAAAAGTATAGTCTAAGCATAAACCAACTTTTCTTTCTAATGATTATGATCTGAATTTGTTCAGATTTTTGTCAGCGTGATGGATAGTGAAATGTAACACAAAATAGGCTTCAGGCAAGGAAAACGACAAGGAAAAAAAAAAAGAATTTTGTAGCTAAAAACATACACTGATTCTAAAGTAAGACCTCAAAGTACCTGCTTCTTGTCAAGTGGCTGGGGTTAAGAAAAGTTGAGCTATTTTCAAAACTGGCGAGTATTCCCGATGTCCGTGGACGGTGTTTACCTCTAGATCTCTCTCGCCTCCAGCTGATCCGACTCCGTGAACTGGGCACCATGGCGCTACCTGACGATGCCAGACGGGGGTCAGTCACAGAGGACCAGACCAAGACGTGTGTGGTTAGCCAGGTAGGTCGCGAAACTAAGCTAGTCTCTCACAGCATTCGGGGCTGCTCATCTTTTTTTTTTTTGTCTTGCAACATAATATATCTTTGTTGAAAATCTTTTCTCCAGCAATCTCTCAGTCGTTTCTACGATTTTTTTTTTTTTTTTTTTTTTTTTTTTTTTTGGGGGGGGGGGGGAGGTTAAAGCTCTGGTTTACCTTTTTATTTTCCATTATTATTGTATTTCTGCGATCAGATCTTTGTTGGTTTTTTCTCTTTCTTTTTAATTGTTCTTTTGCAATATTTCAATATAGCAATAAGATAAAAAAAATCATGGAAGTCTTCATCGACGAAATTCAGGTCTAAGTTTTCCTTTAGTCCAAAACATGGTTCAGAAAAACTCAAGTTATATTTCATAACAATCCAGTACTGGTACCTGTTTGGCTCTGTTTACCAATACCTCTGAACATCTTACAATGATTTTAACTTGACGGGCTGACTTAGGAAACTCTACGTGAATCAAGTTCCGAATGGAATGAAAACAGGAACCGTGGTTGGAATGGAACTCTCAACCGCCGGAACATGCCGGACATGTTGACCACTCTCCAGGCTGGTTGATGTAGTGCAAGGGTGTCCAGACTTTTTGGTGACATGAAAATATGTGGGGGCCGACCATTAAGCCTGACATTCTTTGAACCATTAAAATTTAACCACTATTGATTTTATGACAGACTGCGGGTCAATGTAAATGAAAACACGGGCCGCTTTTGCCGCCGATATATCTGTACACCGTGTGATAATTCATAGTTATTGTGCACATTATTGAAGTTTCATTTTTTTTCTTTTTTACGGAATTGTCACAAACTGCTCTTAAGTTGTTGTTTTTTTTTTATGGCTGTTGTCTTAAGTTAGTGTTACTTTTCTAACCTAGCGTTGTACTAAGATATTTTTCTTCTTTCTTCTCTTCCAGGCTGTGTTGGACTTTGCGAAAGAGGTAAGTCTAGAATAGTTCAGTGCCTTAAGAATCATGTCAAGTTGCCTCGACCTTTCTAAAATAACGCTTTCATTATGGGACAACTGCTTTTTCTGTTTTAAAATTTGAGAAAATAACATGTTTCAGTTAATGTGTTAGCTATATAAATCTTTTGCTTGAGTGAGGGACCAAATCCATATGCCTTCACTTGATGATACGGTGTTTATTTAAGTGTTTAGCTGTGTGATAAAATACCACTGAGTAGTTGCCGATATTCTATCGATATTCTATCATAACATTACTGTTAGTGATGTGCATGTAATTTAAGATTCTTTTAATACGAAAAGTCAATGAAATTTGTAAAACCCAAATCTATTTACAGATTTTTTTAAACACTCATAATCATGTAGGTTTAAATAATTGCGTGGCTGAGAATTCCCGCAAGGCAGTGCACTTTTATGCACTCAATGCGCGAAAATTCAGAACTTTCTAGTAAGCGTTTAAAAGGATCTAAAAACATATCAGAAAACTACAGAATTAATCATTTCCTTTATTGCTCCATGTCTATCTTGCATTCACCATCCAAGGGTGCAGCCCTGAAATTATCTGATTTCTCTCCCTTTGCCCAGGCTGTGTACCAGATGAACCAAGCAGCAGACGACTTGACCGCCATTACCAGTCCCGGCATCCTCGACAGAGACGCCATTAAAAAGTAAGCTGTGCGTGATGTGACCTAGCCGGTCTGCGATTGAATGAACGTCCTTTTGTAAAACTATGAGTCTTGGGTTAAAGTCATTTATTTTTTAAGTTCGGTCTTTGTTTATCATCTGTTTTACGAGGTTTGAGCTGTAAGATTCTCAGATTGAGATTTTCTGCTCATATTCATATTGATAGGTAACTGTAGGAAAAATATAGTTAAGGTCTTTTGAAAAACAAACTTCAATAAGAATAGCCAGTCTGTTCGGTTAAAATCCTAACCAGTTTACCTATCTTTTTAACACTCATTATTATACGAATTTACAGACAATTATAAATTCATACGAAGCATTGCACTTTTTTGCATGTGCACGACTTTGTAATGGTTGTGAAGAAGTTTGGGTAAGTACAGAACTAGCTGTTCTCTTGTATTGATTTTTTTTTAATTGAAGTATGGTCTTTTTTAAGATTATTTCGAATATACAGTCCTACAATTTTCCTCTCATCACCTTCTCCCTTTGTCCCAATCTGTTACTCAATTATAAAGTATATATTTCAATCTTCTTTACCGAATTTTTATTCGAATTTTAAAAACATCTACATCCATCCTGCCATGCCCTTAATTTTTCTTCTTTCTGATTTAGATTAAAGTACAATCTCTTTTGATTACACTTGATTCCCAAAAAACTGTCCTCCTCTTGCTTAGTCCATAACCTTGAAATATGACTTATTTTACTGTATAAGGCTAGGTTTTTTTTTTTTAATTTTTGTTCTAAAAATGGTTTGTTCTGCCTACGTGGCCCATCATTTTTTAAGAATGCCTAAATCACTCTATCGTGCTCTTTTTTATATTGTTTCTATCTCTCAATCATTGACTTACATGAACAGCTATTTTACACATTCAGTTTCGTTACTTATAACAAGCTTTGTTTACCTGAAACTCACCAGAATCTATTTTTGTCTTCTTTCATTAACATGGATGTATAGGATTTTTTTCTCATTCATTTTCGCTAATTCCAACATACCCGACCCTCACCAGAATCTCTGCTTCCGAGATGGATTTGGTCAAACAGGAGTTCACCCAGGTGAGGCACACACCCGACAGCAGCAAGAGTGAGGCGATCTTGACCTCAACATCTCAGGATACCTTGACCTCATCATCTCAGCACAGTCTTCAGTCCATGGCTGGCCACGTGACCCCTCGATCGCTGACCCCAGTCGGTCATGATCCTGCCCAAAAGTCACCGTCAGGAGAACGGACCGCAAGTTTGAGATCGACTGCAGTAACCACAACCACAACAACCACGACAACCACATCAGCAGCAACAGCACAATCCTTAGCAACTACAAAGGTGGCATCAACAGCAGGAGGGAAGTCTCCAGTTACACCCACACCTGCTGTCCAGGGCGTGACGGAGTTAGGGAAGCAGAAACAGAAGGAACTGACGAAGGAGCAGCAAAAACAGATCCAAAAGGAGCTCAAGAAAAAGAAAGAGGAGGAGGAACATTTGCTCAAAAAGCAGAAGAAAAAGACAAAAGAGGGAGGTGGACTGGGTGCCATATTTGGAAGACACAAAGCTGACAAAGATTCTGCAAAAACTTCTCCATCGTCACCTCAACCTCCATCTCCTGCCGTATGTTCTTCCACCATTACAACGACTACTACTACGACCTCTGCCTCAATATCCTCCCCCTCTACATCGTCGTTTGTTACCTCCCATACTACGGACTCACACACTTTGAAAGATTCGGCACCCTCCGTGACTCCAAGACCTTTCGACCTAAGACGTCCAGAGCGTCCGCCGAGTTATGCATCAGGGACAAGAAGCGCACAGGGATCACGTGCCACCACTCCAGACGTACTAGAAGCAGGCACTTGGCCAAAGCAGGCAAGTTCTGTACAATCAAGTGCGGGAAACCAAAACTATCCTCAGGCAAGCGACAGCAGACCTACACCGACCTCAGTGTTGTCACCAGCACCAGGGGAGAAGCCCAAAAGACCTGCCAGTTTCTCCAAAAGTATCTCTGTGGATAGCGCCCCAGTGGGTCTAGACATCTCTCCATCTCGTCACTTTCCCCATGCCACTTTCTCGCACGACTCCCAGGAACGTCAGCAATGGACTGCTGCAGATCTAACCTCATTCTTCTCGTCTCTACCATCCCCTCGCCCCTCATCCTCCCCTCGCGTACCTGTGATATCCCTCCCTACAGCGACATCTACCAGTAGCAGCACAGCTTCTGGGCTTCGGGCACATTCTGCCTCTCCAAATAGGGATAAACTCTCCCCACGAAGCGCTAGGAGAAAGTTTTTTGATGAATACCCCATCAATTCTACACCATCGCCCACATCGGGTCCTCCGTCCACTCCTACACTGTCTCCCTCTTCAGCGTATGAGGATCTTCGCCGTAGTGTCTCTCCCTCGAGACTCTCAATGGAAAATGTAGACATGACCAAAAGGAGCCATGCCTATCAGCATGCTCAGACCCTGCCAGCTCACATGACAACATCGGCATCTTGGGACGAAAAAATGCATTACCGGATTACCCATCCCGAAGCAGAAAACTCAACAGCTAATCAGACAACACCCACTACATGCCCAGCCAGCAGCAAACCAGCAGAACTCTCCGCCAAGGAAAAACGGAAATTTTTCAAGAAGTCAAGCAGTCTTGACTCAACGCCAGTAGGCGTGTCAATAGCCCAAGTGGGCGTGGCTGCAGCACCAGTTGCCGCGCCTTCCAATTTCGCTCCATCTGACTTCTTCGCTGCTGTCAAAGGGAGATTAAAACCAGTTTTCAAACGGAAGTCAGGCAGTGGGAACAAGGAGAGCTCGCCAGCCGGACAGGCCAAGGCGTGCTCAGATGAGGCTGACCTTGTTCAGCAGGAGGCACCATCTTTGATGCAGGCAGTTGCACCTGGAGATTTGGCGTCTGCGCAGGAGGGGCATGAAGAGCAGGAGCAGGAGTATGTGGCAGACGTGAGTTGATTATGCCGAAAAACAATTTTCAATTTCAATTTTTTTCTACATTATCAGGTTAGAATTAAAAGCTGTCTACACAGCACATGTACCATGGAGTTTCTTTATATTCTTTCTGCATAATGTGAACATAATCACAGTAACACTTCCTCTTTGTTTCCTTCAATATTACTGCTATGGTCTTTCAGTTTGTTCTATTATTTTCTAGTTGAAGTTAGAAATGATTCTGCAAATAGAGAAGATCATCCCACTATCTAGGCACAGTGACTCAGATGCTGAGAAATCTTTCACACAATGTATTTGCCGATAATGTTTCATCAGAAAAACAAACTTTGCCGAACCGGTAATATTTTCCTGTATGTATCTCTATCATCTTCTCACTCCCGCCCACTCACACGAACACTTTCCCTTTGATTTATCCACCAGTTGCCTCCATCGAGAGAAAGATCCCGTGAAGCCGGAAGGGGAGACAGGAGCAGTAACTCTCCCAAGGGGAAGTGGAGATCCAAGTCTGCAGACCGAGTTGCCGCTCCTACTGGTGCGCCCGTCCATGGGGACATCATCCGACCTGTGTCCGGCACCTGGAAGTTCAACGAGACCGCCGTCTAGGACCAGTGTTGACCAGTGGTCAAATCTAACTTAACTTCTACCACACTCCTACTTTCTTGTGATATAACTGCGATAGTTGACACTTTGTGATCATGTTTTATAAAATTGTGATATGCTATTTAAAAATAATTATTTTTCGCTATTTAAAACAGCCATCTGTTTAAAAATCATTAATTCAGGAAAATAAGTTTATGCTGACACCTTAGCGTATTTTCTTTCAAAAGCCTAACTTACTAGAGAGGAAAAATTGGAAAACTGTCGAGCAGGTAGAGTTCTGAAATTAACTATCAAGACAACTTTACAACAATGTTCCATCTTTGTCATGAAACAAAAACAAAGTTCTCTTATTTCCCAAAACCAAGTCGAGCTAATCTGTCGGTTACTCTGGAATCTATCGAAAAGATGCTACATTAAAACTAACTCCTTTTATACCGTGCCTTATACTTCTTCTCTAGACGAAGCACTGCAGCTTTTAGAAAGATGTACATATAATTATAAGCTATTAGCAAACCTAAGTTTGCATCTGTGCTAAAGGCTGTGATGAATAAAGCTTATACTAATTTATATATTCAGAAAACTGCAATCATAAAACGCTTTGCAACTGCGAGGCAAACTTCCGTGTGTGAATTATAATTCTTGGTAGCATCTTCAAGGTAGAGAAGTGAGCCAGGACTATTTCTAAGGGAAGCTACTGTGGGATTTCAGGGGAAGTCCGGCCACTTCTTTCCCAAACAAATAACATAAAGAAAAGCTGACCCTAAAAGTTCAACACCTTGAGGGCTGAAGAGACGACTGTGAACTGATATCCTAGATCTAAAGTTTGTCTACAAACTGACAAACTAGATCTAAAGCAAAGTGAGGTCGTCCACAAACTGAGATCCTAGATATAAATCAATTCTCAGGTTGTCCACAAACTGACAACCTAGATCTTAAGTAATTCTGAGGTTGTCCACAAACTCACAGCCTAGATTTAAAGTAATTCTGCTAGGATAATGTTTAGTTGCTGCACTTGTATAATAACACTTGGCACAGCTGTAAAACTGCCAATGTGTTATGACAATTTGTAAAATTGTAGCACAGCTAAACCATAACTATTACTATCGTGTTTTTATGGTGGACCACTGGCACTTCAATATATTACATATTAAACTTCTTCTGCAATACTATTGTCATTTCATGACATAGTACTGTCATGACGCTATAATTATGTCCTTTCTGTGGCATGAATTGGGCTCTTCTAGAATAGTGCTTCGATGCTTGCCCTTTCTGTGGCATGAATTGGGCTCTTCTAGAATATTGCTTTGATGCTTGCCTTTTCTGTGACATGAATTTGGCTCTTCTAGAGTAGTGCTTTGATGCTTGCTCTTTCTGTGGCACGAGTTCTAGAGTACCGATAGTGCTTTGATGCTTTAAGTTAATGTTGTTTTGGCAATGTTATAGTCTTTAGATGCCACTTATGGAGCTTCATCTCGGTGCACTTTCTATGACATGTCTAAGATGTTCACTTGATCTGACCAAAGAACTAAAGCTGAACGCCTGTTTATTCTGTCAGACAACGTTGAAATTGCGGACGTTTTCGCTCTTTTTAGAGATAACACTTAGCAGCCTTTAGATCAGCGGACTAACACGGTGTCTGTATGTGTGTGTGTGTGTAGAAGAGACGAGTGCCTTAGCTGATAGATTTCTTCCATGTTTCATACGAACTGTGCGACACAATTGATGACTCGTGCAGATGTATGTGATCCCTTTCCCCCCACTCAATTCTGTGGTGGCTCACATGCTTTTGCTAATCACAGAAAGATTTTGTCGCTTTTGATTTCTATGGCTATCACTGTTTGGCTCAATCATCAAGGATTATTCTTCTTCTGTTTACATACTTTTATACATCCATGTACAGCATTTTTTTGTGTTCCCTCTTTTCATTCTATTTTTTCTGATATCATGTGCCCTCACCGATAGACTGATTTATCCGTGTTAGTTCAATGGGGTTATTTCATAAATACTTTTAAAATAGGACGCCGCCCCCCCCCCCCTTCCCCCCCTCTCCTCAAAAAAAATATTTTTCTAGGTCACACAAGTCTCCGCTAGAGAGTCAACATTTTGTTTTCTTTATCGCTTACTAGTCACTTTTTTTTTACCTTCGTTGGCACTATATTTTAGACTTCTTGATCCACCTTTTTTTCTTAACACTATTAATTTGTTTATTTTTTTTTTGGTTGTTACCTTTGGTATTAATCGCCCAGATGTAATGAGATGGGTCTGATTCAAGTCAAAAAATAGGAAATGAGCGACGGTTCTACGCAGTGTTACGTTGCGTTATTTTATGTGTCATGAAATAATCTTTGTTTTATTTTTTTTTTTAATTCTTAATGTACCGTTGTAAGCTAAGTGTCAATTAACAAATCTTTGTATTTGTTTTAAAGAGAAACTTTTTCTTTCTGTCTGCCCATTGGTTCTGATAGCCTTTGCAAGCACCCCACTGCTGGGTGTACTACATGTCTGTACTATCACTAGATTTTTAACTTGTAAAATTTTGTCTCCAAGATTAACATTACAAGCCCTTGATTTGTACCAGTGATTCGAGTCAAAATGAGTATTTCTATATCTTCATCTGTGCGATACATCTGTACGTATTTCTATATCTTCATCTGTGCGATACATCTGTACGTATTTCTATATCTTCATCTGTGCGATACATCTGTACGTATTTCTATATCTTCATCTGTGCGATACATCTGTACGTATTTCTATATCTTCATCTGTGCGATACATCTGTACGTATTTCTATATCTTCATCTGTGCGATACATCTGCACGTATGTGTGTATCACCCACTGAGTTCTAGCAAAGTGTGATGTACTCAAGTGTGTGTATTTCTGTTCTTGTTGCATTGTTTTTTACTTCTGATTTTTTTCTTCTTAAAGTTATGTGGTGGGAGAGGCATGGGGAGCCACCGAAGACCAGGAAACTGAGATTGAGATGGACTCGAAATTATTTCTTTTCCCCAAAATCTCTCTCATAGTATCATACGATGTGTTGGGTTCGAACCCAGGACCTTCTACTTTGTCTATCCAGCTTTCCAGAGACTAAGATATCGAAATCTAAGGTTACTTCAAGAAATCTTGCCTCGATATCTTATGGTGACGGTAATGATGACAAGAGTTATGTTGGTGGGGGAAAAAATATCAGACGCTTCAGATTGTTAATATGCATAATGAAAGGTCCGTCCAACTTCATAACATTTTGTTTCCTATTCATGTCGTTTTTCTTTCTCTTCTTCAACAAAACTGAACCACATGCAGCGTTCACAGAAATTATTAAGTATTTTGTTTCCGCGTCACCTAAATTCCCAGAGGAAATCTTAAAAGGACACGGTAGCAGCTCTCCGTCGAGCCCAAACCTTTCTCCTACGCAGCGTCCACATGAGGGCTTTGCCGCGAGGATATTGATTTAAATGTTTCGATGGCTCCTGCTGCCAGTCTTGGTGTGCTCTATGTTTGACTTCATGGCCTAAACAATTTATTTGATTCGGTTCATCACTGGGAACATCTAAGCTATATGTAATATTTCCTGTCAAATCTTATCTCTGTGTCGTTTACTCTAGGTCTAATATAAAAGAAAATAATTTTAGCATTTGTTCCCTTTTATCTCAGAAATGTGTTCCTAGGTTTTAATATTTCTCTCTAAATTCATAAGGTAACCGTAGTTTTTACACCAAGGCTAGATAAATAATAATTATTATATGTGTTGAGCAACAACAATACCACATAGACAAAACATGAAGAAGTCAAAGCAATAATAATAAAGGCGAAGAAGAAGCAGCAAACTCCAAAAACAACGGGACTCACTTCGCGTTTTATAAGTTAGGGAGTCCCAGAACAGCTCTAAATATTCATTTTAATCGTTTTAAATATTTCAAATCTTACCTAAAAGCAATGGCATATAAAATCGTGATACACAATTTAAGTATAAAGATATAAATCCATGGAGAGTGACAAAATATAAGAAATGCATATAAATCTTTTGTTTCACAAAGGAAAGGGATGTCATTTAAAATGACTGCTGAATGGTCAATGTGTAATAACAATTGATTTAAAAAATGTTGTCTGATGAGTACAGATCAAATAAAAAGTTAGTCTATTAATGTTGAGAAGAATAATTATATGAATTCAAAAATAAACCTACGCCTACGTTAGCTTTTTTTTATCCAGTTCTACACAAAATCTCATTCTTTTTAGGTTTCCTTCTGTCGCCTCATGAAAGATTGACACATTAAGTTGGTCGCTTTAAAGATTGACACATTAAGTTGGTCGCCTTAAAGATTGACACATTAAGTTGGTCGCCTTAAAGATTGACACATTAAGTTGGTCGCTTTAAAGATTGACACATTAAGTTGGTCGCCTTAAAGATTGACACATTAAGTTGGTCGCCTTAAAGATTGACACATTAAGTTGGTCGCCTTAAAGGATCCTCACGTTGCTTATGTTTTCTGTCCACGCCGTCGCATTTTTTCTATCTGTCCGTCAATAATCGCAAATGTTGCAATCTTCAAGGAAAATAAACTAAAACAATATCATTTCACCTTAGTTTAATTCTTCACCGATTTATTCAATACAAGCTCGGTCTAGAGCGGAGTTTGAGCCGATGAAAAATGGCCATGCCACAAGCTGTGTGAAATCTATCAAGTATGAGAGGAGTAATATTACCAGTACAAGTAAGATTTGTTTGCCACTGAAAGAAAACGCATTGGAATCTCTAGTTTTTAGTATTTTACACACTAAGCAAATTTCTCGCTAATGAACTCTTTAGACAACAGAAATTTTTCTTCCTCAATAAGCTTATACTTATTGCAATTTTGCATTACAGCTTAATAGCACGTCACTGCTATAAAGATACATTCACAGTTCTCTAAATTAGATCAAGACATAAACTTGGGACGGACTTACGAGTGAATATATTGTCATGGAAATCTTGAAAAGGTGCTGAGGTACTTTTTCTTCATTTTCTTTTATATAAAACCAATAATCTTCACGTGTTAGGTTTCAGCAATTATAATGTAGAAAAGAGCAACAATATAAATTGTTGACTTAAAAAAAAAGATTTATGGTTGTTAATTTTTTTTTAAAATTCCATATAAAAGTAGAAATAAAACATGCTTTAAATACCTTTACACAAGATTTAACTTTTAAAAAAAATAATTAAGTGAAAAGTTCTCTCTCTTGAAACTGATAATTACCTTAAAATTAAGCCCCCTTTTACTTCAATTAAAAATAGATTTACTATGTGAACTTTTTTTTATATTTCATTTTTATCAATTTCCCAAGTAATTTTAAAGTTTTCTTTTCCTTCATTTTAAATGCTTCAACATGTATAATCAATTTCTATTTTTTTTTAGAGTCTAAAAAACTTATTCCTAAGTTCTAATATCGGATTAATTTAATAGTTGGGCTTTACTGTGGGGAAAGGGGGGGGGGGGAGAATAATTCTTTATGAGATGTTGAAGCTGCAGAAATTCGTCCCCCCCCCTTTTTTTTTTGTTTTGTTTTTGGTAATATAATACGTTTTTGTGCAAAATTTGCAAAAAGAATTTTTATTAAATTACATGGATCAATCTACAGATCCAAAGAGGTAAAGCGCAATTTGTTGCAATTTGTGGCAATTTTTAGCATTTATTGGCAATGTTGTGGCAAATCTTGCCATTTTCTTTAGCAACCTTCCACAATTATTGGTGTTATAACTGGAAAATTTCCGTGCGCACGGAATTATGGAGTTACCCCGCTTTGCATTCTTTACAACATAATTGTTCCATAAAATTATACTCGTTTCGAACGGCACTGCTCAATTACCAGTGATGTATACCTATCAAGTATGACTATTGTTAGATTCACCTTTGCTAACAATTTCTAAGGATTAACACGTAAAGTATAATGAATTCCGGTTTATCTAGCCTCGCATCATGATCAAGAGGAACTATTATAGAGCAGAACGTGATGGTATTATGCGATTAATACACTTAAAACGTGAAGGAAATGCGCTCAAACAAAGAGGGCTTGACTAGG
The DNA here is from genome assembly GCA_033675545.1 of Elysia crispata. Lineage (NCBI taxonomy): Eukaryota > Metazoa > Mollusca > Gastropoda > Plakobranchidae > Elysia > Elysia crispata. The sequence goes on along the minus strand of JAWDGP010004235.1, from coordinate 318,759 downwards.
GAAAACCAAGATGTCCACAAATCAAGATTTAGGGCGTTTTGGATTAACATGGAACAAAGAATAACTCTCAGACCTGAAGCCTAAAAGGAGAAAGTTACAACTCAAAGACTGAACTCAATCTGCGAAGGTAGGTGTAGATAACCATGATAAAGGTATATTGATCAGGATCCAGAGGTGACGAAAATTAAGATATTTTGTGAAGCGTTTTAGTAAAGTATGAAAGATAGCAAGCGAGGGCTTAAATAATTGGTTTGATAGTCTAGTGAAAATGAAATATAGATATATCACCCTAAAGAAATTATGTATTTCAAAGCGAAACGGAAGTAAGCAGACATCATTAGAATGGGCGGAAAATGGTCAAATACACTCTATAACCCTGGAACATGGTTCAAGGTTGAAATGTTCTGTAAAATATAAAGACATCATTAGAATGGGCGGAAAATGGTCAAATACACTCTATAACCCTGGAACATGGTTCAAGATTGAAATGTTCTGTAAAATAAAAAGACATTAGAATTGGCGGGAAAATGGTCAAATACACTCTATAACCCTGGAACATGATATCGAAGTTGACATGCTCTGTGAAGTAAGATTACATCATTAGAATGGGCGGGAAAATGGTCAAATACACTCTATAACCTTGGAACATTATATCGAAGTTGACATGCTCTCTGAAGTAAGATTACATCATTAGAATGGGCGGGAAAATGGTCAAATATCTTCTATAGCCCTGGAACATGGCATCGGGGCTGAAATATTCTGGAAAGTAAAAAGATATCATTAGGTTGGAATTTTCTATGAAAATTAATTGTAAAGAAGAAACACAGCGAGATAGAGAAATACCTGAGTAGAAAATGAACCAGTCGAAAATGTGGAGGTGAGGAAACTTGGTAAAAAACGAAACGCACTAAGGAGGAGGATGTTACGTTCGACATGGAGAAGATTGTGTGTGCCGAACTAAAAAGGACGTTGACGAAAATTAAGTAAAGGGTTTAAAAGAAAACAATAGATGGTTAAGAACAACATGTAGTACCTAAAAAAGTAGAGATAAAGAAATTTCTAACAGTGATGTAGAAAAATAAAGCATCTAAGAAGGATCAACTTCAAAAGATGATTATGTTTTGGAGGAGGTGAAACATCTAAAAGGATCAAATCAATTTTAAACGGAATTCTGGCTAGAAATAAAAATCCAATCCAATTAGAGAGACGGTAAAAATATTTCCAAAAAGAAGATGGGAAATATGTTCAGAACGATCGTGCAATAAGCTTCATATTTCAGTTTCCTCTTAGACGTTTATCAAAATCCATCACAGAAACTCCACATCAGAATAAGCTGCTTGGATACGCATGCTTCAGGATAATTTACATTACTTAATCCATAAACAATTCGTAAACAGAATTGAAGAACTACGCATTGAATCCAACATGTCCAAGTCCATATCATTTACAGATAACGACCACAAAAAAAAAAAATAGAAAACAAAACCAAACCAACGATTTCACGGGAAATAAAATGATTTACAAGACCCAAAGAAGCTTTGGAGCGAATAAATCAAATTAAACACAACCAGGAGTAATAGCTAAGGTTTATATTAAAAGCAAATCTCGGAAGAAAAGCCAGGCAAGAAGACCTTATATCTCCAAAGCTTTTTAAGATAACAATCCATGAGGGTGAAAAAAAATGTTGAGACCGAAGAAAAGAGTCAAGAAATAAGCTTAGAGGCACACAGATCTAGCACTTAAAATCAATTCAGTGAACCATATGAATATTATGGAGAGGATACATAAGATCCTTAGAGAGCAAAGAAGATATATATTTCTCAAATTATTTTAAAGTAGAACGAAGTTTAGGGAAAAATTGAACAATTTTGTGAAAAAAAAATAACAGATCGAAATAGAAGACACGGATATGAAGAAGGTAAAAACAGTTGCAAATACATTGAAGAAAGTATAGAGCGAACCTCCCGCGAAGTACACCAGTCAATGACCTTTTGGCGGTCAGTATTATTTTGGCAAGCACAAAGAAATACAAAAAGAGCAAAAAAAGTCTTTATGATGGCAGAAAAATGGGCTTAAATAGCACATGACTACACTATGTCAACCTCGCTAACATTAGACCTGCTACTCGTGGACACTCAACAAATATAATAAAAAACAGGAACTAAGAATCAGTATACCACAGATTAATCAAGAGTAAAAAAATTACTACTTCAATCACGATTTATCTCAAGAATGGAGTAAATACAGTAGTGCAAGTTAAGTGGTATTAACTTTCTTTGTTTCCCTCTCTCTCTCTCTCTCTCTCTCTCTCTCTCTCTCTCTCTCTCTCTCTCTCTCTTTTCTCTCTCTCTCTCTCTCTCTCTCTCTCTCTCTCTCTCTCTCTCTCCCTCTCCCATCCTTTCTCTCTGTCTCTGTGTCTCTCTCTCACTACTGTCTGTCTTACTCTCTTTTTCGTTATCTTTCTCTCTCGTTCTCTTTCTTACTTTATCACTTTCTCAGTTTCTCCCTCTCTGTCGTCCTATCTCTATTTTTATCTCTTTTCATCTCTAAATCTATCTATCTTACGGTTTCTGTGTGTTTTGTAAACCTAGCACAGCGGGTACCGAGGACGGTCTATAACGATTTTCAATGCTTCGTTTCTCTTTCTCTCTCTATCTCTCTCAATCTCTCTTCTCTCTCTTATCTCTCTCTTTCTCTCTCATCTCTCTCTTTCTCTCTCTCTTTCTTTCTCTCTCTATCTCGTCTCTCTCTCACATTCTGACTTTTTTAGCTTTTTTTTTTTCTATAACTCAAGCACGGCGTATCTCGTGGATAGTCTATACCATGCTTGATTTTCTTTGTGCGACTCTCTCTCTCTTTCTCTCTCCATCTCTCTCTCTCTCTCTCTCTCTCTCTCTCTCTCTCTCTCTTTCTTTCTTTCTCTCTCTATCTCTGTCTCTCTTTCACATTCTGACTTTTTTTTAGCTTTTTGTTTTTCTATAACTCAAGCACGGCTTATCCCGTGGATGGTTTATACTCTCTCTCTCTCTCTCTCTCTCTCTCTCTCTCTCTCTCTCTCTCTCAGTCTCTTTCTATCTCATCCTTTCACTCACTTTTCCTTCCTATCTTCTATAACTCAAGCACGGCTTATCTCGTGGATGGAGTATACCATGCTTGAGTTCCTGTGTGCATTTCTCTCTCTCTCTCTCTCTCTCTCTCTCTCTCTCTCTCTCTCTCTCTCTCTCTCTCTCTCTCTCTCTCTCTCTCTCTCTCTCTCTCCTCTGACTTTTTCAAGTTATCTTCAATAACGCAAGCACGGATTATCTCGTGGATAGTTTATACTATGCTTGATTTTCTCTCTGCGACTCTCTCTCTCTCTTTCTCTCTCTCTCTCTCTCTCTCTCTCTCTCTCTCTCTCTCTCTCTCTCTCTCTCTCTCTCTCTCTCTCTCTCTCTCTCTCTCTCTCCTTCTGACTTTTTCTAGCTATCTACTATAACTCAAGCACGGCTTATCTCGTGGATGGGGTATACCATGCTTGAGTTTCTATGTACAACTCTCTCTCTCTCTCTCTCTCTCTCTCTCTCTCTCTCTCTCTCTCTCTCTCTCTCTCTCTCTCTCTCTCTCTCTCTCTCTCTCTCTCTCTCTCTCTCTCTCTCTCTCTCTCTCTCTCTTTGTCGCTTTCCCTTTGAATAGAAGCAGGGCTAGTTTCGAGATTTTGTTAAGGATGTATATAGCAGAAAAATAAGTATCAATAAACTTGTTTGGAAAAAAAAATGAGAACTAGAACCCAAAAAAAGAAATTATTATAATAGGGAAGAGAAATAGAAGATAAGGATAATTAAATGGAAGTAACACCTGGAGTAACAGGAAAGGCAGGAGGAAAAGAAATATAAAAAATAAATGGGAGTGATTTAGAAGTGTAACACTACATCAATTACGGCGCCAGTTGCTCAGGTTTAGGACTCTCATGTCAATCGGTCCTACTCTCCCATCACAGGCTAATCGATCCAAGTTCAAGAAAATGTGTTCTATAAGAGATAGATTTTTATCCTTTACGATTACTTTTTCAAGCTGGCGCAGGTTTTATTTGAAGTGGGAGAGATTTTGCTGTTGTTGTTGTTGTTGTTTTTGTTGTTGTTTTGTTGTTTTTATTGTTGTTGTTTTTGTTATTGTTGTTGTTGTTGTTGTTGTTGTTGTTGTTGTTGTTGTTGTTGTTGTTTTTGTTCTTGGTTTTGGTGTTGTTTTTGTTGTTGTTTTTTTGTTGTTGTTTTTGTTGTTGTTGTTGTTGTTGTTGTTGTTGTTATTGTTGTTGCTGTTGTTGTTGTTATTTTTAAATAATGGCGGTTTTGAACTATCCGTGTTGCATTGAACGGGAGGTTTCGTAATCTTTATATATATATATATTCTAGATAGCCTCCTTGAGACGTTTGAGCTCACGAGTAGCGAGTGGTGCTCGTATTGAATTGTTCAACCTGTGCTGTACTCGTGTCGCTTCTCTTTGATTCTGCTAGTGTATATCAAGACTGATCGAAGTGGATGACCTCTTTAAATTCAAGATGTTTATTTCAAACCTTTCCTTAGGTTTACAAATTGCTACAAGAAATTGCTCTGAATTTTATTTCCTTTTTCCAACGTGTAGGCATTAAATTTTATTGGATTAAAAGATATACGAATGCAGTGTAAATTGCAAGTTTCTTTTTTATAACATAGTAGTTTGAAGGGGGAAAATCTTGACACAATTACAATGATCAATCGCAGACATTATAAGTTTGTGCGCTGAAGCAGAAAGACTCACTCCAAGATAGACGACTCTAGGGCTTCAGAGACACGCAGCCTTATAGTTAGTTACTTGCCGAGAGGACTTCCAAATATCATAAATACGATAGTCAGTTGGTTGTATCAGCAGCACGTCGTAGATGCAAAACACAGACCGAGACGACATCTCTAAGTTCATTGTGGATATGACTTCACTTTTCCTTGCCGACGGATTGAACTTGCTTCTTTGAGGGAATAGAAGTATCCTGAAACGAGTTGCATCACGGCAGCGTTTTAGAAACTCGTCATTATACGAAGTGAAAAGAATGCAATCTTGAACAATCAAGTAAACAAACCTATCATAATAAAAAATGTAACAGTTTGTCACATGTGGACACAGGAAAGCATTATAATGTCATTGCGCTCCGACAGATACACCGAGTTGGGTGAGCTTGGGGTCTCACGTTACCAGCCCCGCCCTGCATGACAGCTGCACCTGACTGATACGCATGATTGGTCTCAGATCACATTGCTGTGAACGGGCTATATCAAGCGATCAAACGGACTGCTAGTGGCCCTCCTCCTTGCCATGACCGGCATATTGAGGTGAATAACAAACTAAAAATCTTTGACAACGATATTCATACGATCATGAGAAACCAAAAGGCAACCTTTTTTTTTATTCTGAGGCAAGCCATACTGCATAGCTACCGAATCTTCTAATGCCTGTAAGTGGTTATTAAAGAAAAAGAAAACTTTTTGTTTTATATAAAAACAGGTTAATATTGAAAAAAAAAGAGAGAAACAAGAACAGCGAAACACTTACAAGAAGTTGCTGTTTTTAACAAAGTCTAAAAAAATGTGAACTCAAATCATCTGATATTCTGATTGGCAAATGACTGAGATACCCATAAAAAATTTGCTCATTAAAATGACCATCACATAAAGCAATATTCTGTAGGAAAACCCATAATTATAACCGCATACAAAATGTTATTGATGATGTCTCAGTAACATACAATGAAAGAACCATACTGAACCAGCAAAGGGTAACAAGGCTCTTTTGGAAGCGGCTTGCACAGGGTAGGGCTCAGTAGGTGGGAAGCAAGTTCAAACACTTGTCGTAGAGGCGGTCGAACCGTCCGGTGATGCTAAAACTTATGTGAAGTCTCAAACCGCAGTCACTGGATCTGAAAGAAGAATGGGAGGGAGAGAATGATACTGAAGGATGAGACAGGCCACTGGGAGATGGTGTGATCTTAACTTACAGGCATCTGAAAACATTGGACCTGCCGGCCAAGTTGTCATCCCTAGTTCCCTACGCGTACCCCTTCTTACCTTTCTCTTTTGTTAGCAATCATTACTTTGAATAGCTCTCGTTGAGCCTTATGCTAATCTGGTGTACATGTTTTGTTACACGGTAAAGTTTGCGCTGTATTATCATTCGTCAGAACTGTTGCGAGACACTTAAATCTGTTGGGCTAGAATTTTTGGAATTTTTCATCGTGTGAATGCGTTCTGCCTTAACTAGATCTAGATCTATATACAAGGAGTTGTGTTTATGCTTGATTGTAACCAAAAATTAAAGTCTATTGGGGTTCAACAGATACACCCTAGGGATAGGGGGGTAAGAAGGAAACCAGGTTGTACAAAATCAGGTTAGAAGCTAAAACAGAGAAGGTACTAGATGTAGATAGATAGTTAGAGAGAGTCAGAGAGAGAGAGAGAGAGAGAGAGAGAGAGAAAGAGAGGGAAACAAATAGATAGATAGATAGAGAGACAGACAGACAGACAGACAGGCAGACAGAGAGACAGACAGAAAGACAGGGTGAGTGAAAAGGCAAGAGCCAAATGACATTTATCTTTTCCAATTCTACTTTTTGTTCTTGTCTCTCCTTTATAACGAAAAGTAAGAAAGAAATAATATGGGAGAAAAAATAGAGATCCTAGTGCTAAAAATAGACTCATTATTCATTAATTCTCTTAATAGCCTGATGCTCAGCTCTTCTCACAGACACATTGTAGATGTCTAAATCCAGATCTGGTAAAATTGCACATATCGGCCCACCTCACGTCGGGCTTCACAATTAAACGTTTCCCGACGAAATCGAAATTTGTAGTTTAATGGGATTTTAGAGCAGCACAAAAATGCTTATATCTTGAAAAAGTATTTATTTGCGATAAATAAAACCTTCATATTCGTTTTCAGCAAATTAAATTCATTAAGACAAATACAATTTTAAAGCTTCGGGTGAGTTGGGCTGATATCTCCAATGATACCCCATATCTTAATTCTTACAGCTTAATTGAACTTTTAGACAAGGTTATTTTTCTACCTTTTGAAAATTCTGTTGAGCCCGAGAAAAAAGTCTTGAATCAGGTCTTGATCTCTCTGCTGTCTTCACGGTTTTATGTTACGTGAGCAGAACTGCTTCTCAACAACAAGGAATTATCAATCTAAATCTAGATATGGAAAGAGTCCCTTTTAGGTACGGACGGTTTTTCGCATAGAAGAAACAGTAGCAACCCTATAGTGTGTTTCCTACTTGGAACTTAGTGTTATAAAATTAGTCCGTACCTAAAAGGAACTCTTTCCCTAGATATTGTTCTAGATTCATAAGCTTTTATATTCTAAAGAAGCTTCGACGTATAAATAAAATGAGAAGAAATAATGTCTCTATTGAGATCACTCTAGATCTATGTCTTTAACTTCTTGGTATGTAGATTCTATCTTCTGTACGTATCATATAATTCTATCTTATCCTTGACAATTGAACCAAAACCCAGCGTGGGAACAATCTCCGCTCAAGGTAAGTATATCATTAACCCTATGGAGGGCAGCGCATTTCATTTGCTTTATAGCGTCTAACGCTACTGTTTACTTAGTGAGCTATTTTAACAAAGTTTATACACCTTTAAAGGGTTAATTATAAGACCCTCTACTTTAACACTGGAGTATTTATCCCCTCTCTTCCCGTCCCTTGAGCAGTTTGTGAGAGGTATACAGTTACTCACTTCCAATGAGTCAGACAAAAGGACAGCGATTTAGTTTGAGCAGTGGAGACATTGCTTTCATGCAATATTAGCTTGCTTGAACTTTTTTTTTTTTTTTCAAAACCAATCTATTAAAGCGGCTCTGTTAAATTGCGCAAGTCTAGTTGCACAATAAAATTGCTCAATTTTCGGTTGTCAACTCACGGCACAAAATAATTTGACCTTTTAATTGCGCAAACTATGTACTTGAAACCCGCTGAGACAGGATGTGTGATTTTGATGCAACAATCGCTGTGGCAATTGCTTTTGCTACAGAAAACAAAACAGAACGGACACATTCGAAATGGTCAAAAGAAAGATTTTTTATAGCGTTTAAAGTTTGGACAAACAAAATTGTTACGTGAACAGAGACAAAATGAACCACAGCGTACACTGAGGACACAGACTTTAAAGATGCCTTTTAATTAAACTGTGCAGAAATTAGCTTGTGATTGATTGTTGTTGCATTGCAGTGAACATATTCTTCACCTATTTCATGACTACCTTTCAATACTCTGATTACTCGGTTAGCCAATGACTTAATTTCAATATTCAACCCATGTACATTTTCATGACAAACTTAGTATTCAGATCCCTTTGCTAGTCCATGACTATACTTCAGTATTCAGATTCATAAGGTAGTCCATGATCATACTTCAGTATATAAATCACTAAACTAGTCCATCATTAAACTATAGTGTTCAATCCCTTAGCTAATTCCATGACTACACTACAGCATTCAGATCTCTAAGCTAGCCCATGTTCATACTTCAGTATACAAATCCCTTTGCTAATCGATGACTATACTTTAGTGTCTAGAGCCATAAGGTAGTTCATCTTCATACTTAAGTATCAAGCTAGTACATGACTATTAGTGTCCAAAATCCATAAAGTAGTCCATAATCATACTTCAGTATATATATATATATATATATATATATATATATATATATATATATATATATATATATATATATATCACTAAACCAAGTCCATGGCTAAACTATAATATTCAATTCCTTTAGCTCATTGAGTAATTCCAAGACAAACTTCAATATTCAGATCCTTATGCTAGTCCATGAAGCATGACTATACTTCAGCATTCAAATCCCTAAGTTAGCCCATATTCATACTTCAGTAAACACATCCCTATGCTAGTCCATGACTGTACTTTAATGTCCAGAGCCATAAGGTAGTTCATCTTCATACTTAAGCATTAAAGTAGTATATGACTATTAGTGTTCAAAATCCATAAGGTAGTCCTTGATCATACTTCAGTGTTCCCCTAAAGTAAATGTTCTCTGTGGTTGTACTTTAGCATTCAGATCCTAAACAAGTTGATGATTATATTTTTTCTGATTTTTTTTTTTTTAACTCGTTCATAACTATAATTCAGTATACATATTTTTACTACATGTATTTGCTAATAACCACAATCTAGGTTACAACAATATTTTTGTATGCAGATCTTTAGATCTGATGATGATTAAATGTTTTACAAGGGGAAGTGGGCCGGGGAGCTGGCCTCACGTGTACTTATCAGAGAGCAGAGGGCGTGTAAAACATGCACGTCTTATTCAATGAATTTTAATTCCGCGAGGCTATAGTGCTCTACAAGAAAGACATCTAGGCTCAGCAGACTATGTCTAGAAAGACTGATGACAGAAATGATATACAAGTCAAATGACTCGATGTAGAGAAGCCCAAAGTTAGAGTGATTGGTAAACACGTTAAAGGCCTGGGTTCAAAATACAAAACAATTATCTGAACCATCTTCAAAGCATTGGTCAAGCGTGGGCCGCAAGAAGGTGGATACCTAATGATGAATTATTATAAACACAATAATTATTTCTGAAGTATACTCGTAATTTTTCTAATTATCCTCCAAAATTTCCTTCGTTGACACGGTATTTCCCTGGAACGGATGTGACGTCATGTGTGTAATTAAAAAAAAAAAAACTGCTAGCCCGATTTTGGTGACTAACAAAACACAAAACTCGTATAGAGTTCTCCCAGCTCTAGCCCGGGACAAGGGGACATTACTCCAGCCTTTCCTCTCCATGTTCGTCTGCGCGCGTCGGCACGTGACCTTCCTGGGTTTGGCGAGCGTCGGCACGTGCGCATTTCCGGTCCGTAGCGGTGCACCTGGTCTGTTACTATAAATAGAAAGCGCGCTGTTTCCTTGTTTTCCAGGGAGATGAGTAAGCAGGCAGAGAAAGTTAGTTAGAAAATCTTACCAAGGTAATGAAACAAAATATAAAAAATTGAGGAGATGAGGGAGAGAGAAAGAAAGAATAAGGACTGAGAAGACTGACACACTGTCGTAATAAAATGAGTGAAAGCTTGAACAACAGGAAGAGAGTGAGAGAAGGAGAAGATAGTAAGGAATCAACACTACCTATGTTTCGAAAATCCATCATTCTTCAGTCTCACACGTATTTTTTTCAACTCCAGCGCCCTCAGAGAGAGAGAGAGAGAGAGAGAGAGAGAGAGAGAGAGAGAGAGAGAGAGAGAGAGAGAGAGAGAGAGAGAGAGAGAGAGAATTCGTCCACACATCTGCTTAACACAGCAAGATCAAATGATGTGACGAATATCACACAAAGAAACAAAAACACAATGATAGAGATATGGCATGAAATCTCAAATCTTATCCCTTGAAACACGAAACACAAGAATAAATAATAAAGATCCAATCTCCGATTGAAATATGGTACAAGTACATGTCGTAAAGAAATATATAGGTGAGACTCAAATCTCATTTAATGGAAGACGATACATAGAGAAACAAGTAAGACCTAACCCACATTTTTTTAGATTCAGAACATGGATATAAACAAATGAGACCCACATCTTATCTTGTGCAAGACAATGGAGAAGCAGATAAAACCCAAACCACATCTACTGAGACATAGGGTATGGATATAAACAAATGAGACCCACATCTTATCTTGTGCAAGACAATGGAGAAGCAGATAAAACCCAAACCACATCTACTGAGACATAGGGTATGGATATAAACAAATGAGACCCACATCTTATCTTGTGCAAGACAATGGAGAAGCAGATAAAACCCAAACCACATCTACTGAGACAGAGGGTATGGATATAACCAGGTGAGACCCACATCTTATCTTGTGCAAGACGATGTAGAAAGAGATAAAACCCAAACCACATCTACTGAGACAGAGGGTATGGATATAACCAGGTGAGACCCACATCTTATCTAGTGCAAGACGATGTAGAAAGAGATAAAACCCAAACCACATCTACTGAGGTACAGGACATGGATATAAACAAGTGAGCCCCACATCTACTCAAAGATAATTGCAATTATATGGAGAAACAGGTAAAATTCAAAGCCAAGGGCCTACCGCCTGGTCACATGACTCGACATGGTTTCACCTCTGCCATCTTATGGACAAAAAAGCCGCTGCCATACTAAAACGCCTAGTTCATTTAAGAGAAAATAAAACGATCTTAAATTTTCAAAATAAAAGTAAATAAATCAATCAATTACGCTCTAGAACTGCTGTGTGATCATTTGAGCACTTAAAGCTGCAAAGAAATCTTCATCATTGCATACTTTCTTTGTTTCGTAGACAGTGATGCTGCATCATGATATTGATTAAGTACTGAATTTTCATCGTTTGTTATTTAGCGGGACTCTAGGTCTAGGACAGCATGATAGAACTATTAGAAGAATATCTGCACAGTGTGTGTAATTGAGACGTATAAATTTACGAAGCAGTTATCTCGTTAATTGTTATTTAAAATTGTGTAAAATATAATTTTGAAAACATATAGCAACAAGAACAGCAGAAAAAAAAATTAAAAAACAACAGCAGGAGCAAAAGCAAAACAACAAAATAATAGAAATAATAATAATAGTAAAAATAAAAACAACAATAATGCCAAAAGCAATACAACAACAACAAAAAAAAAGACACTCACCCCCCAAAAAAACCCAGCCTAACTAAATAAAAATAATAAAAATGAAAATAGCAATTGTTATTACTATTATTATTGTTATTATTATTATTATTATTATTATTATAATAATTATTATCATTATTATTATTGTTATTATTATTATTATTATTATTATAATAATTATTATCATTATTATTATTATCATCATCATCATAAGTGAAGGCTGAAACACTTATTGCACGAGGGTTTCTTCCCTGAAGACTGTTATCAAGCCCGAGGTAATTTTCTGCCTACTGTTACTATTATTATAACTATAGAAGAATCAAACATTTTTTGAATCTGTCTCAGAACAGAAACATTGTAAACATTTAAAACAGCTAAGATCCACATATCATCCATTGATACATGATCCATGGTGTGAGGGCTTATAGCGATTTACAATCTCCACGATTACTAGAGACCTTTTGCCGAGTCTGATTGAGGGCAAGACCTAGCGGAACTCTACATGAACATAAATTATTTAACGTTCAATCATACTTTTCTCCAGGTTATCTGATCATTAGACTTTCCAGCAAACGAGCAGGGTTTCATGCCAATCGGAGATGTTGCTGATGTAGTGATGTTGTGACTAGCACTTTCAACAGTTTCCCTCGTCTCATGGCTGAGGAAAGTTACACTTGCAGCTAATATCATTTTAAATATTTAAGTCTTTAAAGGATTTATCTCTTGTGCCCATATTTTTACTCAAAAGATACAAGTTCAAGGAAAAAAAAACAAAAACATAAATGAACTTGAAAAAAAAAGAATAAACTTTATTCAACAATGTAAGATCACAGAATATACGGTCGGTAAAGTTAACAGAATACTTCGTTTTGATTGTCTCTCCTGGACAAAATATAATGAACACGCTCATAATGATCATACCCTGAAATCTGAACATGAGAATATCTCGCTGAAGTGAGAATCTCCTGGTTAACTACTCGTACAACGCAGTGGAAACTGGAACCTGGTAAAGTCAACACCTTGGGACTGAAAAAATTGTTGACTTAACTAAGAAAGAGTTAGCTTTAACCATTGCAAATGCATGTGTATAAAGAAATACAAAACAAGACTACCAAACCTAGTTGACTTTAAGCAAGAAATTCCATTGGAGGTGTTAACTTTCATTTTAGTGGATTCCACAGTAGCTGTCATCTAAGCACACATTATAGCAATACTTGGGAGAACCGATTTTATGCCATCTCAAATTAATAAAAATGGTTATTATCCTTGTCAATATTAACATGCCATAAACAGTTCATGTTGGAATGTCTTTCTTTCTTTTTTTTTTTGTTTGCCTATCAAACATGTATTTACTTTCCTTCTTTTCCATTCTTTACAGACAACAGGAACACCCGTCTTTAAGCAAGAATTGACCCAACATCCCCCTTACAAAATATTAAAATAGACAGAGGGAGCAAGATCTAACAGTTAAACAAACACACGCACATACTCACATATAATTCAAAGCCTGCCTGACAGATTCCTTGCACAGTTTATCTTCTTTCATCATGTGACATTAGTGTTCAACTGACCACTTTCAGCGCAACCCTTATGTTAACGCTTGACTACGCTGCCACTATCAATCCCTTTTTTCAACACCTTGGCAAACTTTCCAGTATCAAAATTAAATTAAATTGGCCTCTTATAACTTCATTAAAATATTGTTGGTCATTTCCACAGCTAGGCCAAGATCTCCCTTAAAAACTGCCTATCTGGCTCATTACAAAAAGATGTCCTGTGGTTACAACTATATGCTGTCAAATGCTTTAAAACAAATAAATTTTTAAAGGCATGTGTTAAACCAAAGCAAATTTTTATATATAAGCACATCACTCTCGAGTAAAAAAACCTGTCAAAGTATAAATATAAGTAACAAAAAGCTATGAGGTTTAGATGGCAGCTACAGTAAAAGAAAGTTAATGGTGATACTCATGCATACATAAGACATATCTTAAACAGCAAGATATTTTGAAATCTAAATAAGCATACACTCCATGCTACAAACATTAACACCCACACAATTACAGGATATTTATGGCTAAAAATCTGAGAAAAATTACTTCAAAACCCGCATAAAATGTACTGTAAATTTTTTTAAAAACTAGAGTAACTAGGGGATTGCCTTCACCAAATTTAAGTCTACCTGATATTGGTAGATATAAAATATGAGGTATACATGTATATCATTCCTTATCATTAAGGGCAATAGAAAATATAAACATTCATGCGAACTTTGGTTCGCTGTCAATGGCTTGAATTCTACAAAAATGCTTCTAAACTTGACTAGTTATGAATTGAACTTCCTATGCTTCAAAGGTAGGACTACTATAACTATAGAGTGAATCTCTAATATAACTATAAACTGAATCTCTTCAGGCTGTCAAAAGAGGTAGTAGCAAATCAGATTCTTTTCACTAGTTTTCATATCAAAAGCCAAAGCTGCATTTTAAGGTAACAAAGCCTGTTTGAAAGAAGAGGGCATGGTTGATTATATACCTGAGTTTAATCCAATCATTAGTGATTAGCAACGTTATGGAACGCCCACACGCAAAACTTTTTATTACCCCCCCTCCCCACCTTATCGCAATATATGCGGCCGATGGTCACAAAATGGTCTGTCTCCTCCCCCTCTTTCTTGTTTCGCGCCTGTGACAGCACTGGTTTGTTCAAGTGTAATCCACTGTCACTGATTTTCAGGCAAAGGATAAGTAAGGGGGAGGAACAAGCCTAGATACTTAAAAAAATAATGATGAGAGTAAGTAAGTGAAAGAGAGAGAAGGATACAGGGAGGGAGAGGGAGGGAGGGAGAGAGAGAGAGAGGGAGAGAGGGAGAGAGGGAGAGAGAGAGAGAGAGAGAGAGAGAGAGAGAGAGAGAGAGAGAGAGAGAGAGAGAGAGAGAGATTTCACTGATGTAGTTTTTCTTTTCTGTAAAAGACATCTAACTCTCATTATTATCAAGGTTAGCAGTTTTTCTCTCAATGTTTCTAGAATATTTCATCAGCATGAAGAGAGGTAAATACAGATTTGAAATAGTCTCGTTATAATGGGAGTTCTCACTATCCCTGATCTCGTTATTTATGGGCTCCAGTACAAATATGTTCTAGAAATATACCTCCAAAACTATTTTAATTTTAATTCAAAGCTTTCTAATTGATATAGAACAAGTTTTTGGTTAAATAAAAATACAAAATAAAATGTAAGTATATATATATATCTGTGTGTGAGTGTGTTTGTATATATATCCCAACACACTTGGTTAATGTTCACATTTTCAAATCTGTTCAAAGATTGCAGCCACAGGACAAGATCAATTGTCTCTCTCACACTGGTGACAGTTCTTGACAAACGCAGCACTATAAAGAGCTATCCCCGCCTGCATCAACTTTCAACTTCTTTGCTGCTGAGAGAGTATGAAGCTGCGGCTGCACCCGACTAAGACTTGAAGGGGATTTTGGCGCATTTGAGACAGCAGAAGCTGCTGGTACAGAAGGGGCGATATTTTTCTTGGCGTTCAGAATCCCTGCTTCCCAGTCAGAATCCTTCACCGTGCCCCTGACCGAGATCACTTGATCTGCCCAACCTCTAACGATGTCAGTGGCAAACTTGTGTTTCTCTGGAAATGATACCAGCGAAATAAAATTACATGAAATAACTTTTGACTTATTTGAATAATTTTTGTCATAATGTATGGAAACGGATACTTGATGATTATTTTTTTTCTGAATTATGCTGTTGAATGGAAAGGAATCCTCAGTAACTGAAATCTCCCAACCAAGAAATTCTGTACCCTGAAATATCTTCTTCACATTTAGTTGCCTTTCAACTTATAGAGAACACCACTTGTCTCAATACACTACTAGGTTCCTTAAATAAAGAGTTTCATTAAGCCTTCCTGAATGACTTGCAAACTTGAATGTGACAGTCTGAATCACCCTATAGGAGAAGCACCAACATAATTTTGTTTTAACACATAGCAAGACAATGGGTGCCAACACATTACAACTCAAGGGTTTGTTTTATTTCCAGTGACAGCAAAAACTCACTACATGAGATCCAAACACAGGCATGAGTCACTAACATCTGTCCTACTTACAGCCTCAAGTTACAAGATACAGTTGTGCGTGGAAAGAGGATAAGTGAACTTATATTGGCATTGAATGAACTTGGTACCGTAGTTTTTAGCAGTCAGCAGTTGTATTTTCTCAGGGCTGTTTCAGTGCCAAAGTGACATCCTGGCCCTAGACTACTAAAAGAAAGTAAAACATAACCAGCTCATCTTGTCATGTGGCAATAAAAAGATTTGGCTCTTCGATAAATATATCTTGACCTTTGTCCCTTAAATTTCTGAAAATTCTTAGACAGAGCTAGCAGAATTCTGCCAAGCCCTTCATAAAGCTACGCTCACGTATAGTATGGACAAAGAACTCCTCCAGATCACCGCCGCGATTCTCTGCTTTCTCGTACTCCAGCGCCTGGAAAATCATCTCAAACTTATCGAGGTCTTTCACAAACTTGGCCTCTGGGCTGGACTGGTACTCATACTCCTGGAGAGGAAAGACAGCTGCGCTTAGACAGGGAGCGCTTTAAGATGTGACTTCAGATACAAAATTTACAGCTTTTGAAACATTTCAGGTCTGAACGAAAACGAAAAAAAAAAAAAAAATTAAAAACAAAAGTGGGCATACCCATAATGTTGTACATCACATACAAACAAAGCACACTTAGGTAAGTCTAATTACTTCTTTGTTACATAAATAATTTATATTCTTTCAAGTCAGTTTTAAGTAAACACTAAACACTTTTGCCGCAAGTCTCATTAGATAGGTCTACTTTTTAGAGGGCAAGTTTTACGTATTATCACCAAGAGTTTACAATAAAAAATTCAATAAGATGCTAACTTGATCTCAGTCCAGCGTTTGCAAATGCCATGAAACAAAAAAGATCCTCAGTTAGTGTCCCACCATAGAGAGAGAGAGAGAGAGAGAGAGAGAGAGAGAGAGAGAGAGAGAGAGAGAGAGAGAGAGAGAGAGAGAGAGAGAGAGAGAGAGAGAGAGAGAGAGAGACAGAGAGAGAGAGATCTTAACTGGGCTTGTCAAGCTTACAACACACTTCTGAGCGTGCTGTCACAGTGACATACAACAATCTCGTTATACACAGCACCGTACTAAGAATGGAACACAAAACGTCCAACAGGTTCAAACATACCTTCCACAGCTGCAGCACTTCTTGTGCTCCGTGGCCTGGCAGAAAACTAGCGATGTGTTTGGTGGCATCCTGGTGAAGTGTAACATATGTTCCATAGTATTAGGTGCAGAGCCACAAAGAGGTTTACATGCCAATCGTGTAGAATAGCAATTAGCAAAGTGGAGTGGAGTTAGTGGGATTCTTCTAAAACCAAGCTGACATTCAAACCCATATGGGAAGATGCCCTTTTCAATTTGTTTCATGGTCTAGTATGATTGAAAAACGAAAGTAAATTATTGAAGGTGATCAAATCATAACTCGCCTCCTCCATTTTTGATTTATCAGCTTTGGAAACCCCACAAGATGGGGTGATGTCCCCAACGATGCTCTCTGCCACGTCATGAACTAGGGCAATTTTTATACATCTGATGATTGACAGTAGAAAAAAATTAGAGAACACATCCAGCACATACTAGCAAACTTTCATAGAGATCTATATTTAGACTTATGTACTTTAATAGGTCAATGAATCATGTGGAAATATGATCCTGAACTTTATCATTGGAACATTGATTAAATCAGGAAAACATAATAAATCTAGCTTTCTGATCCCTGGCAATACACACTGGAGGAATCAAACGTGGCACATCACTCAAGGATTCTATTAAATGTTTCTCATGTCTTCAAATTAAGAAAAAAATATCAAAAGTGTAATAAGTGTGTTAGACAAAGTCGATATTCAAAACAGAAGATGGATTGGTTTTTAACTTGAGCCTTATGGGCTTTGATGAGGTTAACTGCCTACAATAATAATTATTTTAAACTATAAGTAAACTTTGTTATAAGAGCAACCATTGAAACTTATTAGTTGTTCCTGAGGAAAAAAATCATTTTTCCTTCATAGAACAAAAATAAACAAAAAAAATCTCTATGTTGGCAAATATTAGGACATTAAAATATTTAGCAACTCAGGAAAGTTTAAACGTATTTCTGCTTTGTGGTGACCGCCACTATAATAAAAGCACACAGACTTGAGTCACAGCCTGCTAGTTCTCTACTGAAGTTTACAACTGCAACACTTGAACTAACTTGTCTCGGTCAAGGGTTGAGTCTGATGGAAGAGCAAACGCAATCATAGCCATGCGATACATGTGCTCAGCCACACTCTCTGGGTGTTTCACATTGTGCCTCACCCATCCTGTCCTCTCCACTTTCTGGGGTGGAAAAAAAAAGTTAAGCAAGTCAGCATGGCTATCAGTGAGTTTAAAGAACACAAAATAGCTAAAATATTTTATTCTGAGTGACTGACTCTGTAGATGTTTTTTTTTTCCATTATTTTATTGAGAAGGCAAAGAAAAGCAGCCGTCACACCTGTTTGTGTTATTGGGAAAAAAATGAGGTTACAAATCTTACTAAGTAAAAAAGTCTTACTCTTAGAACTTACTTTCAGATTCCCAATAAATTTCATGTATTCGAAAAACTTGGGCATTTCCGTTGTCATCTCAACTTTCACAAAATCAGCCACAAAAAAAAGTCCTTTCCTTTAAATCTGGTTTCAGCCTAAAAATTTAAGACAATTTTCGCACTCCTGGTTGGTCTCTCTCACAGTCACAAATCTGTTGATTTAATGAATGATAAAAGAAAATCAGTATTGATACAGAAGATATAACCTAAAGATAATGAATTCAAAATTAATTCCACACTTGCTTGCGCTGAAGGAAAACCAAAGAAGAAAGAAATTAAGTCATGTATTTATAGACATCACTATATAGAACACTTAATGATAACTAAAATCTTTTTTCTCTGTATTACTTGTCGCTTCTTTAATAGCATAAAAGTATTAAAAGACCTTTATAGTTTTAAAGGTTTTGGAAAGTCTGTAAATTTCTATATGAAACACTGTAATATTACTATATTTAAGCCTGCTAAATTTCCAATCCATTTTATCTTATAACGCTGCCAGAGGCTCTAAGATATATCTATATATATATATAATGCGAGTGGCTGCTACCAGTGGCTAGTAGTATAGGATGGGTTTATAATAATCCTATGCAACTAAATTATGAAAGTGGATAATGGAAGCCCAAGACTTTTGAAAATATTTTAATCCGGTAAAACTAAAACCAAAAGTAAAGTACATCTGGCCATGTATTTTGTGAAAAAGTGCCGTTGTCCAGTAAGCAGCCATTCTTTTTCCTTACTTTTTTCTCTTGCTGATAGATACATATGTATGTTAAAGTGTTTTGCAGTCATTTTTCATCCTATTTCAATAAATATTGGACTGTATCTAGCAGATAAAGTGATATGAATTGTTATATTAAACGAACAGCTTAGCTGTAGTTATTTATTTTATAATTTTTAACCTCCTCTGATGAGGAAAAATAGTTTTTACATAAATTTAGTTCAGCAAAATTATTGGTCTAAAAAATGAATTTGTGGTAATAAAATAATCAATGTAAAAACTATATGTGTTCTTTTTAACGACCAATAATTTTCTAGATTCAATTTTTTATTTTGTTCACAGGGTTTTTGCATTTTCTTGAAGCTTATTTTATGACCTTTTAAAACTGGATATGAAATTTGTCATAGTCATCTTTTGAAATTTCTAATCCCAGCTTAAGATATTGAGAAGGGTTATTGTGAAACCTCTCCATCTGCATTAATAAGAGTTTTAAAATACCCAAGAGAAACCCTGTGCAATTATTCAATTTATAGCTGGAGTTTCTCACATCTGGACTAACAATGACTTTGCACCCAAGAGAGCGCTCCTGCACTCTATTGGCACATGATTGTGTAAGTCGCAGAACTCATGAATTTAAGTCTTTCAAAGCAGTGATTGGATCAACGTTTTTCGCACCCGGTTTTAGCCTTGATGGAATCATCTAGATTCTAGATCTACCTAGATTAGATCTATGAAGAGAGGTATATTAGATATTCGCCTTAGAATGTATGAGTATTAGATTCTATGACGGTTGGCATGAAAATAATCCTGTAACAAAAACTGTAAGCCTAAGTAAGAGTGCCTATCTGTAAATTGTGCAGGCTGATTTGCTTGTAACACTGCCTGAAGTCAACTTTTTCCCTCACTCAAACGTTTCTAATATAATATATAAATATATTTACCAATCTTTATTTTATTTTTTTCTCTGCCTGCAGGCTAAATTAACTGCCAGAGATCCAATGTAGATCTTCACGTTAGATCTAGATCTAGTTCTAGATTTAAATTAAGTTTCACACTTTGGCTTTGCGATCAACCATTAAATGCCAACTTAATAGATCTAGATCTAGCTCCGTGGACGTGACATTCGTCTGTCAAGATGAGATTCACATTTATGGATCGATATGCTTCAATATTACCAAGATTTGATACAGATTTAGATAATGTACACCACTCAAGATCGCGATGTAAAATCCTCGTTGATTAAAATCCACATCCAAGTCTACAAACGCCGTTTGTTTTGATTTTCGCAGCATTGGTGGTTATTGAATCTTTTTTGCTAAAGGTGAACTAAAAAGTCGCAGGAAGTTAAGATCGATTGGACATTGCGTTTTTTAGGAAACAAAATGGCAGCGTCCTTGGTCTCTCTCCGGCGGTCTGTAGGGTTAACTTGTAAATTTAGATATTTCACAGATCAAACTAAAAAGTATAGAAAATCCCTCTATAGATGTTGCTCTCAAAATTCTGACAGCGGTAGCCTTTCCTCAGAAGTAGATAACTCTACATCTTCTGTTGAACACACAAACAAGCCATCATCGCCAACAGAAGGAGCGCTTGACAAGTTTGCTAAAGTTGTCGACAGAGTGAAAAAAGCCCAGGATGATGAAGCTGGTGTTGATCGATCCACCTTGGCAACACCTGAAGATCCAAATGAAACATTTGCATCAATGTTTCGTCGATCAAAGTTTGTCTCACTTGGCGAGCACAAGGGTAGACTTGTCCAGGGAGAAATTATTGAAGTGATGGAGGATGATCTTTACATTGACTTTGGAGGAAAATTTCACTGTGTTTGTCCACGACCTAAACGCAATGGAGAGTGAGTAAACATAGCTAAATTGGCTTCATGATATGTTACAATGAGTTTCTGTAATGTTTTTTTCTAAAGTATAAAGTTCAGAATAGGCTATAGACATGTGTTGACAGAGATGTGGGCTAATTATTTTGAAAGTCAATTTGATACATGTATTTTCAAAGTCTAAAAGCTAGTCTGTGACATGCACACTCAGTTAAACATATCACCCAGATAAGCTTTCTTTTGATGGCAAGGATTGTAAGTTCATTTATTTTAAAGTTCTATTTTAAGTTAAACTGAAAGGATAGGAAGTTCAGCAGTTGCTCCAAATTGTCAGCGACATTCGGATCAAACTTTGTAACAGTCAGAATCTATCTGGAACTTTAACATTTCTTGCCTAAAGTCTGATTGACACTTTGTTTTTATTTTTCCCCACCATCCTCCAGATCTATAATGCGAGATCGTAAACTTCTGTCACTCTGTCAGTTCTAGCATTTATTTTAGTTTTTTTGTTAATGCCATACATGTATACATCCTGGACTTTTCTTCCAGCCGATATCACAGAGGCTCGAAGGTCCTTCTCAGTTTGCAATGTATGGAGATGAGTTCTGCCTTCCTTGGTTCTGACATCCATGTGACCTTGTTAGAAGCTGACGCTACATTGCTTGGGCTAACTGCAGCTCAAAGGAACAAATCACAAGCACAAAGGTAAACTAACCCATAAACAATAAACTTTAAACATAGATTTACATTACCTCAAAACTGAAATAATTATCCACATTAATGTAATTAGGACTTCATCTACAGTTAAAGCTTCCACATAAAAGAATTTGGGTTCGTAAGACAAGATAATGTCACTGTGTAGTACCAGGGTGACTTTTTATGCGATAGACATGAATTTATTTGCAGTTAGTCTTTTAATTTGTGAGGTAACATTTTCCTCAAATGCTAGGCTGAGACCTGACTGCAGCATTTTAGTTGCTATAGAGTTTGCAAAATGAGATTTGTAACAGCTGAATTTTTTTCTGCTACATAAAAAAAAAGAGATTGTTTAAAATAATTTTTTTTTCACAATTAGGTATTAACAGCTGGGATCTTAGATGACGTACAAAATGTTGCATTATAACAATCTAACTGTACAACGAACAGTGTTTATTGATCCTCATATATTCATTATTAATATTATATTTACATCACTCTTTCCAATGTTGGCTAAAATACACCATCTTTGACAGAGATCCACTAACTGTTTACCAAAATAAAACTTACACAGATCTCTACCTGTCTCCCTGCTCAATAAAAATATTCTCTAGACTTAAAGGCTGCACATTTTTCACACTTGTTGATTGTTCCATCTTGTCATTGTTAAGCTATCTTTTATTAAAAAGGCATGCAAGAGAAAGTTGTAAATGGATGTCAATAAAAGAACTAAGAAAAATTTCATCTCTCTCACTTACAATAAGAAAAAGTTGCAACAAAAGCTCAGGGCAATTTTTAGAAACCCCCAACTTAATTTTTTTGGAATCATTCCTCATGAAGCTTAGGCAGTATTATAAAGTCACTGTTAGCATTATCTTTTAACAAGGCTGTCTAGAACATGATAGTTATCCCCACCTTGATTCTACAAAGTTTTTTTTCGCAATAGCTTATTCCTGTTTTATCTGCTTATTAGTCTCGCAGATCTGTTTATTAGTCTTGCGGGTATCTTTTCTTATTTATGCTGCTAAAAGACGGAGCAATTTGATCTCCTGTTAATGTTAAAGCAAATGTTTATTTGAAGTTTTGCAACAGTAAGAAATGAATGATAGGTCATTTTAATGTAGCCCACTACATAATTTTACAGTGCAGATAGATTGAAATATATACAAGTACTTGTACTTATGATTTAATGTTTATTTTCTACTTTTTATTCCTTAGAAGTTCCTTTTTCTGCTTCATTTCTATAGTCTTTAGTTTTTTTTTCATGATTGAATTGAAAAGAAAGAATTTAAGAATTTTCTAGTTTGAAAGGTATTTTTTAATATGCATTTATTTTCTTCTCAACTTTCAGAAATTAAACAGTTTCCCAACCTCAATTCAGGTAGAGTGATCTGACACCTAGAAGACTGACCTATGACCTCTCATCTGCAATATGATCACCTAGAGAAGTGCCCACTATCCAATCAAAGTTGCTCAAACTAATGGCAGGGTGTTACTCCTATTTGGGGCAGAATCACAGAGAGCTAGAGCCTACGGCAGTGAACTTCAGGAATGCTGATTTAACTGTTGATTGTGCATGGCTAACCAGGAATATATTAAAACAGATAGATGAACAGACAGAGAGACAGAGAGATTCTATGACTTCATTCAGTTGTTTTGAGATTGGTAAAATGATTTATCTGTGTATCAGCTTCAACTGTTCTAGGACTCGTGACAAGCACATCAATGAATTTCAGGCTTACTCTTTGTTTTATTTCTTACAGACAATATTTGAAGCAAAGCAAAGCTTGTGGTTAATAGACACAGAAGAAAGTAGTCAGTACTTGTTGAAATAAGATGCAAACTTATGTGATTCATATTTTGGTTTGAAGCAAAGGAGTGTGTGGTTGTGTTTAGATGCAAGTTTGTGTGACTCAATGTTAAATATGAAGCCAATTTGTTTGTGTTGAGATGAAAACTTGTGTTAGTCGAATCTTTGATGCCATGAATATTCAGAGCTTAGATTTTCATTGTTTATATTCAATTACAAATCACTGCTTATTGGCATATCCATTTTCTTTCTTGTTATGTGACTACGTACCTTTACCTCTTCTTCCCCCCCCAACCCCCTCCTCTTTTCTTGTAGTAAAACAGACAAGATGGGTAAGCGTGACTGGATTGTGATCGCGGTTTCTCAAACTTGATGTAGGATTTATAAGGAAAATACTGTCGATTTCTTTTCTTGCAAATTATGGGTTTCTATAGGGCAGTCAGTTCTTATTTCTGTACAAAACAACAGACTTATTATGGATTGTTTCCTTTGTCTTCTAAAAAAGTATCCACCTCGTTTATACTTATAGATCCAATCCTGTATAAGTACGGTTTATCCATTAACTTAACCCCTACAGGCAAGTTATATATTTTGCTTCAGACCTCTTATTACTGACACTCTAATATTCGGTTTACTTAGAATTAGTAAAAGGAAAAGAAATCTGTTTTATCTTTTTTCATGTCAAGCTTTTTGACATTGTTTTGTTTCAAATATCGTGCACTGTGCCATGTGCTTGAGATGGTTAAAAACTTGGAGCTGTAAATTATCAACCAGATATTTGACATTCACCGTACATCCTGTGTACACCTGGAGGAACTAGAGATGTTGATGGTGGAGTTATATCATGAACTCACTATCCTCAGCAATTTAAACCAAAACGCCCAACAGCGTTTTTGTTTTTGAGTCACTCAGATTGAGTTTTATGTGAGACCAAGGGCTAAGTATTCATTCAGGGTATCAAGATATGTACAGCGTACTACATTACGTCTTTTATGTGTACTTATCACTGTTAAGAATTCCTTAGAACAGTGTGTAAAGTATAGGAAAGGAAAGAGAAATCTATCACTCATAGATATGTTTCTGCTGTATGAATCTATGGCTCTGAAATCTTCAAGCAATTTGGTTTCAGAAGTTAAGTGTGGTATCACCTACTTGCTCTACCGTGTCTAGCTCTGAGATTTATGTTGATTTTAATTTTGAATCGCATGTAATCATTATTATAGGTTTGACTGGAAATACTGTTGGCCATATCTTGGTTCTTGTTCTGAAACAATCGTTTTACTCTGTAATATGGAAATGCATAGCTTAAATGATTAAATTAATTAACACTAGAAAGTATTGAAGGATTAAATGTATCAGTTTCTTGAATCAGACTATTGTACAGAATATTGATATTTTTTCTTCAAATTAAAGTTATTTAGATAAAATTATTTTATTTCCTTATTTATTCTTTTTTATTTTTTTGAAATTCTTTCCCTAAATTTGTTTTTATATGTAACACTAGGGAACTTTTAAAAATGTTGATATAATTAATAGCTTTGATTTATTTATGTATGCATCTCATCTTAAACATTAGCAAATAAGACTTGATAAAACTTAAAATATAGATTAAACAATCCTATGACACGCTTATAGTTTTAACAAACAATAAATTTATTGCTTTCAAATTCAATATGGAAAAAATCAAAATAAAGTTTTGAGGTAATTACATGGGAAGAAAAAAAATCTAATTGCACTTCAAAATTTTAAAAGTTTGATTTTTTTTTTTCGTTACTGAACAATGAGTTTTGACAGATTAAGTTCATTCAACAGAGCTGGTATTATCCAATGTAATTTGTAAACTGTTGACTTAATTCATATACAAAAGATTTTTTAGCACGTGGAACATAATGTATACATGCGATAGTGTTAAAATATAGCTATAAAAGTTTTTGATATTGCACATATTGGCTTCTGACTTGAACCGTTTCCATCACAATAGCAGGCAAAATCTATGACTTAGAAGTGTAAAATGTGTAAAAACAACAGAAGAAAATATATATACATCAATTGATCTGCATCGAGCATAATGCACAAGTCGTTTGGAGGCAAATAACATATAACAGTTTGCATAGCAATCAAGTAAGTGGTTAAAACAACTTCTGTCAAGTATCATAAGATTGTCAACTGAAAAAAAGATGAAAATATTTTCATTAGCCATTAAAAATTTTTCCATGAGAATGAAAATATATAATTATAAACATAACATATACATCAATTGATAAAGAACTGATGTACATGCCATCTCTTAAGTCACAAAAAAAAAAAGTAAAAGAAAAAGTGCCATGATTGCAGTTCTGTATATATGAATCTACTTAAGTTAGTTATTGCACCGTTTGTGAAGAATAGAGGCCATTTTGTTTACTTTTGTTAGATTAATAATAATTTGAGAGAAATAAGATGGACCAGTTCAAACACATGAAATGAAGTCATGGAAAATTCGCTTAGTTGCTGCTCTTAGGGATATGACAAACACAGGAAACAATCAAATAGACTTAAAGCAATGTCTAAAGCTGAGCAAAAAAAAACAAACAAAACAAAATAAAACTAGAAGAAGTCGAAATTCGTTGCACAAGTTTTCATCAACAGGAGAAACATTCGAGATCTGTTCAGATTGTGATAACAGAAGATCCACCAAGGGCAAGCCAGTTGTAACAAAATCTTTACAGCTTTTAAACATTTTTTATAAAATCCAAGCAATATCAGTAGATAAACTAGTTTTATTGAAACTGTAACTATTTTCTTAAACCATTGCAGATTTCAAAAAATCAGTCAAGGCAGCATGAGACACAGAGATAAGTGAACAAATATCTGGTGAAATTCCTGTTATTTTGTCTTGTTACATGGATGTGGCGATAGTCCTAGCTTCAATTTATGTTGGACTCCCCAGCTTGCTACAATTACATGTATGTTGTAATGTTCCCATGTATCTCCGACGTATGCTAGATTCCGTAACTTGTTACAAGTATAATTATGTCGATGTATGCCGGGTTCCAGTAGAGTGCCTAGTTTGTGAAGCTCTAAAGTATGCTGCGCTCCACAGCTTGCTACATGTATGAGGCGATGTATGCCGGGTTCCAGTAGAGTGCCCAGTTTGTGAAGCTCTAATGTATGATGCGCTCCACAGCTTGCTACATGTATCAGGCGATGTTTACATCTCCGATATATGCCGGGTCCCAGTGTAAGAGGGGTCACTGCAATTTTGCCGACTTAAATATTGCGAAACACCTCGAGATTCAACGGTAGCTGCCGTTTAGTTGTGACCTTTACGGTGACGCACGGTGGGTTCCAGCTGTTCGAGGCGGAGCTTTATCCGTGGCTAGTTAAGTCAGGAAGTTTATCTGTAGCTTATATTGGGCGGAGCTTTATCCGTTGCTAGTTAAGTCAGGAAGTTTATCTGTAGCTTCTATTGGGCGGAGCTGTGTTCTCAGTAGGCGAGCTCCCCACCCCATGGTCTGTAAGGCTTGACTGGTGTGTTGCTCTGGTTCAGCCCCATGTGCTGGTAGGTGGAGCTCGGGTGAGACATCATGGAGGACACAGGGTTCACGTTCAGAGCTGGAAACTGAGGGTGGGGATGGAGACTCGGGAGGGTGGAGAAAAGGGGCGGGGACAGTTGAGAGGAGGGCGGGGCGGATCCGAGTCCTGTGTTAGGCTGGTACAGGGGCGTTCCTCCCGTGACGCCAACGTTTGAAGCAGCAGAGGATGTGGCAGACAGACGCATGTGTCCAGAGAGGATGGAGTCTGTATGGTGATGGTGGTGGGTGGACTGTGGATGCTGTGACCCAGGGAATGATGCTGCCGTAGAGCCTGTTGTGCTAGAGTAGATGGAACCGCTGCCTGCCAAGCCTGACTGGTGTGAGGAGGACGATGGTGTTGCTGAGAGGGTAGAAGATGATGAGGAGGACGGCGTCACTGTAGAGGATGACGCCATGGAAGCCATAAGATGGTGAGACTGTTCGCTGCTTTGGTGCATGCCGGGATGTTGTCCGGGCAGAATGCCAGCCACTCCGCCACCACCGACTCCTCCCATCATAGGCGTCGTCATGCTACTTGCCACGCCGCCGCCATATTGTGTGGGCGGGGCAAAACCGCCACCACTTCCCATACTGATGCTTCCCCCACCTCCAGCAGCATTTGAGTGGTGAGTGCCGGCGCCCATGACTCCTCCCACCGCGCCTGTCATTGTGCCCATCATGCCGCTGGCCATGCCCCAAGACGCAGCCCCGCCTCCTTGGAGGCTTGCCTTAGCTGCCGCTTCTCTCTGGGCGGAGTAGCACTGGAGATGGCCGAGAAGGCGCACTCTGAGTGGATCTTGAAGGTCAAGGCCTTCCACGGCTACAAGATAGCGCGCAACCTCAGCTGCGCATTCCCGGAACCCGACGCCTCTGTAGTCAACGGCAACCGCGTGAGGGTCGAAGTTGTAGCTGTTGATACCTGGGGACCAAAGAGAAACATGGTGGAGGTCGTGATAATATAGAAACACAGCTAGTCTCACCCGGTGAAGAATAAATGAGGAAAAAAATAGAGTAAAAAAAAAAAATAAGTACCGGATAAGAATGAAGTGAGCAAATTAAAACGAGGGGGAAAGGAACAGGAAGGAGGAGGAGGAAGAGAAAATATGCAGAGATCAAGCAAAGATTCAAACTGAATAAGATGGCAAGAAGCCGTTCATGTTGCTTTATGATAATTATTTTATAATGATTCAGAAACATTATCGATTTGATTGGCTATGCAAGTCTACACGTTTACTCCAGCCAGCAGTCTCTCTCTCTTTCTCTTTCTCTCTCTCTCTCTCTCTGTCTCTCTCTCTGTCTCTGTCTCTCTCTCTGTCTCTCTGTCTCTCTCTCTCTCTGTCTCTCTGTCTCTGTCTCTCTCTCTCTCTCTCTCTCTCTCTGTCTGTCTGTCTGTCTCTCTCTCTCTCTCTCTCTCTCTCTCTCTCTCTCTCTCTCTCTCTCTCTCTCTCTCTCTCTGATTCCCTGTGTGTATTGATGAGCGAGACATGTTTGCGAGAGTCTGCGCTAGCCGACAAGTCTGTTTGATCTAGCACGAGTTATCCGCCCCTCATCTTGTCGCTATCCGGTTGAGAATCAACAGTGTATGTGTGTGTCAACAGGTCGTACTACATGCCTGTCGCTGACTTCCCGCCCAAGAGTCAATGGTGACCACGAGGGATCGAGGACAATAAAACATTCAAGGTTTCGCACTGTTTGGAAAAATGCTCGACTCCGGAATTTTTTCCGGAGGATTAAAGATTGAGAAGTCACAGAAATTTCCTGGAGTAACTGGGAGATTGTCCTGGGTTAAGAAAAAGATTGTGCCAGTTCTATTTCGACCATAGTTGTTTTCAGTCAGTTTCTCTCTTCATTTAAATATTTTGTTTTTTCTAATTTTGTTTACCCTATCGCCTTCAGCAATATTGTAAACCACCCTGAGCCTCGACCAATTACAGGAATGCTTTGCTTTAGTGCATCACGAGGGATGAAACTGTAAGTCTGTCTTAACAATCATGAGCGTTTGGGTCACTGAAGTATCAGGTCACCTGCTTACCTTTCTGGTGGAGTATCTTCAGGTGGTCCACGGTCATCTGAAGAATTTCGGCCTTCTCTAGCTTGGCAGATCCCTAGGGAGGCGGAGTCAAGAGAAAACAGTTGATGATTGGCATGTGGTGGGCGTGTCACTTTAAACATGTATTACACTAGGCCTATGTTACTTTACCTTGTTTCGTTTAGCCCTACCGCAAAACAGTGGTCTTAAATGTATGTCTCACTTGATAGTAAAAGTAATCTCAGTTTATAATTCTGTGTCAAAGTTCAAGGTTAAACTTAAACTTCGAGAGTCGTAGGTTTATTGTGTTCTGTATAACTGTGTGATTCTCTGGTTCTAATATTTTGATTAATGTTAAAGGGCGGTCATGATAAGTAAGTGTTCAATAGCAGTAACAGTTAGCGCGGCACTTCAGAAAATATAAAAACTATGAAAGTTCTGTCCATAAAAAATTATAAGACAAAATGTTCATAATGGTAATTATGATTGTCAAGCTCAAACTTTGCGGGTGAGCTTTACTTAATTATGTACCACTGGACACAGGAAACCAGTCAATTTGACTAGAGCTATAAATAGACCTACCTGCTTCTCAAAAGCTGAAGGCACCAGTCTCCTAAGCTCAGAGAGACTTGTGTTGATCCGATCTCTGCGGCGTTTTTCGATAATCTGCAATCAGAGGACGATGATTGTAAAACATGGGTTGATGGGTGGGTTGGTGCAGCATGGCGGGGAACGTTTTACTAACATAATTTTATTTCGGATATGTACATAACAGACCTAAAGTTAGCAACAGACCTGTTGGTCTCTCTCTCCACGCAAAGCTCATTAGGTGAGAGTTTGATAGGTTCCATGTTGTTTTTCATTAACTTGTAAACTGTACAAATATTGTCAATTCTTTAGAAATTATGAAAATTTTGTTAAGATCGCCATTTCCAATTACTTCTCATCAATTTTACAAAAGACTACCATCTTTGTACTGATTTTTGTCTTATACCCCCTCCCTCTCTCTCTCTCTCTCTCTCTCTCTCTCTCTCTCTCTCTCTCTCTCTCTCTCTCTCTCTCTCTCTCTCTCTCTCTCTCTCTCTCTCTCTCTCTCTCTCTCCTCTCTCTCTCTCTTCCCTATATAAAAATATATAGGAATCAAGAACTCACCCCTCTTCTCTTCTTCCTGTCTGTGATCTGACAGCTCTGAGACGGAGACCTGACGAGGAGAAACAACACAAGATATGAGGCTGGAGTTGTTACAACACGATTGAGGTACAGGACTTGATGATGATGGTGATGATAATGATGATGATGGTAATGAAGATGGTGATGATGATCGTAATGAAGATGGTGATGATGATAATGTTGGTGATGATGATGATGATGATGATAATGATAATGATTATGATTATGGTTATGGTATGATGATGATGATAATAATTATGATGATGATGAAGAGGAGGAGGAGGAGGATTTTATAATAAAGTTTAAATATTAAAAGAATCAAAGATCAAACGCAGTGGATGAGCAGTAGAAAAAAAGAACGTAAAAAAAAGGAAGGGAAACGAGCGAGAGTGCAACAGCCGATTTATCTCTCAGCTCAGGCAAACTTTAAGTTCCATAGCAAAGACCCTATAATATTTTACAGGATTAAACGCAAACTATTTGTCAATTAATAATTCTTGCTGTTTTTGTGTTCGTTTATATACTGTGTTGTGGATGAACACATTGCTGTTTTCATAAAAAAAAAAGGTTTCATCCAATTACATTTAACGAAAAAAAGACAGCCAAATACTACAGTTATTAAGATTAAAGGGTTTCATTCCCTTAACATTGATTATTATTCCAAGTATAGACAGTACATGTAGTAATTAATCAGACATTTCAAATTTTTATCCGTTTAAACATATCACATATGAAAATAGGAGAGGACCCACTGTATCAGCGAACTAAGATGGAAAGTTCATTTCTGTTTATGATTCCCCGGTGATTGATTAGAACTGTGTAGGCCTAACTTTCTGTAGGTCTAGCGCCTACATTAATTTCATTATAACAGTTTTAATTCAGTCAGAAGAAATGCGCATTGATCTTTTGCAACACTGGGTGTTCAGGGAATATTGATCGATCGAATATTATTATTATTATTATTATTATTATTATTATTATTATTATTATTATTATTATTATTATTATTATTATTATTATTATTATTATTATTATTATTATTATTATTATTATTATTATTATTATTATTATTATTATTATTATTATTATTATTATTATTATTATTATTATTATCATTATTATTATTTTTATTATTATTAAATTAATGAAAACGTATAGTCCTCGTCTACACTTGAAGACTATCAATGTGGAGAGTGCAAGTTGTAGAACAATTTATAGTGTGTATCCTCTTTGTTGTTGTTGCTGCTGCTGTTATAGAAGTCGTTGTTTTGTTGTTATGGTTTTCATTATTTAATTTAAATGTGCAGCTAAGAGTTAAAACGTTGGAACAAAAACGGTGAGGGTTTTTTTTTTTTTTTGTTGCTGTTGTTTATGCTTGTTAAAAATGTGTGCAGAAATTTTTGTCGCATAAGTTTCAAAAAATTATTTGATCAATCGGGGAAAGATGAATAATGGTTATGAAAGATAAGGTTTAGTTTCTACCTCCTGATGGACAGCCTGTGGTGCTTAGATACCGAGTGTTTGGGTATATTTTTATAGTAGTTGACTCATACTGAGGACAGACTGTGTGGTTGTCGGTGTGTCATCGTGTGTGTTCTCCTACTGAGCCCGCCTGGACTGTCCCTGATATCACATCACGTGACCACACTATGTGTGACAGAGTAGAAAGCCTTTACGATCTCTTCAGCTCTAGATCTTGCGCCAGGTGTCACCCGTCTCAGCGATGGAGCCATGTTTAAGGCTTACTATCGGGATGTTACAAAATAGGGCTAACACATTTACCGAGTTAGTAGAAAGAAAATGTGGAGAAAAAAATCTTCCAAGCTCTAAGAGTATGGAGGTTTAGTCAGTCTAGAACTACAAGTCAGAACGCAATAGTTATTCGTTGTGAATGCTATGGAAGCGAGTAACTAATCTGCTAAGGTCTAGATCTACTCACCCTGGTTTGAGTCTTTCGTCGAAACCATCATCTGAGTCACTGTCACACATACTCCTCTTCATGGCTGTGGTAGGTTGCTGTCACTCGTGAGGATGTTGATGATGATGGTGGTGGTGGTGGTGGTGGTGGTAGTGATGATGCAGTGTGCAGTGGTAATGCAGGCACGCGATATGCACCGCCTGACGGAAGTTCTGGTCTGGTGTCTTGACCAGGGGGATGAGTTACAGCAGACGTCAGTCCAGGCTGGAGTGGTCGTCAGCAGAAGGTAGGTTGTTGCGACAGCCTGGCCGCTGGGTAGGCTACAGCTAGCCTGACAAGCTAGTTCCGTTGAGGGGACACGGCCTGCCTCAAGCCCAACTTACAACTCTTCCAGTAAAACACGTAACGTTGTGTCAGCGAGTGCTGTACCAAACCTTGAATTCTCTAACGGTGAGAGGTTCCGGAAACCAGTTCCTTCCTGGGCTGCTGTCGGAGTCGGAGTGAGCACACGACCGGGCGGCCGCTCAAAATAAAGGCCCGTGCGCGATGGCGGCCGGCAGACGCTAGTCAACGCCCCCCTCGCCTTCGCCGCCAGTGATTGGCCGCCGCCGCGGCGCGTGCAGGAAGCCAACGGATCGATAGCGGCCGCTGATTGGATCTGGGCCGCCTCGGGGAGGGGAGAGTACTCGCAGATGTTCTTTGTAGGGGCGAGCACCGCCTAACCCAACCCTACACCCTAACGCTCCTGTCTGAGAGCTTAACTGTCGGGGCTAACTGCTCGAATATTCAATGTAATTGTTTCCCCTGAATTGGGACTACTTGTGTCACAAGCTATCGGAAAAATGCCACGCTCTCCGGAGAAGTGACCTGGTGTCACCCTCCGAGTCTGCTCACTCTGAAAACATTATAACTTACCTCCATTCCCCTTCCCCTCCCCTAGCATTGCCTCAAAGACTCATCAGCGAGGCACGCTCTTGTCACCTCGTGTCAAACATCTTTATCCTCCGGTAGAGAGAAGTAGAATTAATTCTTCTTAACAAATATAGCAGCATTAGCAATAATAGCAATTATTAGTTCAATAATAATAATAATAATAATAATAATAATAATAATAATAATAATAATAAGAAGAAGAAGAAGAAGAAGAAGAAGAAGAAGAAGAAGAAGAAGAAGAAGAAGAAGAAGAAGAAGAAGAAGAAGAATAATAACAATAATAATAATAATAATTATGTTGATGATGATGATGATGATGATGATGAGGATGATGATGATGATGATAATAATAATAATAATAATAATAATAATAATAATAATAATAATAATAATAATAATAATAATAATAATAATAATAATGATGATGATGATGATGATGATGATGATGATGATGATGATGATAATCATAATAATGATGATGGCAAAAATAATAATGATGATTATAATAATAGTAATAATAAGAGCAATAACAATACCAATACTCAAGGTAAATTTATTGTAAACATTTGTGTGCACTTATTAATTTTATTAATCTTATCTAATTATACGTTTGATTGGACAAAGAATGTGTAATTTTTTATACACTAATCGGTATTAAAATTAAAAAAAAACTTGTAAATCCATTTTTTCTTTTTTCTTTGTTTTTTTTTTTCTATGCATATAGACTGCTCTTTTTTTTTCGCAATTTTTCAGTAAGAGCAAAACAAAGGAAAGAGAAAAAAAATTTATAAGTATTCTCTAAAAGTGATCACTTCTTTTTTCTTTTTCTTTTTTTTTTTTTTTGGTTTGCTGTTGTTTCTTTCTAATATGCAATAATTATAATTACATCAGATTTAAACATTCATTTTCCCGGAGTGCAGAATAACCATCTTAACTTTGTGACTAGGTGAATCTGATTGTTTTATGTTTTGTATAAGTCTGACCTCAAACTGACAAGAGGCCCGTTTTTTTTTCTGTGCACCTCAGTCTTAGACACAGAACAAAATAGAACATTCAGGCCATAAAAAATCTCCACCAGATATTCTGGTTGGATTCCACTTTAAAATATATTTTATTGATCTTTGATTTATTTATTTATATGTTTATTCATTTGTTTTTATAATAAATTTCATTAGTTCATTTATTTTAACTTTTCCTTCATTTCCGTATTAACTTTTTTATTTCCCTCTTTATTTATTCATTTACTTTGTACATTTTTAATGTTAGTTTATAACTAAACCTCTGGAATTCAGGTCTTCGTATAAACTCATTTTTTTTAAATTCTTTATTAATTGATTGATTAATTGATTAACTATTATTATTATTATTATTATTATTATTATTATTATTATTATTATTATTATTATTATTATTATTATTATTATTATTATTATTATTATTATTATTATTATTATTATTATTATTATTATTATTATTATTATTATTATTATTATTATTATTATTATTATTATTATTATTATTATTATTATTATTATTATTATTATTATTATTATTATTACTATTTTTTGTTACATACATGTAGTATATCGGAAGATGCTGATCAGTGATAGGAGGGTACCGATAACATACATGTGGTTTATCGGAAGATGCTGATCAGTGATAGGGGGCACCGATAACATACATGTGGTATATTGGAAGATGCTGATCAAGGACAGGAGGATACCAATACCATACATGTAGTACATCGGAAGATGCTGATCAGTGACAGGAGGATACCAATACCATACATGCAGTATATCGGAAGATGCTGATCAGTGACAGGAGGACACCAATACCATACATGTAGTATATCGGAAGATGCTGATCAGTGATAGGGGGCACCGATAACATACATGTGGTATATTGGAAGATGCTGATGAGTGATAAGAGGGCACCGATAACATACATGTGGTATATCGGAAGATGCTGATCAGAGATAAGAGGGCACCGATAACATATTATGTAGTATATCGGAAGATGCTGATCAGTGATAAGAGGGCACCGATAACATACATGTTGTACATCGGAAGATGCTGATCAGTGACAGGAGGGCACCGATAACATACATGTAGTATATCGGAAGATGCTGATCAGTGATAGGGCGGCACCGATAACATACATGTAGTATATCGGACGATGCTGATCAGTGACAGGAGGACACCAATACCATACATGCAGTATATCGGAAGATGCAGATCAGTGACAGGAGGGCATCGATAATAATACATGTAGTATATCGGAAGATGCTGATCAGTGACAAGAGGGCACTGATTACATACATGTAGTATATCGGAAGATGCTGATCAGTGACAGGAGGATACCAATACCATACATGCTGATCAGTGACAGGAGGATACCAATACCATACATGTAGTATATCGGAAGATGCTGATCAGTGACAGGAGGACACCAATACCATACATGTAGTATATAGGAAGATGCTGATCAGTGACAGGAGGACACCAATACCATACATGTAGTATATCGGAAGATGCTGATCAGTGATAAGAGGGCACCGATAACATACATGTAGTATATTGGAAGATGCTGATCAGTGACAGGAGGACACCAATACCATACATGCAGTATATCGGAAGATGCTGATCAGTGACAGGAGGACAACAATACCATACATGTAGTATATCGGAAGATGCTGATCAGTGACAGGAGGATACCAATACCATACATGTAGTATATCGGAAGATGCTGATCAGTGATAAGAGGGCACCGATAATATACATGAAGTATATTGGAAGATGCTGATCAGTGACAGAAGGACACCAATACCATACATGCAGTATATCGGAAGATGCAGATCAGTGACAGGAGGGCATCGATAATAATACATGTAGTATATCGGAAGATGCTGATCAGTGACAAAAGGGCATCGATAACATACATGTAGTATATCGGAAGATGCTGATCAGTGAGAGGAGGACACCAATACCATACATGTAGTATATCGGAAGATGCTGATCAGTGATAAGAGGGCACCGATAACATACATATAGTATATCGGAAGATGCTGATCAGTGACAAGAGGGCATCGATAACATACATGAAGTATATTGGAAGAAGCTGATCAGTGACAGGAGGACACCAATACCATACATGTTATATATCGGAAGATGCTGATCAGTGATAAGAGGGCACCGATAACATACATGTAGTATATCGGAAGATGCTGATCAGTGACAAAAGGGCACCGATAACATACATGTAGTATATCGGAAGATGCTGATCAGTGATAAGAGGGCACCGATAACATACATGTAGTATATCGGAAGAAGCTGATGAGTGATAAGAGGGCACCGATAACATACATGTAGTATATCGGAAGAAGCTGATGAGTGATAAGAGGGCACCGATAACATACATGAAGTATATTGGAAGATGCTGATCAGTGAC
This sequence comes from Elysia crispata, assembly GCA_033675545.1. Lineage (NCBI taxonomy): Eukaryota > Metazoa > Mollusca > Gastropoda > Plakobranchidae > Elysia > Elysia crispata. The sequence continues at coordinate 282,266 of JAWDGP010004235.1, read as the reverse complement.
AGGAGAGCATCGATACCATACATGTAGTATATCGGAAGATGCTGATCAGTGATAAGAGGGCACCGATAACATACATGTAGTATATCGGAAGATGCTGATCAGTGACAGGAGGGCACCGATAACATACATGTAGTATATTGGAAGATGCTGATCAGTGACAGGAGGACACCAATACCATACATGCAGTATATCGGAAGATGCAGATCAGTGACAGGAGGGCATCGATAATAATACATGTAGTATATCGGAAGATGCTGATCAGTGACAAGAGGGCATCGATAACATACATGTAGTATATCGGAAGATGCTGATCAGTGACAGGAGGACACCAATACCATACATGTTATATATCGGAAGATGCTGATCAGTGAAAAGAGGGCACCGATAATATACATGTAGTATATTGGAAGATGCTGATCAGTGATAAGAGGGCACCGATAATATAAATGTAGTATTTTGGAAGATACTGATCAGTGACAGGAGGACACCAATACCATACATGCAGTATATCGGAAGATGCAGATCAGTGACAGGAGGGCATCGATAATAATACATGTAGTATATCGGAAGATGCTGATCAGTGACAAGAGGGCATCGATAACATACATGAAGTATATTGGAAGATGCTGATCAGTGACAAGAGGGCATCGATAACATACATGAAGTATATTGGAAGATGCTGATCAGTGACAGGAGGGCACCGATAACATACATGAAGTATATTGGAAGATGCTGATCAGTGACAGGAGGACACCAATACCATACATGAAGTATATTGGAAGATGCTGATCAGTGACAGGAGGACACCAATACCATACATGTAGTATATCTGAAGATGCTGATCAGTGACAAGAGGGCATCGATAACATACATGAAGTATATTGGAAGATGCTGATCAGTGACAGGAGGGCATCGATACCATACATGTAGTATATCGGAAGATGCTGATCAGTGATAAGAGGGCACCGATAACATACATGTAGTATATCGGAAGATGCTGATCAGTGACAGGAGGACACCTATAACATACATGTAGTATATCGGAAGATGCTGATCAGTGATAAGAGGGCACCGATAACATACATGTAGTATATCGGAAGAAGCTGATCAGTGATAAGAGGGCACCGATAACATACATGTAGTATATCGGAAGAAGCTGATCAGTGATAAGAGGGCACCGATAACATACATGTAGTATATCGGAAGATGCTGATCAGTGACAGGAGGACACCTATAACATACATGTAGTATATCGGAAGATGCTGATCAGTGATAAGAGGGCACCGATAACATACATGTAGTATATCGGAAGAAGCTGATGAGTGATAAGAGTGCACCGATAACATACATGTAGTATATCGGAAGAAGCTGATGAGTGATAAGAGGGCACCGATAACATACATGTAGTATATCGAAAGAAGCTGATGAGTGATAAGAGGGCACCGATAACATACATATATTGGAAGATACTGATCCTGAAAACAGGTATCGATACTTATGGTATTGTGTATAATTAGCGGAACGTGTTGGTCAGCAATGTTAGGGATCAAATACTTGTAGTATATCGGAAGGTGGTGGTCAGCTTCAAGACGTCACTGATAATATACTTCTACTTTATCGGAAGTTGCTGATGAATAATAGAAGGGCACCGATCAAATACTTGTAGTATATCGGAAGGTGGTGGTCAGCTTCAAGACGTCACTGATAATATACTTCTACTTTATCGGAAGTTGCTGATGAGTAATAGAAGGGCACCGATCAAATACTTGTAGTATATCGGAAGGTGGTGGTCAGCTTTAAGACGGCACTGATAATATACTTCTACTTTATCGGAAGTTGCTGATGAATAATAGAAGGGCACCGATCAAATACTTGTAGTATATCGGAAGGTGGTGGTCAGCTTCAAGACGGCACTGATAATATACTTCTACTTTATCGGAAGTTGCTGATGAATAATAGAAGGGCACCGATCAAATACTTGTAGTATATCGGAAGGTGCTGGTCAGCTTTAAGACGGCACTGATAATATACTTCTACTTTATCGGAAGTTGCTGATGAATAATAGAAGGGCACCGATCAAATACTTGTAGTATATCGGAAGGTGCTGGTCAGCTTCAAGACGGCACTGATAATATACTTCTACTTTATCGGAAGTTGCTGATGAGTAAAAGAAGGGCACTCATCGAATACTTATAGTAATTATATGCGAAGATATTGATCAGAAATAGGAGGGTTTTTATCATCTGCCACATTATTTGCTTAACAATAAGTTATTACACATTGATATATGGCTGTATGAGCTTGCGTTTGTGTGTGTGAATATAACACTGGTCCTGAATCATATATTTTTTTTATTGATGAAGATGGCCTGTCTGGTCTTGTCTCGGCAAGGTGATGGGTGCCGTATCGAGGTACAAATTCGATCCCTGTCGGAACTAAATTTTCACGTCCTTCGTGTTATTCGTCGGTACCGAGTTAGATCTAAGTTTGTGGTTGATTTTTCTGTACTACTTATTGTTGTTTTTTTTGTGCCTTACATTCACTTTCATCTTTAGATCCTTAGATTTATTCCGTCTGTCTCAGCCTCGAACGTTGTTTGAGTGCTTTCTTTATTTCTATCTTCTCTCTCTCTCTCTCTCTCTCTCTCTCTCTGTCAACTTACTACTACTCAAAAGGATATAGCATGCAGTTAAAAAGGATAGTATAAAGGATGCAGTCACTATCGGTTTCGCTTAATTACTGCAGATAATTCTATATCACTTAAAAGGAGCAAATAATAATAAAATAATAAAAACGACGATGATGATAATAATAATCACAATAATAAAATACTACTACTACTACTACTACTACTACTACTACTACTACTACTACTACTACTACTACTACTACTACTACTACTACTACTACTACTACTACTACTACTACTACTACTACTACTACTACTACTACTACTACTGCTGCTGCTGCTGCTGCTGCTGTTGCTGCTGCTGCTACTGATGATGATGATGATGTTAATAATAATAATAATAATAATAATAATAATAATAATAATAATAATAATAATAATAATAATAATAATAATAATAATGAGAAGAAGAAGAAGACATATATGTCCATCAAGAATAGTTATGTTTATACAATGATGATAATGATGATGGTAGTTTTTATGCAATTAAAAAGCAGCAAAGCTAAATAAATTGACAACTTTTTTTCCTACTTTTATTTTCGTATTTTTTTTTCTGTTGATAAGAGCCATACGAAACGAGAAATATCTTAATGTTCTCATAATCATATTCATAATCATGCTTCTTTTTCTTTTTTATTCAAATTAGAATTTTTTTCTCCCTCCAGAAAAAAAGCATAAAAATCCAACTCATAATAGAATTTTCTTGCTTTCTGTCTCCGGTGTTTCGCGATGAAGAAATATCAGTGACAAGCGTTATGTATGTGTGAGAGAGAGGGGTGACACGCGGAGAGAATCTGTCCAGCTCCGCTCCAACATCTCTATGTCTACCGAGACACGAGCCCAAACAGCTGAACTTATTTGGAACTGTTTGCCTGCGGGAGAGAGGCGACGCGTGGCACTTTGATGGGGACGCGGTGCCAGTTCTGGACCCAGCGCAGGTGTCAACCTCCCTTACACTGATCAGCTGACTCGAGACTCCAGTCCTGGGGTCACGACCTTACTGGCACTGGCTGGAAGAGTGGGGGGGAGGGAGAGAGAGGCGGTGCCAGTCAAGTGTCTAATGGCTTCCAGTTGGTGGGTGAGCGTGAGAAGAAGAATGAGAGTGAGGGGTGCCAGCGGTGAGGGAGTGGGAAGGGGAGATGGGGTGTGAGCAGGAATCTAAGAACAATGTCAGTATGTCTGTTGTCGTGAGCTGAGGACAGCTAGGTTGACACTGGCGTGGGTGAGTGGTGACAGTGGTGAGGGAGAGGGAGATGGGGTGTGAGCAGGTATCTGAGAGCAATGTCAGTGTCGTGAGCTGAGGACAGTTAGGGTGACACTGGCGTGGGTGAGTGGTGCCATTGGTGAGGGAGAGGGAGATGGATTGTGAGCAGGTATCTGAGAACAATGTCAGTGTCGTGAGCTGAGGTCAGAATGGTAGGGTGACACTGGCGTGCACGCGCGATTTGACGCTGTCGAGGAAGTTTGTCAGCCCTCCCATTCCTCCTCCCTCTGTCTCTCCGTCTGTCTAACTGTCTCTCTCTCTCTCTCTCTCTCTCTCTCTCTCTCTCTCTCTCTCTCTCTCTCTCTCTCTCTCTCTCTCTCTCTCTCTCTCTCTCTCTCTCTCTCTCTCTCTCTCTCTCTCTCTCTCTCTCTCTCTCTCTCTCTCTCTCTCTCTCTTTCGTCGGTCGTTAATTTTCTTCTCTTTTGTTTTAATAAAATCTTCCTCCTTTTTCATTTGTCTATTTCTTCGTTTTCTCTCTTGCTATCTGTTTCTCTTGATCTTTATCTCCTCAGAGGAGTATGAGAGAAGAGAGTAAGAAACGAAGAAAGAAAATATAAAAAAGAAACCAGTAAATAATGTAGAGTGAATCACCACTTCCAATTAGGCATATGATATAAATATTGCGCATCATGGCTACAGGGTTACTCTTCTCTTCTTTGTTTCATTCTTTTAACAATTTTCTTTAAACCTAGTATTCTCTTCCGGGCAATAAACTGCATGTTTCATAACTTAAATAATGTTTTCGAACCATAAAATGGCCAAATATGTCATTTTCTTGTGTGGACTCCATCGAGAGGAAGAAAAATCATATCC
>JAWDGP010004235.1:207500-270000 GCA_033675545.1 Elysia crispata | reverse complement strand
AGTATGACTGTTAACTCGATAGATGTCTGGTTTCTGGTCAGTATGTGGTTTACTTCAAGATAACTTGATAGATGTCTGGTTTCTGGTCAGTATGTGGTTTACTTCAAGATAACTTGATAGATGTCTGGTTTCTGGTCAGTATGTGGTTTACTGCAAGATAACTTGATAGATGTCTGGTTTCTGGTCAGTATGTGGTTTACTTCAAGATAACTTGATAGATGTCTGGTTTCTGGTCAGTATGTGGTTTACTTCAAGATAACTTGATAGATGTCTGGTTTCTGGTCAGTATGTGGTTTACTTCAAGATAACTTGAAAGATGACGGATTTCTGGTCAGTATGTGGTTTACTTCAAGATAACTTGATAGATGTCTGGTTTCTGGTCAGTATGTGGTTTACTTCAAGATAACTTGATAGATGTCTGGTTTCTGGTCAGTTTGTGGTTTACTGCAAGATAACTTGATAGATGTCTGGTTTCTGGTCAGTTTGTGGTTTACTTCAAGATAACTTGATAGATGTCTGGTTTCTGGTCAGTATGTGGTTTACTTCAAGATAACTTGATAGATGTCTGGTTTCTGGTCAGTTTGTGGTTTACTGCAAGATAACTTGATAGATGTCTGGTTTCTGGTCAGTATGTGGTTTACTGCAAGATAACTTGATAGATGTCTGGTTTCTGGTCAGTATGTGGTTTACTTCAAGATAACTTGATAGATGTCTGGTTTCTGGTCAGTATGTGGTTTACTTCAAGATAACTTGATAGATGTCTGGTTTCTGGTCAGTATGTGGTTTACTTCAAGATAACTTGATAGATGTCTGGTTTCTGGTCAGTATGTGGTTTACTTCAAGATAACTTGATAGATGTCTGGTTTCTGGTCAGTATGTGGTTTACTTCAAGATAACTTGATAGATGTCTGGTTTCTGGTCAGTTTGTGGTTTACTGCAAGATAACTTGATAGATGTCTGGTTTCTGGTCAGTATGTGGTTTACTGCAAGATAACTTGATAGATGTCTGGTTTCTGGTCAGTTTGTGGTTTACTGCAAGATAACTTGATAGATGTCTGGTTTCTGGTCAGTATGTGGTTTACTTCAAGATAACTTGATAGATGTCTGGTTTCTGGTCAGTTTGTGGTTTACTGCAAGATAACTTGATAGATGTCTGGTTTCTGGTCAGTATGTGGTTTACTTCAAGATAACTTGATAGATGTCTGGTTTCTGGTCAGTATGTGGTTTACTTCAAGATAACTTGATAGATGTCTGGTTTCTGGTCAGTATGTGGTTTACTTCAAGATAACTTGAAAGATGACGGATTTCTGGTCAGTATGTGGTTTACTTCAAGATAACTTGATAAATGTCTGGTTTCTGGTCAGTATGTGGTTTGCTTCAAGATAACTTGATAGATGTCTGGTTTCTGGTCAGTATGTGGTTTACTTCAAGATAACTTGAAAGATGACGGATTTCTGGTCAGTATGTGGTTTACTTCAAGATAACTTGATAAATGACGGGTTTCTGGTCAGTATGACTGTGGTTTCCTTCAAGTTAACTCGATAGATGTCTGGTTTCTGGTCAGTATGTGGTTTACTTAAAGATAACTTGATAGATGACGAGTTTGTGGTCAGTATGTGGTTTGCTTCAAGATAACTTGATAAATGACGGGTTTCTGGTCAGTATGTGGTTTACTTAAAGATAACTTGATAGATGACGAGTTTGTGGTCAGTATGTGGTTTGCTTCAAGATAACTTGATAAATGACGGGTTTCTGGTCAGTATGTGGTTTACTTAAAGATAACTTGATAGATGACGAGTTTCTGATCAGTTTGTGGCTTACTCAAAAGTAACTTGATAGATGGCAGGTTTGTAATTAATTTATGGTTTACTTCAAAGTAACTTATAAGGTAGGGGATTTATGTTCATTGTATGGTGTACAAGAAATCTTCTGGTGCTGAGAAGTCTAGCATAACTCTTTCCAAACTAGATCTTCTCACACCAAAGCAGCTCAACTAAAATATATTTTAGAGCATTACTTTTAAGCTAAAATTTATATTAATTTTTCTGTCTATAATTGCCACACAGTAGCTCACACCATAGACACCGGGCATCGAAAGTCCAGCTGTGTGATCTCAAACGCATGCAAAACTTCAGTTTTTGCCTTTTATGGCAAAATGCGCAAATCTGAAACCAAGGGAAGTAAACAACGTGCCGCGCAGTGCCGAGTTATTGAGAAGATGTTTGGGTTTGACTGATGGACTCAAACCCGTACCACCCGGATGTGTGTGTGTGTGTGTGTGTGCTAAGATTGTTAACCGATAGTTTAACACGCGTCCAGCATTGTAGGAAAACAATGGGAGAGGATAGGAGTGGGAAGGAGAGGCTGATTTATACAAAAGGAGAAGAGAAAGGGAATGAAAGAGACAGAGGAGGAAAGAGAGGGGACGGAAAGTGAAAGAGCGAATAAAATAGAGGGAGAGAAATAGAGAGAGACAGAACAGAGAGAAACAGAGAGCGAGAGAGAATTAGAGAGAGAGGGAAAAACAGAGTGAGAGAGAAAGAGAGAGAGAGAAAGAGAGAGAGAGAGAAAGAAGTATAGTAGTGTAGCAGCTGGTGGCAGAGATACAAGATCAGGTGCTCAGCTACAAGAAATATTAGCATAATTTATGCAAATTATTCGACGATTTTTAATTGAACTAACATTGCAGATTGTGTGCCACTGTCATTTCATAAAATAAAGAAATTAGAATAATCGATAGCCATTTTGTGTAGACTAAATCACGTGACGAGCCAAAAAAACATGCTATTTGGATCAAACACTAAACATTTTGAGGAAATGAATGCTTTTTTCTTTTTTTATCCCGAATCCGTCTTTAGTTGAGTCGTGTTATCTGCATCAAAACTAAATTCCATGTTGTAAAAATAATCACCACATATGATTTGAAATCGAGACACTCAGGTTTTGTGAAATTTTCCGTTTCTAATTTTTCTTAAAAGCATTAGCCATAGCGCTGAAAAACTAAACGTAAAGTAAAAAAGGTTGATAAAAAGATAACGTGGTTAAAAGTTGAATAAACAATAACAAAAAAAGCATCGCTGTCTAGAAATGAGAAGCAGATTGGTGTCAATAGACTTTCCTAAACAGAGTTCAAAGGTTAGTAACCTCAAGATAAATTAGACAAGTCCATTATTCATCATCTATCTAACTTTCTCAGGTCATCTTCTGTGGAATAAACCCATAATGATTCAATTAAATCCATTTATCATTCTATCTAACTTTGTCTGGTCATCTCCAGGGCAATCATCCCAAGATAAACTGGTCAAGTCACGCATCGGCTGTCTAACTTTGTATGATCATCTACTCAGGAACTACCGAATGATAAATCAGTAAAGCCTATTTATCATCTACCTAACTTTCTTTCGTCATTTACTGAGAAATAACATTAATTTTAACTAGTCAAGTCCATATATCATGTAACAACAACAACAACAACAACAACAACAAAACAAAACAAAACAAAACAAAAAACAAAAATAATGAACTTGCTTATTGTGTATAAGTTAACAGATGAAAACGCTAAAAAAAAAACAAAAAAAACTGTTCACCAGTTCCGCAAACTATCGAGCTTTTTTTCCGAGTCCGGGAGAGATCAGAACTTCTCGAGTCTGAATCGATTCAGGCCTGGTAGTATCGACCTCAACTCTTGTTCAAGCAAAAAGCTAAACTAATCTTTAAGTTTTTAACCTCTTCATCAGAGCGACTACAATTCATTTGTTTCGATTAAAAACAAAGCCGTTTGTGTGAGCAGTAATCCCTGTAATCCGAGTGAAATTAATTATTCAAACACTCGTTAAAGGGAAAAAAGAAAAGCGGGTGGTTAGTAGCGGACAGGCTCTCCCGTTTTAAGACAAAACGGGTATTGGAGAAAGTGGTCTTAGTCGACATTATCACTTGCCGTGCGTCAATAAGAATGAAAACCAGATGTCTGGAGTGTATAAACATGGCCAAGGTGTAGCCCTCAAGGATAGTCTCTACTGATTTGAACTAGGAAGTTTGCCTTACAGTTAGAAGTGTTATGTGTGGTGATCCAAGGGCTTAACACTCGCCCTCGATACAGGTAAATGCAAACTGTGGTGATCCAATATCTCTATCGCATACCAAAAATAGAGAGTGAGAGAGAGAGAGAAGAGAGAAAGAGAGAGAGAGAAAGAGAGAGAGAGAAAGAGAGAGAGAAGAGAGAGAGAGGGAAGAGAGAAAGAAGAGAGAGAGAAAAGAGAGAGAGAGAGAGAGAGAGAGAGAGAGAGAGAGAGAGAGAGAGAAAGAAGAGAGAGAGAAAAGAGAGAGAGAGAAAAGAGAGAGAGAGAGAGAGAGAGAGAGAGAGAGAGAGAGAGAGAGAGAGAGAGAGAGAGAGAGAGAGAGAGAGAGAGATTGGTGTCAGAATAATGAATAATCCCGTTACGACATGACTTTTGTGATAATTTCCACCGAATTAAAAACATTAATCAATCCCCCCCACACACACACACACACACCTTCCCCTTCAGTCACACTGACAATGGCGTGGATAAACAAGTTTACACATTAACCCCCGCTGTCTTCTCTCATCTCCTCCTCATCCTTCTCCATCTTGTTATTCCATCAATTCCATCAAGTCAATGTGGGTGAGATGATGGCAGTGCTAATCTCGCTGGACCTCGCAATCAGCCGAGACTGGCCGAGACTAGCCGAGACTAGTCCTGGGAAAGTCAGAGGATTTCCACTGACGCTTGTCAGCCTACTGGGCGGCCGGCATTTCATAGTGGATGTGTGGTGGTGCTGGTGGGAAAGGGGGTGGCGGGTGGGGGCAAAGAGCTAGAGAGAGAGAGAGAGAGAGAGAGAGAGAGAGAGAGAGAGAGAGAGAGAGAGAGAGAGAGAGAGAGAGAGAGAGAGAGACGCAGTAAGGAATAAATAGTCAGAAAAGGAATGGAGAAAATGGGGAATAGAGGAAGAGAAAAAGAAATTAAAAAGAGAGTGAGAAATAGAAAGAGAGAGAGAGAGAGAGAGAGAGAGAGAGAGAGAGAGAGAGAGAGAGAGAGAGAGAGAGACGTAGTAAGGAATAAATAGTAAGAAAAGGAATGGAAAAAGTGGGGAATAGAGGAGGAGAAATCAAAAAGAGAGTGGGTAATAGAAAGAGAGAGAGAGAGAGAGAGAGAGAGAGAGAGAGAGAGAGAGAGAGAGAGAGAGAGAGAGAGACAGAGACAGAAGCAGAGATAAAGGAGCTGTGCATGTGAGAGAGTATTATGTCGATTGTTCCCACACCCTCATTAAACTAAGAGACAAACAAGCTGACCGTGCCTTGATCCACTCTGTCCCCTGGATCCGTGGTTCTTTGATTACCCCCCCTCCCCCTCCACACACACACACACACGCACATATTCCTCTCCCTCCCCATCCTTCTGTCCAGATTAAATCGATCTTTTAAGCTGTGGCAATGATCTCCCGTACCGCTATGAAATTAACACGTTGAGTCCAGATAACAGAAAGCTTGGCATTTAGATCGAGAAAACTGGTAGGGAGCTGATGGAGTTGTTTCTCTTATTTAATTTTCTTGTTTTTCTGGTTGGTGCAATAAATATTGTTTGATTTTTGCTATCTAGACTTTAAAAGTTTGTGGTTTTCTTGTTGCTGTTGTTATTGTTTTATTGTGATGAAGTTGTGGGTTTTTTTTCGTTGCTGTTTAATTTTTTTTTTCCTGATGGAGCGGCCGCTTTAGTTGGTGTAAATGCGGTGGTATTATTGTCATAATCCTGAAAGAGTTTTTTTTCCTTCATCTCGCAGTGAGGAGCTTTGGAAGTCAGTTGAAGATTGTAATGGCGATAAGTAAACTGCACGAGATTTCCTTCTAGACTCGATTACACAACCAATAGTGAGCTGCGGTCGAAAGCTCAACATGTCACGGGGCGAACTCAAAGGATATCTACCCCTGTAGTCCACCAATTGGAGGGAGCATAACCTCATCTTGCACTACTCCATGTCTCTAGCACACAGTTCAAATATGATTTGCTTGGCCTTTTGTTCTGACCTAATGTACCAGAGCTAGAATGGAGAGCAAAACGAGAATTTTTTCGGGCCATCTCAGTGTATGTAGTGGTGAATAGTTTGGGTCCGTCGCCGCAGACGCTTCTGGCATGGACAGAGGAATCACAGCCTGCGGTCACGGTAAACCCACTGGACAATTAATGAATGTGGAAATACCTCCAGGTAATCACGAGCACCTTAATTGTAAGATATACCTTAGGCAAGGATAAAAGGGAGCGTTAACAGCTAAAATCTCCATGGTGGAGATAACTGCACCGTTCGCCTTGTAATTTTTACGACATTCAGCTGCTAGGATGATTGTCGGAACTTCTGTGGAAACAACTTTTCATTCTAGAAACAATGAGACCAGAATGGGGTTAGAAAACGTGTCTCAGATTCTTCACATTTGCTGACTCTACAGGAGTTCCAGCGGCAGGTGATTCAGCATGGAGTGCCTGAAGTTTTGTTTCTTTTTAATCTTAGACTGGTTTTTGTGGACGATTATAATTCTATTGTTTGCCAGCGCCAACAAAATTGATTTCAAGAACAGAGGTACATCTTATTAAAAAAATAGGAAAAAATTAATCAGAGTACGAATGTTATCGAGAAGACAAAACTTGCAAATCTCGGTAAATATCGAGTAGTATTTTCCTCACGTCATACCATAGACGTTTTTTTTTTTTAATTAATAACAAAATTCTCCTTCAAACTTGTCTGAAAGTCAGTGAAGATACTCCGAGCATGCGCAAGCTGAATCATGTGACCTCAATATTGTCCCGCGTTTCACCTCTGCAATAGCGGCATTGGCTGACGGTGTAGTCTGAAGATAACCTTTCTGTTTTGTCGTCTGCCTGATGAAATGAGAATGGACAATGGTTTGGTCATCACAGCCCTAAGACAGTCGTTACTATCATGGCTTTAGGAAGGCAGGAAACTTTGGGGCTGAGGGAAACCACGATAGGGTCTGAGACGAAGTAAAATCCGAAAACCGCCACAGATGACTATTGGTATTGAGGCGGTGGTGTTGTATTTTCATCACTAGTGACCGCAACCCATCGAATGGTCAGTTGACCAGACTACCAGTCCAGCCTGGCATGGCGCGAAATGAATCCAGAATCTTACACAGGACACAGGTACGGCCGGAATCAATGGAGCTCATCACAACTACTGGTTCGGTGACAAAAAAAAAAACAAAAACAAAAAAGCCCCCCAAAAAACAAACGAATAAACAAACAAACAAAAAACAATCGAGGATTAGAGAGGGGAGTAAAGATAAAAAAGCTGAATTTAGAATTGTTAGAAAAATGACAGGAATGGGTTCTTTAGCGCGGGTTTTTGTCCTAGTATTTTGTATTTTTTACATTCTCTTTGTGTCTCTATCTTCACAAATTCTCTGTCTGTCTGTCTGTCTCTGTCTCTGTCTCTCTCTCTCTCTCTCTCTCTCTCTCTCTCTCTCTCTCTCTCTCTCTCTCTCTCTCACTCCATCTTCTTTGTGTGAAGTCAGCAGATGTAGTACAGCATGCGCGCCACGTGACCTACACGTGCCTTTACAAACTGCTCAAGGACACTGAAAAAACGTTAGCTGCCCTGTCCTCCCAATAGCTTTCATTCCCTCCTTGTGTTTTCGACTCGCACTCTTCCATTCCTCCTTCCACTCCCTCTATTTGTCCATTTATCCTTTTCTTTCGTTCCTGTGCTCCTTTTGACTTTGCTATTATATCTTCCCTCGTCAAGTACCGGTACTGTCTTTCTGGAGCTTTCCATAGAAGGCTCTTCTCCCTCTCTTCTATATCATGCGCTACAATGAACCAAATTACCAGCTGTCTGTGGAAAACATATGAAAAGCCGCATCAATTATTTGTTGTAAAAGGTAAAACTCAGCATATCGGAGCCCATGGTGGATAAAAATGATAGTTTCAGTGAAGTAAGAATCAGAGCCCTGGTTCCATGTAGATGGTAAAACCAGCGAAAATCAGAGCCCTGGATCTATGAAGATTGTAACATCAGCGAGAATCAGAACCCTTGATAAATAAAGGTTGTAACACAAACGAAAGTAAGAGCCCTGGATCCATGTAGGTTGTAACACCAGCGAGATTCAGAAGTCTTGATCCATGAAGGTTGTAACACCAGCGAGAATCAGAGCCCTGGATCCTTGTAGACTGTGTAACACCAACGAGATTCAGAAGTCTTGATCCATGTAGGTTGTAACACCAGCGAGAATCAGAGCCCTGGATCCATGTAGATTGTAACACCATAACCAGCGAGAATCAGAGCCCTGGATCCATGTAGATTGTAACACCATAACCAGCGAGAATCAGAGCCCTGGATCCGCGTAGATTGTAACACCATAACCAGCGAGAATTAGAGCCCTGGATCCATTTAGGTTGTAACACCAGTGAGAACCAGAGCCCCGGCTCAATGTAGATTGAAACACCAGTGAGAACCAGAGCCCTGGATCGATGTAGTTTGTAACACCAACGAGAATCAGAACCCTGGATCGATGTAGATTGTAACACCAGCGAGAATCAGAGCCCTGGATCGATGTAGTTTGTAACACCAACGAGAACCAGAGCCCTGGATCGAAGTAGTTTGTAACACCAACGAGAACCAGAGCCCTGAATCGATGTAGTTTATAACACCAACGAGAACCAGAGCCCTGGATCGATGTAGTTTGTAACACCAACGAGAACCAGAGCCCTGGATCGATGTAGTTTGTAACACCAACGAGAACCAGAGCCCTGGATCGATGTAGTTTATAACACCAACGAGAATCCAAAGCTCAGATCTTCAGATAGGGTAATGCAATAAGATGCCCTTTCATTAGACAACAACACAATGTAACCTTCACCCCAAATTTTACGACGAGCCATTTGCTTAACGATTGATTTTTGTACTTTAATTACAAACAGCGTCGTAAACAAAAAGTTTTGTTCCCGGTCCCAACCTCAGATTGATGTTTCTTATGAGATCAAACGATAAACACAGCTGAAATTCTCTAGATGAACCAAGTTTTCAGCCATGGTTGAACTCCCCTTCAGAAGACACAGATAGGCACAGCTCAGAATGACGCGTGCAGCCCCTAAAATTTTTGCCCAATCATATTCCTTCTCTGCGCTGCAAAAAAGGTCACGCGCCACACACGTGACCCGCGCGGAAGTGCGCCTAATAAAATGGAACGCTGGAAAAAGACATTTTACAAGCACATCTCTTCTGAATCTTATTTTTTTTTGTCTCTTTCCTAAATTTTTGCTGTCTTTGTGTTCTCAAAATTTCTTCCTTCGTAATTTTTTTCTTGTTATAAAAATAAAGAAAGAGAAGGAGAGATAGAGACAGAGAGACAAAGAAAGAGAGATAAAAAAAAGTAGAAAGAGAGAGATAACGGCAGAAGAAAAAACGAAAACGAAAAAAAAAAGCAATGTGTGTTCGTGTATCTCTCAATCCTTTTTTTTGATTGAGTGGACCGGATATTTTTGAAAGAGATTTAAAAATAAAAACAAAGCAAAACACAACCGCCACAACCATCAGGAAAAAACAAAACAAAACAAAAACAAAAAGAAAAAGAAAAACAACAACAAAAAATAATCATAATAATAATAATAATAATAATAATAATAATAATAATAATAATAATAATAATAATAATAATAATAATAAGAAGAAGAAGAAGAAGAAGAAGAAGAAGAAGAAGAAGAAGAAGAAGAAGAACAACAACAACAACAACAACAACAACAACAACAACAACAACAACAATACCACCACCACCACCACCAACAACAACAACAACATTACCAATGGTATAGCTACAACTCGGAAAGTTCTTGTAGAATGTCTATACGGACATACAATATATCAATTGCGAGGTTTGTTGTATAACACTACAGTCCAAACACTACTCTCACATGTGTGCTGTCCAGCTTGCGACATTGACTGTATAACAACAACACTGCTCTAGGGTGTGTGCTGTCCAGCTTGCGACATTGACTGTATAACAACAACACTGCTCTAGGGTGTGTGCTGTCCAGCTTGCGACATTGACTGTATAACAACAACACTGCTCTAGGGTGTGTGCTGTCCAGCTTGCGACATTGACTGTATAACAACAACACTGCTCTAGGGTGTGTGCTGTCCAGCTTGCGACATTGACTGTATAACAATAACACTGCTCTAGGGTGTGTGCTGTCCAGCTTGCGACATTGACTGTATAACAACAACACTGCTCTAGGGTGTGTGCTGTCCAGCTTGCGACATTGACTGTATAACAACAACACTGCTCTAGGGTGTGTGCTGTCCAGCTTGCGACATTGACTGTATAACAATAACACTGCTCTAGGGTGTGTGCTGTCCAGCTTGCGACATTGACTGTATAACAATAACACTGCTCTAGGGTGTGTGCTGTCCAGCTTGCGACATTGACTGTATAACAATAACACTGCTCTAGGGTGTGTGCTGTCCAGCTTGCGACATTGACTGTATAACAACAACACTGCTCTAGGGTGTGTGCTGTCCAGCTTGCGACATTGACTGTATAACAATAACACTGCTCTAGGGTGTGTGCTGTCCAGCTTGCGACATTGACTGTATAACAACAACACTGCTCTAGGGTGTGTGCTGTCCAGCTTGCGACATTGACTGTATAACAACAACACTGCTCTAGGGTGTGTGCTGTCCAGCTTGCGACATTGACTGTATAACAACAACACTGCTCTAGGGTGTGTGCTGTCCAGCTTGCGACATTGACTGTATAACAATAACACTGCTCTAGGGTGTGTGCTGTCCAGCTTGCGACATTGACTGTATAACAATAACACTGCTCTAGGGTGTGTGCTGTCCAGCTTGCGACATTGACTGTATAACAATAACACTGCTCTAGGGTGTGTGCTGTCCAGCTTGCGACATTGACTGTATAACAATAACACTGCTCTAGGGTGTGTGCTGTCCAGCTTGCGACATTGACTGTATAACAACAACACTGCTCTAGGGTGTGTGCTGTCCAGCTTGCGACATTGACTGTATAACAACAACACTGCTCTAGGGTGTGTGCACACGTTTTGGTGACGTGCAACTCGCCCGAATCTTTTACAACTCAGGTCTGGCCTAGCGTGAGGAGACAGAGATATTATATTGATAGATTGAGAGTTTGAGAGACAGAGAGGGATAGAGAGAAAGAAAGAGAGGATATAGGGAGAAAGGGCCAGAGTCAGAGAAACAAAGACAGAGAGAGCGAAAGGAGGAGAGAGAGACATAGAGAGAGACAGATAGAGAGAGAGACCGAGTCAGACCCAGAGACACAGAGAAAGACAGAGAGAGAAAAAGAGAGACAGAGAGAGAGAGAAAGAGAGAGAAAGACAGAGAGAGATATTTATCAAAGACTCGGGTACCTCCGGAGCGACCCACTAGGTCACGTGCCGTGCCAGTTTGTGGGATCAGCCAGACCAGGTGCTGGAGGAGTTCAGCACTGGGCCACGTGGCAGAGATCACGCCTCCCGCCATGGGCAGTCTAGCACCTGCATGGAGGAATTGAACTCTGTGGCTGTGTCGTCTGCCTGGGATGATGCATAGCGATCCAGGGATAGAGGCTTCGATCTACTGATAGAGCGTTTTTGACCTGGTGGAACATCACGTGGGGATCTTATAATTATTGTTTGCTTGGTTGTTTTTTTTTTCCAGAGACATGATTGATCCAACATCCTCTTTCTGAAAGATTGAACAAGTTTCATAACTCCCTCATCTGATAGATTCTCATAACATTATATTTTATATTGGTTGCTCCGTTTTCTTTCCCCAGATACGTGATTGATCCAACATCATCTTTCTGAAAGATTGAACAAGTTTCATGAGATCTTCATCTGACAGATAATCATAACATTCTGTAGGTACACTGGGCATTGTTTGCCTCTTGACTCATCATAAAGACAATATTAATGGATCCAGTTACGGATATCTGATGGATATTTCTCTCAGTGATTCGCTCTTAAAACAGTTACGTTTGTATTCGTCATCCAGCTAATTCCAAAAACATTAAAACCTTTCTCATGTCCGGATCACTCTGTCAACTTTTTTTGCATCATGCATTAAATATCTGGTATCCGGTTTACTCTAACTACATAAATATACCAGAAATTAACTCATTAGTTATCCGGTTAATTCTATCATCATTACTGTATCATTACATCATCATATCCTTTATTCGGTTAATTCTATCATGTATGAGACATCAACATATTTACCGTTAACACAATATAAACGTAGTTAGGCACTACACACCTGCATCATCGAATAGTGCTGTAGCACAATGTCATTTTCTCTCATCTAACATACGTATCGTGTCAGGAAACCAGAAGTAACACACAGGAAAACTTTAAATCTAGCGTCTGTAAATGTTGGGAAACTGATGTTTGAAAATCAGCTATGGTGTTGTGGAAAAAAAAGGTGTTTGAAACTACAGCCCTTCTATTTTTGGACAAATAACGCATCTATGCCAAACGATATATTATCATTCATTTTCTTTTCTTCTTCTTCTTCTTCTTCTTCTTCTTCTTCTTCTTCTTCTTCTTCTTCTTCTTCTTCTTCTTCTTCTTCTTCTTCTTCTTCTTCTTCTTCTTCTTCTTCTTCTTCTTCTTCTTCTTCTTCTTCTTCTTCTTCTTCTTCTTCTTCTTCTTCTTCTTCTTCTTCTTCTTCTTCTTCTTCTTCTTCTTCTTCTTCTTCTTCTTCTTCTTCTTCTTCTTCTTCTTCTTCTTCTTCTTCTTCTTCTTCTTCTTCTTCTTCTTCTTCTTCTTCTTCTTCTTCTTCTTCTTCTTCTTCTTCTTCTTCTTCTTCTTCTTCTTCTTCTTCTTCTTCTTCTTCTTCTTCTTCTTCTTCTTCTTCTTCTTCTTCTTCTTCTTCTTCTTCTTCTTCTTCTTCTTCTTCTTCTTCTTCTTCTTCTTCTTCTTCTTCTTCTTCTTCTTCTTCTTCTTCTTCTTCTTCTTCTTCTTCTTCTTCTTCTTCTTCTTCTTCTTCTTCTTCTTCTTCTTCTTCTTCTTCTTCTTCTTCTTCTTCTTCTTCTTCTTCTTCTTCTTCTTCTTCTTCTTCTTCTTCTTCTTCTTCTTCTTCTTCTTCTTCTTCTTCTTCTTCTTCTTCTTCTTCTTCTTCTTCTTCTTCTTCTTCTTCTTCTTCTTCTTCTTCTTCTTCTTCTTCTTCTTCTTCTTCTTCTTCTTCTTCTTCTTCTTCTTCTTCTTCTTCTTCTTCTTCTTCTTCTTCTTCTTCTTCTTCTTCTTCTTCTTCTTCTTCTTCTTCTTCTTCTTCGTCTGTTGTTGTTTTTGTTCTTGTTTTCATTGTTGCTGTTTTTTTTTTTTGTAATTTTGAGCGTGTATTATAAAATCGAAACTCCTTTACATACAAGACTGCTATTGGATAGAATTACAATATAATTATTTTCAGTATTTTTTAATTGTGTTTTAAATACTTGTGAAGACTTGCACTGCTCCATCCACTAGAAACCTGGCCTGAAGCGTTGTGTGAAGGCCAGCTCTGGTGCTTTATGTCCTGGTCGCGTGCAGGTCACGTGGCCAGCCCAGGACCTGGAGCTGCGCCCAGACAAGGCGAGGCAAGTTTGGTGAACAACGGTCGGAGCTCCACAAGCGAGATTAGATAGAATTCTTTGTCTGAGCATTTATTTTTATTTTTATTTCTTTTCTTCTTTAGTGATGTATACAATGTATTGTTTTTGTTTTATTTTGATTTTTCGTCGTTATCACAGATTTGATCATCATTTTTTTTTAATCTCATCATTCTTTATCATCATCGTCATCATCATCATCATCATCATCATCATCATCATTATCTTCATCATCATCGTCATCATAATCGTCATCATCATCATCATCATCATCATCATCATCATCATCATCATCATCATCATCATCATCATCATCATCATCATCATCATCATCATCATCATCATTATCTTCATCATCATCATCATCTTATTCATCACTTTACTTTCAACCATTATCATCATCTGACAATTATCTTCACCATCGCCAGTAAAATGATTGTCATCGTCCTCATCAGCATCATTTACTTTATTATCTTCATCCCCAGATATCACAGTTCTTACTACACCCAAATACGAGCAACAAAGAGAGAGCTTGTTCAGTAATCAAAATTTTTCCTCCATCATTTATGATGTCTGTACAGCGCTCAAATGTGCAGAGAGAAAAATTAACTATTTAAGTTGACTGCTCTCATCCTGACTTAACAATCTGCCACAGATCTATGTACAATACCGAACTCATTTCAATCCAATATAAAACTCTAAAATAAAACTTTAAATTCAATGAAGACGCTTCAGGTTGTCAAGGGTTCACCAGCTACCGATCTTTCGGGAAACGTTAACTTGTTCAGTGATCCCTACTTGCACGAGCAACCTCTCACTGGCTAGTAACACGTGATCTAACTAGCCAATAGAAGTCCTCAATTAAAACAACTTAGACCGCGGTGTCATGTTACCTGCGCCCTGATTGGCTAATCTCAATGGTTCAAGTTTCCGCGGAGCAGTTAGAAATCTGAGCTAGGTAGGATAATTTCTCATATTATTATCGTCTCCCATGCTCATACGTCACAGGTCAGGGATGCATCCGTTAAGCAGAACATTATTTGTTGTTACTTGTAACATTGGGCAAAAGGGACCGCAATAAACTACTGTGATATGAGGTGATTAGATATAACACTTCTGTGCAATTAGTGGTTAATTATCAGTGTAACATGGAGAGGGAGAGAGAGAGAGAGAGAGAGAGAGAGAGAGAGAGAGAGAGAGAGAGAGAGAGAGAGAGAGAGAGAGAGAGAGAGAGAGAGAGAGAAAGGCGATTACGAGAATAAAGATAGAGAGCAGTGAGAGAAAAGGGCAGATATAAAGAAAGAATTTCTCTTCATATTCTTTCCACCATCACTATCTTGTATGTATACCCAACTCACATTACCTTTGTTATTCTCTCTCTCTCTCTCTCTCTCTCTCTCTCTCTCTCTCTCTCTCTCCTTCCTGTCTGTCTGTCTGTCTGTCTGTCTGTCTGTCTGTCTGTCTGTCTCTCTCTCTCTCTCTCTCTCTCTCTCTCTCTCCTTCCTGTCTGTTTGTCTGTCTGTCTCTCTCCATTCTCTTACCCATCTTCTTTTCTCCCAATCCCTCCGCCGAGCCCCTTCTCACACCGCTAGCTCTTTATCTCCATGACACTGGTTTAATTAGTTACCTCCCCATGTATTATGGACAGTGACCCATGTCTCCAGAGAGCTGTAACTGTCACAATTAAACTGTTAGATCCAACTGCTATCACAACTGGGGTTCCTTGTATCGCTAACTTGACTTTTCTCACAGCCACACTGTCTCCAGCACTGCAATCAGAACAAATAGGAAATTTAGTACATGTATGATCTTATCTATTAAACAGAGAGCCAAGGCCATTTCCAGATTTCTAAGTTAGTGTATGTAAACTTGTAATAAAATAAAACAGAAAATCTAGATAAAAATTTAAAAAAAAAAGTCATAGATATACCTTAATCGTTTTCTTTGGTAACAAATATAAATACCATTCTTAAAATTTTGCACGGGTTGAAAAAAGAGTGGGCTGAGAGAGAAAGGGGGAGAGACAGAGAGAAAGAGAGAGAGAGAGAGAGAGAGAGAGAGAGAGAGAAAGAGAGAGAGACAGAGACAGACAGACAGACAGACAGACAGAAAGACAGACAGAAAGACAGAGAAAGAGAGAGAGGGAGAGAGAGAACGAGACAGAGAAAGAGAGAGAGAGTTGAGAGAGAGAAAGAAAGAAAGAGAGAGGGAGAGAGAGCGAGAGAGAGAAAGAGAGAGAGAGAGAGAGAGAGAGAGAGAGAGAGAGAGAGAGAGAGAGAGAGAGAGAGAGAGAGAGAGAGAGAGAGAGAGAGATAAGGATCGTTTGACAAATGCAATGAAAAGCGGAAAAAATACTACACGCAAACGATACGAGGAGGTTCTTGATCGGGAGGGAAAGTTGGGGAAGGAGGAGCAGGAAGGAGGGGAGGGGGGACAAGGAGACACGCCTCGTGGGAGTGAATTGATATCATTACGACATTAAGTAATACGAATTAAAAGAATAAGAGGTGGGGGGGGGGAGATTGAGAGAGGGAGCGAGAGAGGGGCAGGGGAGTTTAATGCTAATCTGCAATTTCGTGCAATATCGCTGAGCCCACCGCAAGCTGATTGAAACTCTATTATTGTATAATCGAGCAAAGTCGAGGAGTGGGAGTGAAGACAGGGAGGCAATCTTGCTCTAGGTGTCTCCCTCTCTCTGTTGTTTCCCTGGGGACAAAAGCAACGAACCCGAGAATGGCAGGGGGAGTAACTCTTAATCTAGTTATCGCCCTGTAAGAAGATTAGAGTGAGCTCCCTTACTAGACCGGTTCCTTATGGCGTGAAACTGGCTCTTCCCACAGGGAATTCCGAAATCAAGTTCCCCCCCTCTCTCTCCCGGCTCTTTTGACGTCATTGCTAAAAGAAGTAAGTCTGTGGGAAACGTTTCCTTTGTGTTGGATGAATGATAAGAGGACGAAAGAAGAAGAAGAAGGAGGAGGAGGAGGAGGAGAAGAAGAAGAAGAAGAAGAAGAAGAAGAAGAAGAAGAAGAAGAAGAAGAAGAAGAAGAAGAAGAAGAAGAAGAAGAAGAAGAAGAAGAAGAAGAAGAAGAAGAGGAAGAAAATTAATGAGCTAACAAGGAGAGATTTTGGATGATTATTGATCCCTCAAGATAAGCATGCTATAAGCGGGCAAGTTTAAAAGTATACGCGCAAATACTTTGGAGTAGCTAAAGACAACAAATTTACACCGGAAAAAATCGTACACACATCTCGTTCTTTTATTAAACCTTGATTTTTTTTTCCATGACACGATTTGTTATAGAGCTATTATCTTCGGATTTGCTCTGAAACTGGATAGAAACAAATCTCTTTTACTTATCAATCAACCTGTACACTTCACAACCTCTTCTTTAGCACTGACACGTAATGATAATTGTAAGGGTCATAGAAAGCTAAGCTCGGTTCTAACAGGTATAGACCATCCACTCCATCAAGAGAGCTTCTCCCATCACGCGGCACAGACACTTAAACTTGAGTGCTACCGGAAATCATCCTTGCTGAAGGTTTATCTACTTATGGCGCTTTTTTTCCCCTGGTCTTTATCCTGACTGACATTATGACTAAGTTACAACTATGTATCAGTTAAATGAATTACGTGAGGGTAAATATTTGTAAAGGAGTGGGTGGGTGGGGGGGAGGGGGTACTACTTTTGTAGAACACAAAATTGCAACAATAAAGCTGTATCTTAAGGTTGAAATAGGACTCATTAAAAAATTAATAAAAAAAAAAAAAAATAAATAAATAAAATAAAATAAATAAATAAAATACTGATGATGATGATACTACTACTACTAATAATAATGATAATAATAATAATAATAATAATAATAATAATAATAATAATAATAATAATAATAATAATAAAAATAATAATAATAATAATAATAATAATAATAATAATAATAATAATAATAATAATATGTATAATAATTACACTGATAATAATACCATAATATCATCATCCTGTGCAAACGGGAAAAAAAAAAAAATACATTTAAAAAAATCAAATAATAGATTAATTATGCATAAAAAAGAAAAAGGAAAAGGGGAAAAATTGCAGGGAACAAAATATGAGTAAAACGTTAAAAAATGTGTAAACAAGGGACTTGATAATCAATCAATAGAAATATCTCAACATAAAATTGCTAGAAAATTCGATTCCTGAGACAGTTTCAGAGAATTAAGACAAATCAGTGAGATACGGTTACAGCTTGCTCTGAGATCAGCTAGATCTAGATATGGGCAAGACACTCGAGTGCTCCCCCCTACACTGAGTTTCTCTGATTCCTCGAACACTGGCCTCTAATCACTTTAGTTCTGGTCTTGAAGTGCAGATGTTGGGGTTAATGTGCGACCTTTGGTGACCCTAGGGTCATGCATAATTAAAGCGCTGTGCAGACGCTGTTCCAATAAGATGTAACCGGAACTCCTCTCTGTGGTGTTTTGGGATTCCAGGAGTGTAAATAGGAGAGAGAGGGAGGGAGGGAGGGAGGGAGAGAGAGAGAGAGAGAGAGAGAGAGAGAGAGAGAGAGAGAGAGAGAGAGAGAGAGAGAGAGAGAGAGAGAGAGAGAGAGAGAGAGAGAGAGAGAGAGAGAGAGAGAGAGAGAGAGAGAGAGAGAGAGAGAGAGAGAGAGAGAGAGAGAGAGAGAGAGAGTGAGAGAGAGAGAGAGAGAGGGAGAGAGAGAGAGAGAGAGAGAGAGAGAGAGAGAGAGAGAGAGAGAGAGAGAGAGA
The DNA here is from genome assembly GCA_033675545.1 of Elysia crispata. Classification (NCBI taxonomy): domain Eukaryota; kingdom Metazoa; phylum Mollusca; class Gastropoda; family Plakobranchidae; genus Elysia; species Elysia crispata. Next base: position 251,596 of record JAWDGP010004235.1, on the reverse strand, counting down.
GAGAGGGAGGGAGGGAGAGAGAGAGAGGGAGAGAGAGAAAAGGAGGGAGGGAGAGAGAGAGAGGGAGAGAGAGAGGGAGGGAGAGAGAGAGAGAGAGAGAGAGAGAGAGAGAGAGAGAGAGAGAGAGAGAGAGAGAGAGAGAGAGAGAGAGAGAGAGAGAGAGAGAAGAGGATAGAGGGAGAGAGGTAGGGAGAGAGATGTTTCTGGAAATAAATTCTTAAGAAAGCACTGAAGCTGTCGTGTTTACGAAGCCATTGGGTCAAGTTTTCCACTTTTTCCGTATGTCTATATCAGATCAAAAATAGATTTTTACGATGAATGTGCATCAGATATATATTCCTCATCGAATAAAGATAGCCCAAATGTGGGAAATTGATTGCTAAATCTGATGCTGACTTATTACCTGTTGATTTTGTTTACTAAAACTATGGTGTGTAGCAATCAAGTTTGTTAGTTTACATCTTTAGCTGCTTTGATAACTTTAAGCCAATCGGTTTCAGCTTTTATCATCCGTGTGTCTGCGTGTGTTGAATGGGTGTGTGGACTGTTCTGTCATTATTATACAATATTTATTAAATTTAGCCAGACAAGAACCACTTTAGAACACACTGCTTGTTGGTTTTCTAGTGTAAAGAAATGTGCTTGGGGTTCATAACGGTATCCTATAGATAGTCCCAGATGATACGGATTCTCTTTAGCTTCAGTATAAAGAATGGGAACTTCTTAAACAATACTTGTACCACACCAGAGTATTTTTAGACATTATTTAAAGATATTCTTTTCCTACAAGAATGTTCTTTATTTCAGGCCCTCAAACCTCTGGTTATTAATTTTAACAATCTCTGGACATTCAGACGGGCTGGACCAGCTGACCTAAATAACTGACCAAGCGAGGGATCTTCATTCTTTGGTTGGTTTGACCACATCGCTCATTAAGTGCTCTTGGTGGTCAGTCTGTTCTGACCGAGACGCAAAAGGATTTATCAAAGTGGTGGCGATGTTAACGCTAACATCAGCAGTCCAAGTGTTTTGGTTCGAATACTTTCAAGGCAAGTTGTCTCCCCTGGAAGAATAAACGATGCCATGTTAGTTTCCTATTGAATCGTGTGGAGAGATATTAAGTATTTTCAAGTACTATTTAATTCGACTGCGCACTAATACAAGCATCCAAGTATTAGTAGGTGTTTTCTGTCTTATTATATTGTAAAAGAAAAATTACAAGAGAAAAACGATCTGACTAAATTTGTGAAATTTGCATATCAATTGCAATTTTATTATTATTATTATTATTATTATTATTATTATTATTATTATTATTATTATTATTATTATTATTATTATCATTTACACAGTGAATTCAGGGACAAAAAAGGAGAAAGAGGAAGGGAGAGAGAAAGAGAGAGAGAGATAGTTTGAAAGATAGATAGAGAGAGTACATCAAAAAGTAAAACTGGAAATATGGAGAGAAAGCAGACAGACAGAGAAAGGTCGACAAATTGAAACCAAAAAAAAAAAAAAAAGGCCACACACACACTCAGAGCAATTGAATACAAAATAGATCTGAACATATAGACAAAGAGACCAAGTGGTAAAACTTCCACTGCGCTGGAACAGTAGAAGAGCACGCAGTACAAAGCTAGGGAGGGTCAGGGGTCGGATGAGGTCACACTGTCTTCCATGTCACCAGTTTGTCACTCTGATGCCTAAATCTCATGACCTCTGACCCAGTTTCCTAATCAGCTCTCCTTCCGTCATTTACACACAAACGCGCTCACTCTCTCTCTCTCTCTCTCTCTCTCTCTCTCTCTCTCTCTCTCTCTCCTCTCTTCTCTCTCTCTTTCTCTTTCTGCCATGCCCTTTCCCTCTCTCAGTACACACAGCCCTTCTGACAGTGGAACTGACCATGTTTACAGACAGTTGCGTGGACTCCGGTCAGTCCGCAAGCTGACCAGGTCTGACCAGTTGACCAGCTGTTGTCCACGACTCTAACAGGGGCAGTAATCAGTCGGAGGGGTCATGCTGGGTCATGTTGCTCACTGCCCCTGGACAGATTAGCACCTCAGGGTATGTTGGTGGGGAGACCTAAATGAAGGAGAAGGGGACGGGTGGAAGAGAGAGACTAAGAGAGAGAGGGAGAGACTAAGAGAGAGAGAGAGAGAGAGAGAGAGAGAGAGAGAGAGAGAGAGAGAGAGAGACAGAGACAGAGACAGAGAGAATTTTTTAAAGGAAGACATTGATAGAGGGAAGGAAAAAGAGAAAACGAGTTTGACATGCAGATGAATGTATTTTTGGATCTCACTGACAAAGAGAAATAGATGAAGACATAGTGAGCGAGAAATAGAGATCGATATCAACAGATATATAGATAGACAGACAGATAGATAGAGAGAGAGAAAGAGAGAAAGAGAAAGAGAGAGAGAGAGAGAGAGAGAGAGAGAGAGAGAGAGAGAGAAAGAGAGTGAGAGAGAGACTACTTTTGGAAAGCATTGATATAGGAAGTTAGACAAATAGAGAGGCGGACAAAGCAAGCGTTAGAAGGGATGGTACTTAAAAGAGAGAAAGATAAAAAGATTTAAACGAATTTAGAGATGAGTAGAAACTTCGAACAAAAATTTAAGATAAAACTTATGAATGTTATAACAAAAAAAAAAAAAATAATACAAAAAACAAAAAACAGACAAACAATCAAAGGAAAGTACAAAACATGCTATCTATCTATCTATCTATCTATCTATCTATCTATCTATCTATCTATCTATCTCTCTCTCTCTCTCTCTCTCTCTCTCTATATATATATATATATATATATATATATATATATATATATATATATGGCTTATCTTGTATTGCTAAAATCGAAACTCCATTGACAGTAGTGAATGTCATAAAAGTTCTCTCGTAACATGACATCGACAGGAATAACCTGGTCCAGCCACCCTGAACCACTGGCGTGACCATTAGTGACCAGACGCCGTGCCAGGCTGGACAACTGGTCTAAGACGATTAGTGTTGATTACAGCTGGAGTTAAAGCCCCTGAGCGGCTAATGGTGGAACTGGTCGACAGTTGGAACCAGGTAGGGGGAGGGGGAGTGGGATAGAGAGAGAAAGAGAGAGAGAGAAAGAGAGAGAGAGAAAGAGGGAGAAAGAGAGAGAGAGAAAGAGAGAGAGAGAGAGAGAGAGAGAGAGAGAGAGAGAGAGAGAGAGAGAGAGAGAGAAAGAAACAGAGAGAGAGAGAAAGAAACAGAGAGAGAGAGAAAGAGAGAGAGAGAGAGAGAGAGAGAGAGAGAGAGAGAGAGAGAGAGAGAGAGAGAGAGAGAGAGAGAAAGAAACAGAGAGAGAGAGAGAGAGGGGGGGGGGGGGCAAAGGAATTTTAATGATCATTCCAAAAACATTAAAAAGTCATAAGTAATGAAGGGGACGAGGAGGAAAATTTTCGATCTTTTCTCTTCCTTCCTTCTCCTTCACTTTTTTTGGTCCTTTTACTTCTTTGATCACTCTTCATTATATTTGTCTCTTTCCGACCTCTTTATTAGCCCTGATACTTTTTCTTCTTCTTTTCCTACCTTGTCATTCTCTCTCTCTCTCTCTCTCTCTCTCTCTCTCTCTCTCTCTCTCTCTCTCTCTCTCTTTCTCTGTCTCTGTCTCTCTCTCTGTGTGTGTGTCTCTCTCTCTCTTTCCTTCTTTCTGACTCTCTCTCACTCTCTCTCTCTCTCTCTTTCTTTCTGACTCTCTCTCTCTCTCTGAATCTCCCTCTTTCTCTCTGACTCCCCCTCTCTCTTTCTCTCTGGCTCTCTGTCTGTTCGTCTGTCTGTCTGTCTCCCTTTCTATCTTATAACGTGTCTCACCCATGAATCCCCATAAAATCCAACGCGTAATTAATCAGACTAGCTCTTTGTTCTTAATTTACCCTTTTTGAGCCCAAAAGAAAGTAAATCAATTAAATATTTTAGAGGGATAAAATTGAGGTGTATCCTTTCTAGTGAGGTTTTAAATAAATTGGAAAGGCAAGTTGACCTATATTCTACACAAAGGATTAGTGAAGAATGTTTCACAAGTATTATCATAATTTATAGTTTTTAGACTTATGATGTTGACGTGACCGAGTGTCGCTGCTCGAATATATATATTTTTTTATTCAACTGCAAATGCAGGGAGCCAGTGTTTGGATTTTTATTGTCACGTCTAATGATGCTTATGACAGGAGGTTATAAGCTGAAATTTCTCAGTTATGCTCTATCTGGTACTATTTTGTATCATGCCAAATCATGTGTATAGAAAGAATCCATAAAACAGCCTTACAGATACACCCACACGTATAGAGCAGCGAATGGAAAATGGCACATCATAACAATTGTTCGGAAGACGCTAAAATGTTTTTTGACAAAAGTTTTTATTGTCTGAATGTCTCATGTTTGTAGTCTGGAGTCAGATGTTTGTAGTCTGGAGTCAGATGTTTGTAGTCTGCGGTTTGCAATCTGATCTCCGAAGTCTGATATATGTGTAGTGTGATGTCTTTAGTATGATTTCAGTACTCTATAGTCTGTAGTCTGTTATCTGCAGCCTGCCGAGAGCCAACTGACAGTTTTCAGATGTTTAGAAAGTTAAGAGATTATGAAATATATTCATCTTTCCGGTCTGTTTCCTGGTTGATAGTCAAGTTGGTGGAGAAACAGCGCTGCCAATTAGCATAACAAGTTACCGCCTTAGAATTTCAATATGTCTCACATTTACCTGTGATAATATTTATGAGGGCTAGAAAGTTATTCAACAGATCTGCGCTGTAAGCTTGGTGCCAGCTTTTATAGGTAAGTAGGTTTTCTTTCTCACCATTCAAATAAATTATGAAAGTGTAGTAAGAAACAACTCAAAAAGAAAAATCTGTCCCCCTTGATGTAGATCTAGATCTGTTCATCCTCTCTCCTTCGTCTTTATACTTTGACAAGCCGAAATAGAGAGAAACGTCTGGGATGACAAACTGTCGGACATGCTGTGGACGTGTTTCATGTAAGGTACAGCATCACCTGGACCAGCCCTTGGATGCGGCGGGCAAAACTTGGGACGTGTCTCTTTAATCAGGATAAAATAATAACTGGGTCAGTTGGAGGATTTCCGTTTGACGTCTTTGGGGTTTAGGATTGGATTTCAGATTCTGATTCAAGAATCGACATCCGAGTTAAAGTTTCATACTAAATGTCAGATGTAGATGGGAAGAATGCAGAATACAACCGTTTATTGTCGTATGGAATAACAAGCTTTAGCGTGATTATTCCAAATGAAGGAAACACTCTAGTGAGTAGAGATCTTTTTGAAACTGAATTAATTATTCTCCTTGATTTAAAAACAAGATTAAGTTAAAGTAACTGTCAGTAAATAACCATGGTATGAAGCATTTTGTGTAAATTTCATTATGACTTGATGAATCCAAGCATTTAAATTAATTAAAATCTTCCACGGTTGGTTGCAAGCGCCGCTAATATCAAGCGAACCACAGTTGTAGCTTGTTGTGATATGCTGAACCCAGTCATTCAGTTTCCAGAGCTGAAACCATCACGTAAAGACTGTGACGCTGACCGACCCGAGCCGCCCGTCTCTGGTGCGATGTGTTGTTGTTTACTGTAACGTGTTAACAGGTGATGGCTCGCTGTATATAGTGGGAACTGCTCAAATCGGCCCATTGAAAAAATGTCAATCTCTCGACTCAAGAACACAACACAGCCCCAAGAGATATCATTAATTAATTATGTTCCTTATATATGAGGTGGCCTCCAATGTTTAGACTCAATGATTAGCTTAGATAACAGTCTCCACATTTTCTTAACCAAAAAAAAAAAAAAAAAGAACTCAATTCCCTGCATAAAAGAATTGGATATTTTTTGCTGAGATATGACTTTAATGTTGGGGAACAAGAAACTGAGAAAAACATGGATAAAGTTAAGGAAAGCTTTTATGGAGATTTGCAAGTATCTTAAAAAAAAAAAAACCAAACAAAAACAACAAAAAACAACAACAACAAAAAACAACAAAAAAACACCATTTCAAATTTCTTTTACGTTTTGAAACCTTTTCAAATGGTCGAAAAATGAAAGAATGTTAATGAAAAGTTAAAATGTGGGTAAAATCGAAAATCGATTTTCTTTTTTCGATTTGAAGCTCTATAGCTCAAAACAAGTATTTCCTACGAAAGCATAAAAGTCCCAGGCAACCTCAATCTTAACAACGAACGGGAAATATTTTTCGCTCTGGAGATATCCTTTATTTATCTTTAGACACGCTCGTTCAAGTTTCAATCTATATAAGAAATTTTGTCATATGGACATAACTAAAACCTACAGCTACGTTTCCTCTCACATCTTTGATTTATAAAAAGAATCATTCGTGTGGTACAATAAGAAGCAAATAATGTTTTAAAACTAATGTCCTATAACTAGATCCACCTGCTTGACAAAAAATACCATGTCATGATCTGATGGGGATGGCGATAAAGAAACCCTCCGCGAAATAAAGATCATTTCAGGTCCACTCATCCATCACACATTCTAGTGACTCGAGTAAGTCTCTCTCTCTCTCTCTCTCTCTCTCTCTCTCTCTCTCTCTCTCTCTCTCTCTCTCTCTCTCTCTCTCTCTCTCTCCCTGCTTCTCTCTGCTCTACTATGCTTCTCTTTCTCTCTCTCTCTCTCTCTCTCTCTCTCTCTCTCTCTCTCTCTCTCTCCCTGCTTCTCTCTGCTCGATTATGCTTCTCTCTCTCTCTCTCTCTCTCTCTCTCTCCCTTCTACTCTTCATCCTCTCCGCTGAGTGTGTGCCGTGACAGACAGATGTAGAGATGATATATTCACGTAACATCCCCTCATTGTATCCTAGGGGGGTTGGAAAGAGCATGGAGTGTTTGTAAAGTCACATCACTTTATCTACAGGTTGTTTACGTCACGTGGACGCTCAGGGTTTTCTTCATCTTCTGTCGCATCCTCACGGTAATTTTTGTGGAATGCTCCTCGCTAGATCAAAACTTGTTCATTGAGGTCTGAATGTGTGAATCCAGGCCTAATGTTTCTTTTAGTTCTTCAAGGGATGAAGTTATGGGCCTCACATAAGTGGAAACTTCTCTGTGTGGATTTATATTCCTAAGTGTGGAAAAGGTCTCGCCCTATAGGCAGATAAGCTTTGAACTACATTGGTTTAGATTGTAAAGGCGAGCTAGGGCTCTATTTTTAGAAGTCAATGCAATATGAGGTTGTGCTGTTTGATACCTGATTGATGGCATTCATGATTGTGCTGTATGGAACACATTTATTGAGATGATAGCTAGCTTTGTGCTTTGTGAAATCACGTTTATACAGATAATAACTATCTTAATGTAGTATGGAATCACATTTATTGAGATAATAACTATCTTTTTGCAGTGTGTTAGCACATTTATTGATACGATAACTAGCTTTGTGTTGCATGGAATCACATTAATTGATACGATAACTAGCTTTGTGTTGCATGGAATCACATTAATTGATACGATAACTAGCTTTGTGTTGTATGCAATCACATTAATTGATACGATAACTAGCTTTGTGCTGTATAGAATCACGTTAATTGATACGATATATGGAATCTCATTAATTGATACAATAAGTAGCTTTGTGTTGAATGCAATCACATTAATTGATACGATAACTAGCTTTGAGCTGTATGCAATCACGTTAATTGATACGATATATGGAATCTCATTAATTGATACAATAAGTAGCTTTGTGTTGTATAGAATCACATTAATTGATACGATAGCTAGCTTTGTGGTGTATGGACTTCTAATTTTGAGATACAGAAACATTCTCAGTCACGACGAAAACAACTTTCATGCTAAATTGAAGGTGGTTCAGGCGTCAACTCAAAAAATATGAATCTTTCCCATTGCGGAATCAGATCATTTTTGTACAGTATAGTCCCGTTCTGTACACAGTACAACTATGTGTCTTGTACAGTACCACCAAGTGTTGGTTGCGGTACTAATGGTTTGTAAATCCATTCACAGCTTGCAATGGTTTTATTCATTCTGATTAACATAGAGTTATGTCTTTCAGCGCTTTCATAACAAAAGGTTGTACGATCTTTACACTCCAATGCCCGACCAACATATTCCATATATCTAAAATTCTCGATCTACACACTCTTTACCCCACAATACTCGATCTACACACTCTTTATCACACAATGCCCGACCTACACACTCTTTACCCTACAATGCTCGATCTACACACTCTTTACCCCACAATGCTCGACCTACAAACTCTTTACCTCACAATGCCCGTCCTACACACTCTTTACCTCCTATTGCTCGACCTACAAACTCTTTACCTCACAATGCCCGTCCTACACACTCTTTACCACACAATGCCCGTCCTACACACTCTTTACCTCCTATTGCTCGACCTACAAACTCTTTACCTCACAATGCCCGTCCTACACACTCTTTACCACACAATGCCCGTCCTACACACTCTTTACCACACAATGCTCGATATACACACTCTTTACCTCACAATGCCCGTCCTACATACTCTTTACCTCACAATGTCGACTTACACACTCTTTACCTCACAATGCTCGACCTACACACTATTTATCTCAGAATGTCCGTGCTGCACACTCTTTACCTCACAATGCTCGATCTACACACTATTTATCTCAGAATGTCCGTGCTGCACACTCTTTACCTCACAATGCTCGATCTACACACTATTTATCTCAGAATGTCCGTGCTGCACACTCTTTACCTCACAATGCTCGATCTACACACTATTTATCTCAGAATGTCCGTGCTGCACACTCTTTACCTCACAATTCTCGATCTACACACTCTTTACCTGACTATGCTCCTCCTACACACTCTTTATCTCACAATGCTCGACCTAGACACTCTTTACCTCTCAATGCTCGATCTACACACTCTTAACCTCATGCTGCTCGACCTACACACTATTTATCTCACAATGCTTGAACTGCACACTCTTTACCTCACAATGCTCGACCTAGACACTCTTTACCTCACAATGCTTGACCTACACACTCTTTACCTCGCAATGCTCGACCTACACACTCTTTACCTCACAATGCTCGACCTACACACTCTTTACCTCACAATGCTTGAACTACACACTCTTTACCTCACAATGCTTGAACTACACACTCTTTACCTCACAATGCTTGACCTACACACTCTTTACCTCACAATGCTTGAACTACACACTCTTTACCTCACAATGCTTGACCTACACACTCTTTACCTCACAATGCTTGACCTACACACTCTTTACCTCACAATGCTCGACCTACACACTCTTTACCTCACAATGCTCGACCTACACACTCTTTACCTCACAATGCTCGATCTACACACTCTTTACCTCACAATGCTCGACCTACACACTCTTTACCTCACAATGCCCGACATACACACCCCTTACGCCTAATGCCCGACATACACACTCCTTACGCCCAATGCCCGTCCTATACGCTCCTTACGTCCATTGTCCGTCTTTTGCTGCCTTACCCCAAAACCCGCCCTACACAACGCTTAATGCCTGTTATACGCAACCCTGTTCTATACCTTTATACACACGTTTGATATCCAATGCAAGTTTTAAATTTTTGTTATCCTACTGCTCATCTTCCTCTCATTAGCCCCCCTCCATCGCTCCTAACCTTAGCTTCTTATAATAGTTCACTGATACTTGAAGCGACAAGAATGTAGCGAGGTGTGAAAGTGGGAGGGTTACATCTTGACTCTGTTGAGGAAGGTCATTTAGGTTGTATGCACCGAAACTGAGTTGGTCACGTGATGTTGCAACGCATTCTTTGCCAACTGATGCGAAATCTCTTCTACTTGTCGACAATCAAAAGTTTCAACTGGTTGTACATGAGCAACCACAGACGAGCAGGTGCTGAATGCTGCAGCATAATCTATCCTCAGTCTGTTGAACTGTTTTTTCATTATGGTCTTTCGAGTATGGAGAAAAGGTGCCATACAGCACACAGACTGTGAACAAGAAAGAATAAGAAGCAGTAAAGCATAAAAAAATTAGAAAGCAAAAAAAAATTTAAAATTTTTTTCTGCACTCTCAGATTGCGATAGGACTGCTTAGATGAGAGCTTACCCCACCAGCAGATAGCCTAAACTGTGATTCGAACCTGTAACCGCCGTGTTATTAAGTCCACAATCTACCCTACTGACAGAGCAATCTAAAAAGTCTTTGAGATCCTGTTTTTTCCACAAATATGACCAAAATTTCCTTCTCATTTCATCACAGAGACATGGATTTTGTGAAACGAAACAAAAAATTAATGAGATAGGTAAGACACTTAGAAAAAATTAATTGTGTGTTACTTGGCTATTTTTAAACATTGATAGACAACGTTAGACGTAGTCAGCATTCCGTGCCTGGAGTGTAGGATATAACTTGTAAAGTCAGCCTTGGTTTCCCCAGAGCCCCGGTGAAGGTGTAATGATCCTCAAGATTTGCATGTCTGGTCCGTGTGACGGCCTCAGCTACCCTGTCGCCATGGATGACAGAAACTCATGTATCTCTCTATGTCTAGTAATCCGCAGCGACTGACGTCTGTGGAGGCTAAAGCCATGAATCTGAAACACAAACGTTGAGATAAAGCCGACATTACAATTATAAAAAAATAATAATTTGTTAACACCCATGGGTTATGTACCCTTATAAGGACAACCGCTACTTTGATAGCAATTAAGTCTATAAGGACAACCGCTGCTTTGATAGCAATCAAGTCTGTAAGGACAACCACTTCGATAGCAATCAAGTCTATAAGATAACCATTTTAATAGCAATCAAGTCTATAAGGACAACCACTTTGATAGCAAACAAGTCTATAAGGACAACCCCTTTGATAGCAATCAAGTCTATAAGGACAACCACTTCGACAGCAATCAAGTCTATAAGATAACCACTTTAATAGCAATCAAGTCTATAAGGACAACCACTTTGATAGCAATCAAGTCTATAAGAACAACCACTTTGATAGCAATCAAGTCTATAAGGACACCGTCTCGAAGACTCCGTCATAAAATCAATAATAATTAAACGTTAATGGTTCAAACAAATGTCAGGGTGAATGGTCGGCCCCCAAACATTTTCATGTTACTAAATCTGGTCCTCTTTGTAAAAAGTTTGCACACCCCTAGTCTAGATGATCTCCCCTTGGATCAATTGAGAAAAGTTATGATCGGAATATTTTCTCCACCCCCCTCCCCCCCCCCCCTCACTCTCTCTCTCTCTCTCTAAATAGAAAAGCAAAAACACCACACTTGGAGGACAACTTGGTAATTATAAAGGATCCAAAAAGGACGCGTGTGTGTTTAAACCTGGTCTCTCTCTCTCTCTCTCTCTCTCTCTCTCTCTCTCTCTCTCTCTCTCTCTCTCTCTCTCCCTCTCCCTCTCTCTCTCTCTGTTTCTCTCTCTCCCTCTCTTTCTTTCTTTCTCTCTCTCTCTCTCCCTCTCTCTCTCTGTTTCTCTCTCTCCCTCTCTTTCTTTCTTTCTCTCTCTCTCTCTCTCTCTCTCTCTCTCTCTCTCTCTCTCCGTCCCTCTCACTCTCTCTCTCTCACTGACTCTGTATCTTGCTCTCTATCTACAGTTCCCCTCTATTTTCATCCAAAACCTTTTCATTCAATTCTTAAACAGCACACAATTCTTCCCATAAAATCGTTTTTTTGGTGTTACTTTTTCTAAAATTTTCTCAATTATATTTCATCTGCCCATCTCTGAAGTACTTTTGACGTATGCCACCAGTTGTTTCTACAAATATTACTAAGTTTTAGTTTTGAAGTATTGCCAGGCCATGCAAATGTGACATTTTGTTTTCTTTATTTCAACCTCTGAAAAACATGTTTACCGTGATTTAATGAATTTGTGAGGTCAGATCAGAACCATGTTTATCTATTGCTCTTTTTCCTCAGCTGTTCCCCGTGAATTTGTATCTGTAGCGTCTAGAAGTAGATCTAGATTTCCCCAAAACTTTTATCCGTTCCCAAGATAACCTCGCTCAAATCTGACCCTCCTGATGAGCCGTTTTGTTGACCAAACTCTGCGCTGTCCCTGCCTCAGACACTGGAAGACTCTTGGAGAGATTTATACTCTATAGTGAAAGTAAATAATTTTAAATCTCCCCAAGAGGATAAATAAAGCTAATATTATCTTTGAAGAATTCAGCGCTTCTTTCGGACTCTTACCATATTAAACCGGAGTACTGTCATAATACGCATTACAATACTAACCAGCGTGGTAAATATAGAACCAAGGCTTGATTTTGTACTTGGGTCACGTGTTTGATGCACAATGTTGTATTTTATTAAAGAAAATGTAACTAAAGGTGGCAGAGGGAAGCATGCGCAAAGAAAACACACCAAGATAACATAATCGTTATAACCATGCGTAGGAGCATCATCTTAACCATGCACCGTACAGAACCACCACCTTGGCCATGTACAATACTGAAACACCACCTTAACCATGCATCATACTGAACCACCACTTTAACCATGCACCGTACTGAACAACCACCTTAACCATGCACCGTCCAGAACCACCACCTTGACCATGCACCATACTGAACCACCACTTTAACCATACACAATACTGAACCACCACCTTAATCATGCACCATACTGAATCACCACTTTAACCATGCACTAAACTGAACCACCATCTTAACAATGCACCATACAGAACTACCACTTTAACCATACACTATACTGAACCACCACTTTAGCCATGCACTATACTGAACCACCACCTTAACCATGCACCGTCCAGAACCACCACCTTGACCATGCACCATACTGAACCACCACTTTAACCATACACAATACTGAACCACCACCTTAACCATACACCATACTGAACCACCACTTTAACCATGCACTATACTGAACCACCACCTTAACCATGCACCGTCCAGAACCACCACCTTGACCATGCACCATACTGAACCACCACCTTAATCATGCACCGTCCAGAACCACCACCTGAACCATGCACCATACTGAACCACCACCTTAATCATGCACCATACTGAATCACCACTTTAACCATGCACTAAACTGAACCACCATGTTAACAATGCACCATACAGAACTACCATTTTAACCATGCACTATACTGAACCACCATCTTAACCATGCACCATACTGAACCACCACCTTAACCATGCACCCTACTGAACCACCACCTTAACCATACACCATACTGAACCACCACCTTAACCATGCACCGTACTCAACCACCACATTTAACCATGTGCCATACTGAACCACGGCCCACACACCATACAGAACCATTATCTTAACCATGCACCGTTCTGAACCACCACATTTAACCATGTACCATACTGAACCACGGCCCACGCACCATAATCAACCTTCGTCTTAAAAACCTTGCTTTCAAACAGAAAACCATTATAACCACCGCCACTTCCTAACGGGTGAAAACCATAACCACCATTCCTATTACTATCAAAACCAAAAACCACAATCACCTTCGCTATAACCAACCAAATCACAACAATAATGAAGTTGTTGTAACCAAATGCACATAACAAAAAACGCAACTATGATAACCGCAAATGACATCAATGACAACCACCTTTATGCAATCATCATGACCAAAATAAGAATCGCCAGGGCTACTATACATCGTCAACCATGACCGCAACCACTTCAACCACTGTGACCACAACCAAAACCACCGAACCACTACCAGCGCCGGTTCTCGGCAATCCTTCCTTTAGACCCTAAGTGCAGCCATGCGGAGCGTCACGTGGCAAGGTGACATGGGTGAAGACAAGATATTTAACATCCATACACGAGGCAAACAAAAAATATGATCTTCTTCAAGCCCGGCTTAATTAGGGGTGACATGATGTGTTTTTACGCCTTATCACCCCTGTAAGAGGCAGCGCACGATCTAGATGGTGTGGCTTACATTTGTGAAGAGTGCAAGAAGTATTACGGAAACAAATAGGGTTCAGAGATTCCTTAAGGAACCTGTAGAATACTATTGGATCAGAACAAATGGGTGGTTAGACAAGACTTGGTTCTAGCTCAAGCGTGAAAGCATGCACTGAGAGAGAGAGAGAGAGAGAGAGAGAGAGAGAGAGAGAGAGAGAGAGAGAGAGAGAGAGAGAGAGAGAGAGAGAGAGAGAGAGACAGACAGACAGACAGACAGACAGACAGAGACTAATGGTTTAAAGTCCAATAGTTTTTCCTTTCTATTTCAGGCATCACAGAATAAGCTTCGTGGATTGGATACAAGCTCAGTATGACAATATTCTGAAAAAAAAATGGTTAAACGTTTTTATATATGTTAAGCAAACCAATACTGTGCAGTTCCATTCAGTTAAGTGTAACCATATACATTATAGTAGAAAACCTCGAAGTTAAGTATATTTTGCCATATCTGATTAAAAAAAAACTAGTAATTTCATATCCCTCATACCAGGACTACTTTTATCCGTACATAATTCAGGCAGGCTGAATGAGATAAATCGCTACTGGAAGAAAATCAAGGAAAAACCGAGCAACTTTCAAAGTCCACACGATACAGAACTAGCCACACACAAAGCTTAAGTCATGGAAAGGGTTTTGTCATCTCACGATGGTCAAGTGCTCTTGACCGGAAGTAGACGAGCTCTGGCCTCCTCTGCGCACAGCTCCGATGAGGAGAATGACCCGGAAGGACTGTGGTTTCCGACACTTGACCCAGATCGCAGCGTCCGTAGTGACGAGGGTTACGCCTCGCACCGCCGCCGGTGTTACAAGCTCGGCCAGAGCCTGCCCACACACCAGCAGCTGGACACGAGGGAAGACGGCGAGTCGGACACATCCAGTGGATCCCACCATGCCGTGTCCGAGGGGCTGGTCAAATCGAACAGTTCCTTGTCTCTGAAGATATCTAGTGATGATGAAACAGAACAGCCATGGTTAGGTTCAAACTCCGCCTCCCATCTCCTCGTATCGAGAATCGACAATTTCTCTCCGATGTCCAATACGAATCTGACTAAAACAGACCGCCAGACAGAATGTGAGACTGACAGTCTATCTCGAACTGCTCACTCTGATCATGGGGTTCCAGATTTCGATCAGTTCACCCCAGAACAAGCCAAGAGAAGCCGGAGGATCACTGACACACAGCAAGACACTCCCGTCTTCCACACAGCCAGCGTTGAGGATGGAGATGTCTTGAAAAGCTGCAGTTCTCCAGAGCTTTATGAAAACTTCTTTAGTAAGACGCCGCTGTCTGTGGCTGGCCATGCGAGGGCGTGGGTTCACAGACCAGGCAGCGCCACCCCTGGGGGAGCAGTTCCCTCACCTCTGGCCAGCTCCAGCTCATTGAGGTCAAACAAATCATCCAATCAGCGAGCAGATCGGCGCCCTCTGGTGGACCAGACAGGACGTGACTCCAGTTCTCTGCCCTTAGCTCTCAACCTCAGCTCTAAGCCGCTGTACTATTTGCTGCATCGCCATCACTCTGACCAAGACAAGGTACAGAACCAGCAACGAGAACCACTGCTACAGAACCACCACCACCAACCACAACAAACCTCATTGTATCCAGTCATTCGACCAAATCAATATCAACAAGTTGAGGAAGATCAAGCGCGGCAAACACAATCTTATCTGGACCAGCTTCTCGATCAACGAACATACCAACTTGGACATAAACAGGAAGTGTCGCCTGTGACCAAGCTAGCGGCCCATCCAACCCCTTTCCCGCCACACAGTCCCCGTATAAGCCGGGGCCTAAGCGACGGGAGTGGCGCCGGGTACAGACGGCAGGGAGCCGGAGACCTCAGTCGGCTCAGACCTCCTCCTGACCCGGCCGAGGACACTAGCCAGTTCTCCTCGGTGTCCTCCTTCTCCAGCCTCACCGACAACATCAACACGCACGCCCGCCACGACGACAGGGCCATGGACTTTGGCCACCTCAAGTCCGCCATGAAGCAGTCGAGCCAGAGAGAAGGTCAAGGTCCTAGACGGCGGAGCCTGTTCAACTCAGTTCTGCGCCGAGTGAGCATCCACAGGAGGGACTCCACGCCGGCCAGCCGCATCGCCACGTTCCTCTTCGGTGTGG
Source organism: Elysia crispata (assembly GCA_033675545.1). Classification (NCBI taxonomy): domain Eukaryota; kingdom Metazoa; phylum Mollusca; class Gastropoda; family Plakobranchidae; genus Elysia; species Elysia crispata. The sequence goes on along the minus strand of JAWDGP010004235.1, from coordinate 235,459 downwards.
ATGACCGGAAAAACAAACACAACAAGGCTGCCAGTGGTGAGTGATTTATGAATGGTAAGAAATATCGCGTAGATAGATCAATGTCTTCATTCCTTGATCTGTACAGATCATAGACTTCTTTCAGCATTACGGTTAAGATCATCCGGGAAAGTTGCCTGCTTCACTTCAACTTTATAGTTGGAGAAGGAGTAACAGCTGATTTTGTTTATTGTTTTTGCTGGGTTTCTTAAAATATTTTTGTTTTTATAATATTTAAGGTAACTGAAAAAAAATAAAACGTATACATACAAAAACAAAAAAATAAAAAAGACAGATGACAGGTTCATGCCAAGCTTATTATGACATAGCTCGGGATAAACAGGCATGACCAATACTCAAGAGGGAGAGAAAGAAAGAGAGAGAGAGAGAGAGAGAGAGAGAGAGAGAGAGAGAGAGAGAGAGAGAGAGAGAGAGAGAGAGAGAGAGAGAGAGAGTGTGTGTGTGTGAGAGAGAGAGAGAGAGAGAGAGAGAGAGAGAGAGAGAGAGAGAGAGAGAGAGAGAGAGAGAGAGAGAGAACTTTAAGTCGTCTATCTTTGATTAACATTTTCATTTATATTATAAGTTATTTAGTAATGGGTGTGAAAATGTCAAGCATACCTTTCTAGTTTATGTCATGGTAAAATATAGTTCCTCTTTATATGTCTCTTTTTCGATTTCTTTCTGTGTTTATATCTTTATCTCCCTGAATGTCTTTCTCTCACACTAAACTCTGTCTTTCCGCATCCAACAGATATTTCCTCTTTCCATCCTGTCACTAATAAAAACAGTCTTGTTCCTTTTTCTTGCGACCTCTCACACCATTGTGTCCGCTAGGTGCAGGACAATCTGACACAGTAACACATGAATGGAAGAAAAGACTGCATACCGACAGATGTTTTATTTAAATTCAAGGATTTTCAACTTTCCGGTATCACATGGTTGATTCGTGGCCAGGATAAAAAAAACATGGAAATCTAATTTAACAGTTCATGTCACTGGTTTTCTTCTGTAGCTGCAGGTCAGCCAAGCATGCGAGTCTCATTCCCCCCTCCCCCACCTTCCTCGTCACATACCCTCAGGACCCCAGGAGCCCATGATAATCATCTTTATCTAATATATAAGTTGTCTTGTCATCGAAGAGAGTTTAGTTATCACATGTCCCCATCGTCTAGGGGAATACTGGTTTAAACCCTGCACTATCAACACTCTCAGCTGTTATTTATTCATAAAGCCAGGACAAAACCCCCATAGAGTGCATGTTGTAGAATTCATGCGGCCATCCTTACCTAGATACCAGAATGAAATTGACAGTGTTTAAAATTCTGTAAAAACTGTGTGCCATGTAGGTACAATCTAGACTTAGTTAACCTTCGTGTAGAACAGATTAAATCTCGGATATTTCGCACTACATGGAGGTGATGCAGAAATGCTGTGTTCTCTTCAAACCAGGTAAACAAAAATAAAAGAAGGGCTGCACTTTGTATGCTGGAAAAAGTATTTTAAAATAATGCTAATGCTGTGTGTGAAGAATCTTTTTCTGAAAACTTTATTTAACATAGACTTGCCTAAGCGGTACGCCATTGAAAAAAAAACAAAAAAATAAAACAGAAATGAATGCCTGACAAAATTAAGGCTTACATTCTTTTTTACTGGATCAGCTAAGGTGACGCACAAACCATTCGCAAGGATCTTAAGGCTTGAATCAGTCTGGCGTTGAATTCAGTTTACAACTGGAGATAATTCTTTATCGTACAACTTATGGACTATCTCTTTACAAGTGGAGATAAATATTTATCGTACAACTTATGGACTATCTCTTTACAACTGGAGATAATTCTTTATCGTACAACTTATGGATTGTCTCTTTACAAGTGGAGATAATTCTTTATCGCACAACTTATGGATTATCTCTTTACAAGTGGAGATAATTATTTATCGTATAATTTATGGATTATCACTTTACAAGTGGAGATAATTATTTATCGTATAACTTATGGATTATCTCTTTCCAAGTGGAGATAATTATTTATCGTATAACTTATGGATTATCTCTTTACAAGTGGAGATAACTCTTTATCGTACAACTTATGGAGTATCTCTTTACAAGTGGAGAATCCAAATAAAAAAGCAAACACACCACACTTGGAGGACAACTTGGTAATTATAAAGGATCCCAAAAGGACGCGTGTGTGTCTGTAAATAGTGTGAAACAGGGTCTAAAAAGACAGGCACACAACTTTATAAGTACGGGACTAACAAAAGAGTCCCGTGGTTATAAAGTTGTGTGTCTGTCTCTTTTTAGACTCTGTTTTACAAGTGGAGATAATTCTTTATTGTACAACTTATGGATTATCTCTTTACAAGTGGAGATAATTCTTTATCGTACAACTTATGGATTATCTCTTTACAAGTGGAGATAATTATTTATCGTAAAACTTATGGATTATCTCTTTACAAGTGGAGATAATTCTTTATCGTACAACTTATGGATTATCCCTACAGCGAGTTACCTGAACCAAGGTCTGGTTCGATACCTGATTAGTGTAGGAAAAAATGTCAGGCTTTGTGGAAGAAAAAAGGGGAAACAGGTGTTAAAAATTGATGAAGAAAAGAAGAGAGATAGTCTGATGGAAGTTTACGTGATTGATTGAAGAAGGACACATAAACAGGCAGACAGAAAGCTGATGGAAAGATGTGAATCTGAATAAATAGATGGAAAGATAGATAGACAGACAGATAGATAGATAGATAGATAGATAGATAGATAGATAGATAGATAGATAGATAGATAGATAGATAGATAGATAGATAGAGATAGGTAGCTAGATAGATAGATAGATAGATAGATAGATAGATAGATAGATAGATAGGCAGTTAGAGGGATAGGTGGTTAGAAAATTGAATCAATAGATAATGTTTAGATAGTTAAGTACATAGTTAGGTAAACAGGTAGATAACCATATCAAAATATAGATAAACTAGTTAGTTACCCTTTCGATGAACGGAGTGTCAGAGAGAGAGAGAGAGAGAGAGAGAGAGAGAGAGAGAGAGAGAGAGAGAGAGAGAGAGAGAGAGAGAGAGAGAGAGAGAGAGAGAGAGAGAGAGAGAGAGAGAGAGAGATATGCATAGTTATCACCTGTGGAAAGAGACTTTAGTTATCATCGGAGGAAAAATAACCTGTGGAGAAAGATATTAGTTATCACCAAACGTACAGCCATGCATGTAGTGTTCCAAAACAGCCTTTCTTGATGAATTGAAGCATCTTTTGAAGTTTCTGGCGAAACACTCTAACAATCAGTTCAGGACGGTCATGCGGGCGTTGTCCAGTAAAAAATATTTCAAGTGATTTCTTCCCAGTTTGGATTTGTTGTGACAGTAATGGACAGATCAGGCCTACCTAATTTCCTTACATACGACATGGCATCTTTTTGTTTAGACGTGGTCCTCCATAGTATGGTGACAGCAAAATAACCCTCTGACCAACATTATTTGGGTTTCCATCTGAATTGACAAGTGTATCTCTGAGATCTTGATAGTTATCTGCTCTCAGTCTCTTTTGTTCCCTGCGGATATATTGAAGGCGTTCACATTCGATTTTCGCATAAGCATCAACCATGAACTGCTGGAGGAGCCAACGTGCCTGCAATAAATGGTTGCCTTGCCTTGTAAATAAATTGAAGCAATAAAATTGCAGTTGCGTTACCTTGTGCTGACCGATAATTTTCTTGATAAGATTCCAGCTGCCACTGCCATGTGGAAAAAGTATAGGATACTGTTAACTGACATAAGCCTTTTGAAATTCTGAAATCCTTTGCAGCTAATCAGATCTTGTATGCAGCACAATATCACGGTGTCCGACTGGATTATTTGGCAAAAGAATTGCAACTTCATTCAGTGTGGGTGCGTTGTGTGTCATTTCATGGATCCCTAATGGTCGTGCTGTTCCATTGATAACAATTTGGAAATTTTCTATTTGGCGAGAGCTTGCAAACTCATACGCACATTTCAGCTCCTTCACGTATTTGTGATTCTGATTCAATGCTTCTTGAATGTCCAACAAAATGCTGTTATAAAGTCAATCGGTGATGGAAGACCTTCTCTGAATTTGTTGGTCTCCATCCATGAAGTAGATTTGCAAAAATCTAGCTTGCATTTCATCAGCAGGTTCTAGAGGGCCTATGAGGTGACAAACTTGAATTCGGAACTGTGGATTCCATCCATTCATTCTCACTTCTTTACAGTCAAGAGAAGTCAACTGGAATGCACTGTTGTATTTCCTTATGTCTTGCAGAAAGCGCACAGATATATCAGTTGTCCCTTCAAACAGGACCTCTAATTGCTGCGGAAGAGGTGGAAATGGTTCTTGATTTACTTTTCCATTACTGCAGCACATACCTTTAGGTTTATGGCTTGGTAGTGCTGGCATTGGATCGTGTCTCCGATTGAGGTCTCATTTCTGAATTGATCAGTGTTGAAGTGAAGAGCGGTCTGATTTGCATTATTTTCTGTAGTCTGGCGTCTCTCAGTTTGTAGGCCTACTTGTTGCACACTTTGAAAGGCAGACCTAGATCTAGATTCTGTTCTAGTTGTAGAATTAGAAACTCGAGTAGATCTAGATCTAGATCTAGGATTCTCTAATTCTGAGTCTGACCTGTCATTCTCACTAGATGACGATCTAGATCTAGATCTGTGTCTCTTTCTATGATATTTTTGCCCCCTCTCCCAACCCCCCCCCCCCCCCCCCTCTTTGTCTTTTACGTGGCATTCTTGATTAGATCTACCTAGATCTAGATTCTTTGCTAATTTTGAACAGCATCAATCGTTCGGAAGGGTCTGTCCATCAGTTGTGTTTTGGCCACAAATCGTTCGGATTGAGACATTGATAAGTGTTTGAATCGCCGCTCACGGCGTTCAGTATGCCGTGCACAGTAGACTTCCGTTTGGCTTTAAAAAGTTTGACTATGGCGTTTGTGGGCCGATAAAGGGTATTCAAATGAGGAAAAAATAAAATTTCAAACAAACAACAAAAAAACAAAAGAGACTTCACACTTCCTTTTATAGATGTGCATCTTATCAGTATAGATTAGCCATCCTACAAAATTTGAAGTCATTTGTTTCAGTTGTTCAAAAGCCTTTTGCCTCTGAAATTTGAAAGTCCACAATAGTATAGATAGAATATAGTTGGATAGACAGATACATTTTGCATAAAATCTTATGAAGGTGTAAAAGACGTATCTATGAAGTAAAAAAAAAAGTTTATAAACCGAAAGAGATTAATAGTCAGAAATCGTCATTAGAAAAATTATTGATTTTGCGAGCACATTGGTGAAATGTTACATCGATGAGGATCTAACGATGACCAACAAAGAAATAGTGAGTAAAACGTACTATCGCAAGCGGACAAATCGTTAGTTCTAGAGAGTCTGAGAAGAAAGAAGTCAAGTTTTATCACATCTGATCCACCACGTAAGTCGTGAGTTGTGCGCCTCACAAGTCAGGTCAGTCAATCAAACCTAGACTACCCTGAATCCTTTACTATCTTCAGTCTGTGTTGCTGCTGACTGAAAATAAATCATGGGTTGTTTAAAAAACAAGTAATCCTTGCTTAATTAGAGTGACATTACTTTGACACTGAGATTGCTGTTTAGTTCATTCAGTGGAATTTTTCTAACAATTTCGTTGAAACATTGTTCATAATATCTTTTTACGGTTTATTCAATACAAACAAATCTCTTTTTTTACCCATTCCTTTGTATATGGCATTTTATGATAAAATCTTTTCTCATGCAGTTATGTGAGACTATTCTTTTTTATGTAATTCATGTCCAATTCAACCCTTCGTTGTCCTTGTTTCAGAAATCAGTTGATGAAGTCTTTTCTCTTGCAGTTCTGTGAAAGTATTTCTGGTATATTTTGTAAATGTAATTCGTTATTACTTCACCCCTCCGTTGTGCCTGTTTCAGAAATCAGTTGATGAAGTCTTTTCTCTTGCAGTTCATTAAGTGAGAGTATTTATGGTATATTTTGTAAATGTAATTCGTTATTACTTCACCCCTCCGTTGTAATTGCTTCAGAAATCAGTTGATGAAATCTTTACTGTTGCAGTTCTGTGAGAGTATTTCTGGTATATTTTGTAAATGTAATTCGTTGTTACTTCCCCCCTCCATTGTGCCTGTTTCAGATACAGAATCCAAGGAGATGAGCGGCGACAGTTTGCTGGAAGTCCAGCGCGCCAAACGGGCAGCGAATTTGCGGTAAGTTGGACAAGCCGTATGCGTCACGGAAACACACACATCGTAAGTCTGACATTCCGTGTATTACACGACAACAGACAGACACACTCACAAACCTCTTGAGTCTGATAGTTCTGGTATTACACGAACACATACAAAAGGCAAATGGCGAATCTGTTAGTACGACACATGCACACACATAAATAACTGGTGAGGTTGAAAGTCTGTGTACTAGACTTTTGACCATGAGGACACACACGCTCTTTTCTAAATCCAAAATTTTCTAAGGGTATCCTGATAGTGACCACAACTTTCATTATATTGTCTCTATGGCATCAAGATATTGACTAAAACTTTCATCATATTGTCTCTATGGTATCATGATAGCGACTAACACTTTCATCATATTGTCTCCATGGTAACATGATAGTGACTAACACTTTCATCACGCTGCTTCTACCTCCCTCCAGAGAGAGAGCTTGTTCCAATTCCTCAACGATATCTATGGTATCATAATAAGGACTAACACTTCTTTATATTGTCTCTATGGTTTCAAATAACGACTATCACTTACATTACACTGTGCCTATCTCCCTCCAGAGAGAGCTTTTTCCAGATGCTCACCGGTCTCTATGGTATCATGATAAGAACTGACACTCCTTTATGTTGTCTCTATGTTTTCAAGACAAGGACTATCACTTACATTACACTGTGTCTATCTCCCTCCAGAGAGAGCTTGTTCCAGATCCTCAGCGGTCTCCATGGTATCATGATCGTGACTAACACATTACACTGTGTCTATCTCCCTCCAGAGAGAGTTTGTTCCAGATCCTCAGCGGTCCCTATGGTATCATGATAAGAACTAACACTCCTTTATGTTGTCTCTATGGTATCATGATCGTGACTAACACATTACACTGTGTCTATCTCCCTCCAGAGAGAGCTTGTTCCAGATCCTCAGCGGTCCCTATGGTATCATGATAAGAACTAACACTCCTTTATGTTGTCTCTATGGTATCATGATCGTGACTAACACATTACACTGTGTCTATTTCCCTCCAGAGAGAGCTTGTTCCAGATCCTCAGCGGTCTCTATGGTATCATGATCGTGATTCTTGGCGCCGTCATTCCTATCACTGAGATCTTCATGTCAGAGGAAATCGACTCGACTTTCGAGGTGAGCCACAACCTCTAGGATATTCTCGAAGTAGATGAAGTCAACAAGTCTGTTTAACTCCTTCGAGTTTTGAGAATTGAATCACAATGCTATGCCTTATTTTAGTGAGACCATTGTCTGGAAGACAAGGCGCTGTTTGTTTGCCCTTGGCTGGAGGTAACAAATTGTAAACCCAGAAATACACTCTTAAAGTCCTCCACTTTTCACAAAGATTTCGATGTTTCTATGCAAAATGAAACTTTGATAAATGAGTGCAATTCTTCTATGCTTATTTCAACGAATTTTCATTAAGTTCTTAGTTTTGAGTGTTAAATGAATAACCAACCAAACGCCCATAACCGAACGCTTCAGGCAATCAGTATGTTAATCAATGGTTTCATCCTGTGTCCGTTACTGCAGGGATTCTACATCTACCTGTACAGCGTGAGTATCTTGTTCCTGGTGTATGTGTACGCCTACCTGTTGAGGAGGAACCGCCTTAAGACAGAGCTGCTCACTCGCACCCTCTCCAGGTCTCTCTCGTCGAGCAGGGCGTGGGCCAAGGGTCTGGCCCGGCCTGACACGGATACCAAGAGCAAGTTCCGGAAGCGTATGATCTCCCTTGACGTGTCCAACCACCACACAGGAACCTTCTACCTTCGACTCGGAGTCTTGGGTAAAGAGAACAAAATGGCGCACAGTTTGGTTTCTTGCGCGCAGCGTGCGTGTATCAAAATCGGTTTTACTTAGGTCAGAAGGAGGATATCACCACAAAATGATGCTGATGTCCTCTTGGGGAAAATTCTGGGATAGCTAATTTGGACTTTGAAGTACAAATAGATCAAAACAGAACTGTATATTTTTACGTTATCACACAAGTTTAACGTGTTTTTGAAACTTGGGAATATTTGACAAAAATGACAAAAAAACAAAAACAAAAAAAAACAGGAACAAAAACTTCCTGCCTTTTTATTATACAGCTTTGTAATGCGATTGGTCTCGCTTGAAGCATTACGGACAAAAAAACTCAGGTGAATCAAAAAATGTTTCGAGGTTGACATGACCTGCAGGTTTAGGTCAACAAACATTTTAAGGTTGACAGGACCTGCAGTTCTAGGTCAACAAATGTGTCAAGGTTGACATGACCTGCAGGTTTAAGTCAACAAATGTTTTCGTGGTCTCAAGCGACTGGAAGATGATATAAATAACGGAATACAGGATCTAATTTCGGATGGCTACCAACCGGCTTGAATTATTTGAAAGAGCATGAAAGAGAGATTAAAAAAAAAAATTCTCAGTTCTTGTAACAAAACAAAGACATGGTTCAATTTTGTTGGACGTGAAGAGACTAAGTATGTGTGGCACTGCCAACCACAAATTTCGTTAAATAGTCCTTTGGTTCAAATGACCTTTCAATAACTCACCTATAATCTTACAATACTATTAATAGACACTTTTCTAGAGCTCTTATTCTCCATGGAGTCTTACAAACAAGTGATAACCGTCTGAACTGATAGAAAAACAGAGGAAGTCGCATCAATATTTTCCTGTCTCTCTGTCTCTCTTTTGCTCTCTCTCACTCTCTCTCTCTCTCTCTCTCTCTCTCTCTGACTCTGACTTTCTACCGCTCTGTTCACCATTCTTGGTATTTCTTTTCCGCCCATCATGTTATCTTCCTGTATGAATTACATTCATTTCTCTTGACATTTTTCTCATGCCTCGCCACCTTTAGCTACCATGGTGGCAAGTATCTCCTAAAATTACAGAATCTTCTTGTTTACAGGTTTTGGTATCGGCTCTATGATCCATAGTGGTCTTAATTTCGGAAGCTTCGTGTCTGTGTCTGGAGGGGACTGCAGCGAGCCTGTCCAGTGGGTCAAGCCACTCATACACCTTATGTTCACATTCTTCCAGCTGTATTTCATCTTCATGAACTCCAAGGTGAGTCAGTATTCACATTCTTCTAGTTCTAATTAATCTTCATGAACTTCAAGTAAGTCAGTATTCACATTCTTTCAGCTGTATTTCATCTTCATGAACTCCAAGGTGATTCACTATTCACTTTCTTCTAGTTCTAATTAATGTTCATGAACTCCAAGTGAGTCAGTATTCACATTCTTTCAGTTGTACTTTATCTTCATGAACTCCAAGGTGAGTCAGTATTACCTTTCTTTCAGTTGTACTTAATCTTCATTAATTCCAAGATTAGTCAGTATTCACATTTTTCAAGCTGTATTTCATCTTCATGAACCCCAAGGTGAGTCAGTATTCACATTCTTCCAATTGTACTCAATATTCATGAACTCCAAGATGAGTCAGTATTCACATTCTTTCAGCAGTACCTAATCTTCATGAACTTTAAGGTGAGTTAGTTCATCTGATATTCATATTATTCCAGCTGTATTTCTTCATGAACTCAAAATTGAGTCAGTTCAACAGATATTCACATTCTTCCCACTACATTTCATCTTCATGAACTCTAAGGTGAGTCAATACACCTGATGTTTACACTCGTCGAGCTGTAATTCAACTTCATAAACTTCAAAGTGAGTCAGTATACTTGGTAATCCAATCCATCCAGCTGTACTTTATCTCCATAAACTCCAAGCTGAGTCAGTATATCTCGTATTCACATTTTTGCAACAGTATTTGATTGTCATAAGCTTTAAGGTGAATCAGGATCTCTGGTGTCTTACCTCTTACGTTTTTTCCCAAGAAAAACGAAGCTGTTTTTTAAACCTTTATTTCCAACGTTCGTAATATCTCTTTAAAACTAACAAATAAACTTTTCACACAAACATACTTTATCATTTTGGAGATAGTCTTTTACACGTTTAAGGCGTTTGTTTCATAGCCGACATCATAATACAAGTTAAAAGTAATGAGTTAAAACAGTAAATGAATCTGATTTTTGAAATCGTTGCGCATCTTTTCGTATATTTCATCCACGGTAAATTATGCATTATGGCTCAAAATGTAAGATACCAAGTAACTGAAAATAATAATAGAATCCTTAAAAGATTGGATCGGCAATTGGAAAAAAAAGATGTTAGAATATTTGATTTCGAAATCAATACTTATATATTGTATTCAAACTAGCATTATATCTACACGTTAAAAAGTTATCATCCAAATGATTTAAGTTAAGTCCGATAAACAGATTTGTTAACCTTTGAATTTCCCCGAGAAAGATGAATAAATTATATCTTATCTTACCTTATCTTAATGGGTAATAACCCTTTGTTGATAGTTTAACCCCTTGCCAGTGTGTGAGTCTTCATTATGCCCCTGTCTGCCTGACCAGATGTGTATCCACCGCTACAAGAAACTGGCCAGGTTCGGCCTGGTGCACATGTGCTCCACCAACATCTGTGTCTGGTTCCGGTCCATCGTGGTGGAGACCCTGCACGTCATCCACCACTCGGACACAAGAGGTCACCATGGCGCCGAAAGTGGTCACCACCCCGCTAGTGATAACTCGACTCATGCGAGATCTTACCCTCACTCTGCTGTTGGGCATGGGATCAGCCATCACGGCTCTCCAGGACCAGAATACGTCATTCACGATGAGGGAATGGAGAAAACACTGGTGGACAACATGTCACACGTCCATCATATAAGTCGAAAACTGCTTGCAGGTAAACTATAATTATCACATGGTGGACAAACAAATTTTCATCGTCTTTTCTTTAAATTTTTTTCCCATAGCGGAAATGCATTTCTCAAATTTGCTGTTGTTAAAGTTGCAAAAATTTTTTTAGATTTTTTAAATCTCATATTCCACTTTTTATCACTCTCACTCCTTTTTGCATAACATCTTTCCCTCTCTCTATCTCTTTCCTTCTCTGCCTCTCTTTAAGAATGTTTCTTTATCTGCTTTTCTCATTCTCTTTATCTCCATCCTACTCTCTCTCTCTCTCTCTCTCTCTCCAAATCTCATCCGGTTTCTTTCTCTCTGTCTCTCTCATTATATTTTCGTTCCCCTTTCACTCAATTTCCATAAACCTTTGCTTGCTGTTTTATTTTTTCTTTCTGTTTCTTGTTTCTTTTTCTTTCTCTATTGCTCTCGTTCTCTCTCCTTCCCTCTTTCTTCCTCTCTCTCTCCCTCTCTCTCTCTGTATGTTATATTCACCTTTCTCTTTCTCATTACGCCTTTGTCTTTCCTTCTCACTCTATTTTTTTATATGCCTACTTGTGTTTTTCTCTCTTGGTGTCTGAATACATGTATACCTACCTATCTATCTATCTATCTATCTATCTATCTATCTATCTATCTATCTATCTATCTGTATCTATCTATCTAGCTATCTATCTATCTATCACCTACATATCTATCTACATATATATCTATCTGCCTATGTATATATTATTTTATCTATCGATCTATCATGAGCGCCTCCATCTTCCCCTACTAAGGCCATTTGCTTACTTATCCGCCCATTCTCGGGTTTGATTCTATATCGAATGAACTCTAAATTTACTTAAGAAAAAGTTGAAATAAAAGACATTTTCACCTAATCTATATCACCAGACTCTTGGTTTTAAGCATTTTGGAAAAAGTTAACTGATTTTCAACAAATGTTCATTCTCAAATGCAAAACAAAGAAAAAAAAATCAAACGGAATTAAGTGTAGAGAAATCTATTCTACGACATAGTTATGTATCCTTCATCAATTTGTTGAGGCCTTTGTCCTAAGCATCAAACTCTACAGTTATTAACTAAATTTAATATTGAGTTCTATAATTTAATCTCAGCTTCTCAATTCTATTTACAGCGTCTGTTAACGCATCTGGCAATATTTCCTCTGCATCGAAGGACAATTGTCATTGGAAAAATATGATGTCGCAGGCAGTGGAGGAAGCAGGACCTTATCTCTACCCGTGTACCATTGAGTACAGTCTCATGTGTGCTGGTTAGTACAGTCCAATGTGTACTATTGAGTAGAGTCTCATGTGTGCTGGTTAGTATAGTCCAATGTGTACCATTGAGTAGAGTCTCATGTGTGCTGGTTAGTATAGTCCAATGTGTACCATTGAGTACAGTCTCATGTGTGCTGGTTAGTACGGTCCAATGTGTACCATTGAGTACAGTCTCATGTGTGCTTGTTAGTACAGTCCAATGTGTACCATTGAGTAGAGTCTCATGTGTGCTGGTTAGTACAGTCCAATGCGTACCATTGAGTAGAGTCTCATGTGTGCTGGTTAGTACAGTCCAATGTGTACCATTGAGTACAGTCTCGTGTGTACTGGTTAGTACAGTGCAATGTGTACTATTAAGTACAGTCTCATGTGTGCTGGTTAGTACAGTCCAATGTGTACCATTGAGTACAGTCTCATGTGTGATTTTTAGTACATTACATGTGTACGGTCGAGTAGTCTCGTGTGCGGTGGTTAGTAAAGTCTAATGTGTACCATTGAGTAAAGTCTCATGAGCTGGTTGGTAAAATGTGGCTGGTAAAATCTAGTGTGTACCGTTCAGTACAGTCTCATGTGTACTGGTTAGTACAGTCCAATGTGTACGGTCGAGTAGTCTCGTGTGCGGTGGTTAGTAAAGTCTTATGTGTACCATTGAGTTAAGTCTCATGTGCACTGTCTGATGAAATCCTGTGTGTACCGTCCAGTACAGTCTCATGTGTTCTGGTTAGTACAGTCCAATGTGTACGGTCGAGTAGTTTCATGTGTGATGTTTAGTAGAACCCAAAGTGTACCGCCAAGTACTGCCTCATGCTGTTTTTTTTAGTACAGTCCAATCGAGTAAAGTCTCATATGTGCTGGTTAGTAGAGTGCAATATGTAAGGTGGAGTAAAGTCTTATTGCGTGGTTTGTAAAGTTTAAAAAATTAATATCGAGTACAGGATGGTTTTCACAGGTTAGAGCTGTTTGATTTATAACCTGAGGTTCAGTTTGATGAGCGCTGATAGGTGCCGTTTCATGTATGAGAATATTAATGTAGTTTGATAAAACAGTCTAATACTTCCTGGTATTGTTCTTGGCTGTAGAAAAAAGTAGTTGGTTGCAGCTATAGAATAATACTGTTTTAGTTAAAGTTGCTGATTTTTTTTTGTAAATCTTTGCTCATTGTAACTTCTTTTTTTTCAACGAACTATAAGACCATGTTGCCCCGTTCACCAGGCATCCTGTACATCATGTGGACCAACGTGGGCAAGCGCCCTCGGCGCCCGACCAGGTCTGAGCTGGAGACCGACAGCGAGGACGATGGTGTGGAAGATGAGCAGCGCGCCCAGAGGATGAGTGTGGACTGCACGAGCTCCAGTCGAGGGCTGTTCCTGGGGATTCTGCTCATGGTCGGGACCATCATCTCCATCATCGCCTTCTACATGCTCGTCAACCAGGAGGAGATGCAGGTGGGTAGACTAGCTTGGCTGCATTGTGCACTTTGAGAAATTGTAAGATTCCCTGGCAGTGGGTATGCCTTAAGGGAAATTTTGAGAAACTCTGGCTGTATTGTACACTCAGGGGAATTTTGAAAATACCCTGGCTGTGTTGTAGACTCAGGAGAATTTTAAGACACTCTGGCTATATTGTGCACTTAAGGGAATTTGAGATATGTTGGCTGTGTTGTACACTCAGAACAAATACCCTGGCTGAATTGTGCACTTAGGGGAATTTGAGATATGTTGGATGTGTTGTACACTCAGAAGAAATACCCTGGCTGAATTGTGCACTTAGGGGAATTTGATATACCCTGGCTGTGTTGTATACTCAGGGGAATTGTCAGATACCCTGGCTATATTGTGCACTTAGGGAAATTTTGAAATACCCTGGCTGTGTTGTATACTCAGGGGAATTGTCAGATACCCTGGCTATATTGTGCACAGGGAAATTTTGAAATACCCTGGCTGTGCTGTACACTCAAAGGAAATCAGAGATACCCTGGCTGTATTGTGCACTTAGGGAAATTTTGAGATACCCTGGCTGTGTTGTATACTCAGGGGAATTGTCAGATACCCTGGCTGTATTGTGCACTTAGGGAAATTTTGAGATTCCCTGGCCGTGTTGTACACTAAAGGGGAATTTTAAGGGACAGAAATGCCGGGAGATGCGTTTTTGTGACTCAGCTTATTTGTATACAGGAATGAGCCATTTTTGATCATGTTGTGCTTCAAAACCAGATGCAGAGCTTTCCATTCGCTGCTGCATCTTTAACAGTCATAACTTGCTGTAATACATATGTGAATATATATATATATATATATATATATATATATATATATATACATATATTTATATATATACTATATATATATATATATATATATATATATATATATATATATACATACATACATATATGCATACATATATGTATAAATATACTATATATATTATATATGTGTGTGGGTGTGTTAGTGATAAATGACTACCTAATGCCATTCTAAATAATGAATAACATTATGTATGTGAAGACAATGACATCACTCTCTGTACCTTGTCCCCACTGTCCAGGATTCGGCCATCTTTCTGACCCACATGTCCGGCACGTTCATCTACACGGTGACCCTCCTGGCTCTACTCCTGGCTGCCGCTAGAATGAAAAACCTCAGCTTTCACAACCAGCAGGAGGCGAACCTTGAGGACATTCTCATCCTCATCTCCTACACCGGCCTGCTGGTCTTCATTATTTTCAGGTAACCTGAAACTGTCATCATAATCCAAACATACACATCTCTTACACCACACACAGACACATTTCCAACTTTAAACACATACATACCTCCTACACCGGCCTGCTGGTCTTCATTATTTTCAGGTAACCTGAAACTGTCATCATAATCCAAACATACACATCTCTTACACCACACACAGACACATTTCCAACTTTAAACACATACATACCTCCTACACCGGCCTGCTTGTCTTCATTATTTTCAGGTAACCTGAAACTGTCATCATAATCCAAACATACACATCCCTCCAAACACACACAGACACATTTCCAACTTTAAACACATACATACTCCTACACCGGCCTGCTAGTCTTCAATATTTTCAGGTAACCTGAAACTGTCATCATAATCCAAACATACACATCTCTTACACCACACACAGACACATTTCCAACTTTAAACACATACATACCTCCTACACCGGCCTGCTAGTCTTCATTATTTTCAGGTAACCTGAAACTATCATCATAATCGAAACATACACATCTCTTACATCATAAACAGACACATTTCCAACTTTAAACACATACATACCTCCTACACCGGCCTGCTTGTCTTCATTATTTTCAGGTAACCTGAAACTGTCATCATAATCCAAACATACACATCCCTTACACCACACACAGACACATTTCCAACTTTAAACACATACATACCTCCTACACCGGCCTGCTAGTCTTCAATATTTTCAGGTAACCTGAAACTGTCATCATAATCCAAACATACACATCTCTTACACCACACACAGACACATTTCCAACTTTAAACACATACATACCTCCTACACCGGTCTGCTGGTCTTCATTATTTTCAGGTAACCTGAAACTGTCATCATAATCCAAACATACACATCCCTTACACCACACACAGACACATTTCCGACATCAAACACATACATACCTCCTACACCGGGTCTGCTAGTCCGGTAACCGCATATATCTGTCACAAAATCCACACATACACATCTCTTACACTGGCCTCCTGGTCTTTATCATTTTCAGGTAACCCAGTTCATATATACATATTTTCAATATCCAACACATTTACACCTCCTACACAGGCCTTTCAAGGATAAATACCTAACTATTTCCGTAGTGTGTTACTTACTATGAAAAAAGTTTGCCAGACTGAGTGAATTATGGGTTTTTGAAAACGCCCATTAATATAGTTCTATAAAAAAACATTAGTCTTTTTCTTCCCTCTTTCTATTTCTCTGTCTGTCTGTCTGTCTCTCTTTTTCTATCATTTTCTCTCTCCCTCTCTCTCCCTCCCTACTTTTCCCTCCTGCTCCCTCCCCAGCATGAAAGCCTATATCCTGACAGAGACGAGCACAATGTCCACACTGACCATTGTATCTTATCTAATATGAGCATGTTACTCCAGACCACTGTCCAGACCATCTCTCTCTCTCTCTCTCTCTCACCCTACTCCTCCCTCCTGTTTCCTCCCCAGCCTGATAGCCTCTATCCTGGCAGAGACGAGCACAATGTCCACACTGACCATTCTGTCTAATGTGAGCATGTTACTCCAGGCCACTGTCCAAACCATCTTCATGCTGGCCGGAGACCGGATGTTCGCTGCAACAGAAAAACAGGTGAGCCCTGGCCGTGGGTCAGTGACGTGATGGTCAATGCAGAAGAGAACTGTCAAAGAGTAGTTCTTTGTAGATATTGGCTTAGTGGGTTAAACATGCTAATGTTTCATATACATAAAATGAATTTATGTAAAAACCGTCAGAAAATGGTCAGAGTAAATGCGTAAAGATTAAAATAACTTCATGAGTAATGAATAGAGATTGGATTCCCTCATGCACCTAACGTCTGTTGCTCAGGTGCAAAGAAAAATGAGTGCTTATTGAGTACACTGTCAAAAGAGAAAGAGAGAGAGAAAGAGAGAGAGAGAGAGAGAGAGAGAGAGAGAGAGAGAGAGAGAGAGAGACAGAGAGAGAGAGGAGAGAGAGAGAGAAAGAGAAAGAGACAGAGAGACAGAGAGAGAAAGAGAGAGACAGAGAGGGGGGGAGAGAGAGAGAAAGAGACAGAGAGAGAGAAAGAGAGAGAGAGAGAGAGAGAGAGAGAGAGAGAGAGAGAGAGAGAGAGAGAGAGAGAGAGAGATCAACATAAAAAATATCAATTTTATTTTCAGACAGCTTTAGGTAATGAACTGTATGGGGAGAGTAAAACATGTTGCGAATAGATCGAGGCTTTCCAGTTGATCCTAGTGTGCGTTTGACATGTCCTGACATCTCAAGTACAAACTTAAAAAAAAATACATGATTCTTTGCATTATAAGGACAAGTTTCGTAAAAAGAAAACCAGAACTATTAAGTTAACCAGTGTTCTGTATAGATTATACGAAGACATGATTTTCCGTTGTTGTTTCTTCCCTTATCCGAACCCATTCTGTTAACTAAAGACATGTATTTGTTTTCCGTAATTTTCTTAATCTGTGTATTTTTTGTGTCTCTACGACTGATTAGGTGAGGAAAAAGCCAGGTCGGGAATTTATCACCTTCTTGCTGATCTCCAACTTTGCGATGTGGGCCATCAACACTTTTCAGACCCAGACACCGCAACATAACCCCATTCAGGTAGGTCCTGCCTCCATCCCTCCTTCCCTCTCTCCCTCTCTCTCTCTCTCTCTCTCTCTCTCTCTCTCTCTCTTTCTCTCTGCCTTTCTGTCTGTCTGTCTCGCTCTTTCCCTTTTGGTTTGTCTGTCTGTCTGTCTGTCTCTATCTCTCTCTCTCTCTCTCTTACTCTCTCTATCTCTCTCTCTCTTTCTCCCTGTCTGTCTGTCTCTGTCTCTTTCTCTCTGTCTGTCTGTTTGGCTGTCTGTCTGTCTCTGTCTCTGAGTCTCTCTCTCTCTCTCTCTCTCTCTCTCTCTCTCTCTCTCTCTCTCTCTCTCTCTCTCTCTCTCTCTCTCTCTCCTTTTCTCGATGTCTTTGTAACCTGGAACGTTATACAGTGTATTTATTCCCTTGATTGTTAGAGTTTTTCTGCCTTTCATCAGTTTTGTTCCTTAAAATAGTTATCTTTATATTTTAATTATTTCATTCGTTTGGTTTTTCTTTTTTTTTTTGTAAGTACTAAACCTCATCCTTTGTTCATCAATTTAAAAAAAAAAATGGGAAAAGAATCACAATAACAAAACAATACATAAAATTAGAAAATAACAGAAGTTATCGCAACCCACTGAGATCCCTTTACGATAAAATTAAAATTTAATCTTGCTTCATCTAAAAACTTGATAAAAAGCCACTGACAGCTTGGCTTTTCAGTGAATACTATAAGTATAAACCTGTTCCTACAGCAGACAAAGACCTTCACAAACAAAAAATAAATAAATAAATAAATAAACTAGAAAATAAACTCTAACGATTATTATGACTTTTATCCAACTCTCATGATCTGTGCGTCTGTTTGTCTTTGTGCCCCGAGTACAGGTTGATTTCTACGGTCCAGAGGCGTGGGCCATCTTCACCCACATCAGCGTCCCTCTGGGCATCTACTACCGCTTCCACTCCACCGTCTGCTTCAGCAACATCTGGAAGAACGCCTGGAAGAAACGCAAGCACGCGTGACCTTGACCTTAGCTCTGTTTGGCCAGGCAAACATAGGAGAACCAGTGAGCTAGAGCAGAATGTGTATATACATATAACTATTATGTCTTCCACCTGAGTTTGTAAATCTCTTTGTATATTTCATAATGTGTAAAAAAAAAAAAAAATTAGACACTGTTATTTATAACAAAAATTTCTTACTCTATGTCTAGTAGCATTAAAGATAGAAGATTATGGAATGCCAAGGTGTCTTAAGAATTGTAGGCTATGCAAAATTGTAATAATGCAAATCTCTGTTAAACAATTTTACTACCCTGATCAGTACGTCGATAGGAAATTGGTTTCTCTTATCATCCCCCCAAAAAATCTTGATTAAGTTATATCAAACTGTTGCACTGTCCTGCAGAATGCATGTTTACGTCATTGAATCCAATTAAAATCAGTCTTTTGCGGCGAGAATGCATTATCGTAGTCTGTCAATAACACGGGTTTATTATAGCCTGATCAAGGGACATAACATTTACTGTAGTCATCATCTAACCTATCTAACCAAGGGACATAACTTTAGTCACTTTTGTTCACTTGACTTGTGCTGACAATGAGCAAGTTGCCGTAGTTCATTCCCTGACGTTGTCAGCTAGCACTGAGCCGTGACATAACGACACAACTACACGCACTGCAGCCCTCTTGGTTAAAAACACAGGGGTGTCACGATTCGACAAGAAGTTTCATTTTACAATTTCTTCAATTGGATTAGACTTATTTAAAATCATGATTAGGTTTTGACATCTCTGGCAGAACATTGCAGCAACTATGGCATTACTTGGAATATAGGAAACTACTAAAACTGTCAGGAACGTTTCAAAGGGTAACAGTACTTTCTTCACAGAAATCTGTAGTCTTAAGTTTGTTATAGATAAATACGATTATCATTGTATTGTCATTGTTTTACTACTACTGTTATTATTATTATTATTATTATAATTGTTAATGACATCACTTTTATTGTTTGAATTGCTTTGTGATAAACCTAACGATTAAAATTGAGCCTGTGCATTTATTTTTGTACTGATATTTTTTTTCAATAAAAGATAATTAAATGGCTGCACGTGGTACTATATAGCTGGCTTTTGTCTATTTCCAAACGTTTTTTTTTTCTCTGTGTCAACTATTTGGGCTTATTGTAATATATACTTATATTCTAAACAAAATAATATATTTATGTCATATTGGAACTATGTCTCTTCATGTATTTAACTGAGTTGTGAAATAAAAGTACTTCAGTGCTTTTTGTACACGTATGCACCTTTTAATATTTCTTTTATTTTTAAATGTGGAAGTTTTTTTTATTTGTCAGTTGCTTAAAAAAGATATAACATCACATTGACACACTGACACTAAATCTTCATGTGGACAAGAACGAAAGAACATTTTCTACATGTCTATAATCTGAAATTTCTACAGAATGTCAATACTAGAATATCCAATTTATCAGCTTTAATAAGGATTTATGTGAGTTTGTACCAAGTAAAAGGAAGAAAACTGAGCACCAGATAGAGATTTATTAATAAAAGATCATACTATCGAAATTGTTTTCAAAGTCTATATTCACCCTAAAACCATAATGTTTTATTTTTTTCGTACATTTTTTTTTTGTTTTGAAAAAAAAATTCCATTGGCCAAAAGTGCTTGTCTCGAAATTCACCATCATAACAGTAGGATTTGGGTTTTGTTTTTGCAGCGTTTGAAAATTGTCATCTCTAAAAAATTCAAACTGAAGGAATAATTTGACAAAAACTTGACGTTAACTTTTCATATTGATATATCATTTAGGTGAAATAACTTAACAAAAAAATATTGGGCAATAAATTAAGAAACAATGAAAATAGCTTTCTATTTTTTTTTTTTATTATTTTTACTCTGCAGAACATTTCCATGAACATGTTACATAGTTGTTTTGATATTAAATCTGCAATCTGACTTAAACCATCTTTGATCAAACAAAGATTATTATGATTAGCTTCAATTGAGCTTTTCAACAGACTTCGGGATAACCAGTACTTGAAATAGTCACGTGTTCGAGGAAAACAGCTTCAACAGATCTTTGACTCTAGACTACAGGTAGATATACCGCTAAATCTTCGATGGATAGGATTAAGAAACGTTGATCTCTTTAAACATTTACAGACCAAGACTGGTTTCTCCATATATAAATAAAATCAAAAGTGTCCAGATCTGGCACTCATTCAAAATTCTTGCCCCCAAGATTTGATTTACAATCTTGCCATGGAAGTTGTCTTTTTATGTCACTCATAAATCCACACTGGCCTAGTTGGGTTTTAAACCTAAAGATAACAAATCAAAATTGGCTGGTCCTAGATCTAGTTCTATTCTGTTGATTTTTCTCTCAAAATCAGTTTAAGTTACTGACTCAGGCACAAAAATTAAAATCCTTGTTTAAAGTATAACTAAGTCATCTATTCCATATTGACTCAAACAAATTTTCACTAGATAAATAAAAAAGACCATCATTGAGGCATCACAAAAACAAATAGAACTATGTAAAAATTGGGGGATCTAAATGTAGCTGCATACAAAAAGACTAGTATTTCTCCTTCTCCTTTTATCTACTTTAAAACCTTTGAAAAATATTTGTCAGAAAGTGAGAATATTAGAAAAGAACGGTAAGGTTTGTGATTAGACATAAATTTATAGAAGAAGAAATTAGAGCAAGTGTGTAAAGATGCACGCCTTCATAATGATTACGCAACAAAGGATCAGAAAAATAAATCAAATTTACATAAAATCAATAAAATAGTCACATTCGCAAACACACTCCACAGATCAAGTCCGATTTAGTTAATCACAGACGGCTGCCAGCGCCCACAGGGTTGACAAAGATTAGCAAAGAAAATAGGAGGGTATTCAAGCTCTTCACATACTGGATGATAAAGGAGATACATGTAATAGGAAAATGATGTTGCGATGCTTTGGGGCTTCTCATAATAGCTTCTGGCTCTCTGAAATTTTGTGGTGCTACATGACCGTCATGTCAGTCAGACACATTGTCTTGGACAGAGGGAGACCATTCTTGTGAAAAGCATAGACCATCTATAATAAAATCTGTTCACATATTGAGAAAGAATCATTTTATATATAACAATTATACAATTTTCAAAGCACAACCACATTTTACAGCAGTCAAATATCTATGATGACAAACACGTCGTGCATCTCTTTGTCTTCATGAACCTGCATGTTGGAGTAGGTGATGGCTTTCACTTCTGTGCCCTGGACAGAGAGACAGAGACAGAGATACATCTAAATGAAGAGAAAGTTAAGTTTTTTAATTTTTTAATTTTCACTCAACAGGCTTATTGTCAAGATTGAATCTTGCACGAGAAGGTATAAAAGAAAACATTGTTATTGCTGTATTCACATTTTTAAAAAAATTACTGGGAAAGTGTTGAGCAGCTGCTCAATTCACTTCTCCTCTGTAAGTTATGAGAGGTGATATATTCAGCCTAAAAATTACAGACATAAGGTTAGTTATCTTTTATCAAACATTAAAAACCACTTCAGCTTCAAAATTTGCAACATCTAACAATGGTGTTGTGTTAACTCACTTGAGATTCAACCAAAACATGTTTTTTGTTCCCCAACATCCGGAATTATCTTATTATCAGTGGGTTTTTTTAAAGATATCTGATGTTTTTACTACAATAAATTAATACAAGGCTATTTTCCACAGCATTTTTTCTCTCATGATAGCACTCAGAAGTTAGGAACGGAAAACGCACTTCGGTAAATCTATTATCTAGTTTGCGATAAATCTTTCTTTACCATTTGTTCAAAGTTATGAAGAAGCTCTTCTGCACCTGCTAAGTTTATAAATGAACTTAGATTCTATGAGACTTAAGATTTCTTAAATTTACACAGATCCGGTGAAAAGGCCTGCCTCTTTTTGTTTTGTTTTGTTCACACAAACTATAGATCCCTCTCCTCTATAAGTTTGCCAATTGGGACAGTGAGATCCAAACCCGCCATAGATTTAGAGTTTGTTTTAGAATCCAGCAGTATTGAGTTCAGTTGTGTGAAAGGAGCCCTGATTAGATGTGCTGTTGTTTGGCAAATAGAGCCTGAAAACTCTGATCCATATTGATAATTTAGTAAAGGAAATTGAGCGATTAGAGCTTAAATCCACTCTGGTGTGCTCTCTGCTAGCTAATAGTAGGCTGATTTTGTTTCCTAACTTCCTGATCTGAAAACCTGCAATTAATTTCAATGGTCAAAATTGTATTTTCCAGTCAAATTTAATCAGTCAAGTTTTAAAATCAAACCAGACCCTTCTCACCTGCGGGTGCTTGGTGATGTCAAATGGTTCGCCAAAGCTGGTAGCAGATAAAAAAAAAACAAGAAACAAAGTAGTAAACAGAATAGTAGAAAAATGGTCATCCCTAAAAGAACAATCAGATCAGGGTAAGCAAACACACACAAAAAAACCCCGTGAAAAACATTGCAACTTTCACCTTTTTTTCTCTTGCCATTTGATTTCTTTCTTCAAATAGTTTCTTACATATGTCATTAATTTTTTGTTCCATCTTTTTGACAGATAAACGTGTATCATAGAGGGTTACATGTACATGTATATCATTCGACAATATTGATACTCTTCTTATTACATGTACTCATATGATCAAATCAAAACTGTGTCACTGTAACGTGTTGATTTTTTTTTTCTGTCTTCATCACCAGATATAAGGACAAAGATATGTTGACACTTGTAACAAAATGGTCTAGTCTATGTTAATAAGTCAACTATCTCTACTGGTTCCTAACTGTCAACAAATTTCAAAACCAGCATCCGAATACAAGATGGAGTTACTTTGATCTCTGAATGCAAATTGCCGTACATTTTCAATGCTCTGAGATTTACACAAGACTATAACCTTTGTGAGTAACAAAAACCACAATCTATTCAAACTTAGAATGAAGTTTTACACATATCGTGAAAACTTACAATTGAGTTGTACATACATAAACATCTGACATTGCTTAAGTTTGCCAAATACATAGGATGAAAGTTTGAGTAAACAACAATACATTAATTAAGAATCTCATTCTTCTGATAATAATGAAAATTTAACTTTTACTTTTGACTGAGCAAGGTGCAATAAGCAATCTTATGGCTTTAAAAGAAGAGGGCTTGTAAAAGTGAACAATTGAAATTATTCTGTGCAACAAAAATTCTACTCTCTATTGTAAGAGAGAATGGTGGCAGATCGCTATACCTCTGCCCCATAGACTTGAAGGGATCCTACCCCATCGGTATTAGTTTAACGCACATTTATGTCATTGTATGAAGGCGGTGTTTACTTCTCACGGTCTTGTTCAGTAACTATTAAAATCATCTTGTATTTTACCCATTACATAAAAAAAAAAAATTACAAACAATCTTTTCAAATCGAACGAAATCTATAGAAACATTCATCCCACACAGCCTCACCCTCTTGCCTTGATCTTGAATGCTTGCATGTCAAACTCTGTGATTTGCACAACCTGCCAGGATGAGAGAGAATTGCTAATTTCAATCTGCAAAAAGTTTAAGCTATTTGTCCAACTGTTGCATATATTTTCTATTAGAAAGGATTTGGAATATATGATGGGTTTCACGCTACGTGCTGAGAGTTATTTAAGCAAACTGTCTAAAAAAGTAACCATAATGTAGCACCATACAATAACAATAGTTTTCATACTGCTAAGGGGCTTTTGTTGCCCCTACAACTATTCTTGTTAAAATTTATGAATTATGACATTTTGTTAGAATAACAAAGTTGAGATTACTTTCAAGGGTTCTTAGATCAAAAGAAGCGAAATTCTCAGTCTTTGAAAGTATCAAGAATAACTTGTAAGGACTGATTTTCTGAGATATATCCTTCACTTGGGCTCTGATTTCAATTCTAGGTTGGACCAGGTGATGAAAAAAACTGCTCATTATCCCACATAACATCCAAAATGTTTATTCAAGGAAACCAGGTGCAACTTTGAAGTTCATTTCTGTAACTGCTCTTTCTATCATCCTAAACTTTGAACAAGCAAGTAGCTGAGAATTTTCTAAAATCTCACCCGCGGTATGAAGAAAGGTTCGGCTGAGAAGAGAAACAAAAACTCATCCAGATAATGATACAGCAGGGACAACAGATCTTCTCCTGCACAATCAAAAGGGAGAGAAAAATTTAGAAAAATCAAAAAAAAAAAGAAAACATTCCAAACATACATATGGCAGCCATGAGTCTGATCTGAAGAATTAATCCCATTGGCTAAGAGAAGAGCTAAAATATCTGAAGCTGAGAGAAAAATTTTCTTTAGTAAACTGCTCGATGCTGATCATTGACAACATACATGTTTCAAAAAAAAAAAAAAGTCAAATGATGATTTCTTTACACAATTCATAAAACATAAAAAAGGAAAAAAACATTTTTCCTCTAACCGTTGTGGAGACAAATTTTACTTCAGAGTCTCATATAATGCTTACATTGTTTCTTATCCCCTTTTTTCTCTCACTCTCTATGTAAAATAACTGTCCTGAAGAATTTCTGGTGATTTTTAACTGCTTTGCTTGTTCTGAACACTCAGAAACTTCTATGTCTATAAATATCAAGCAGAGAAAATAAATGCTTTTCCGTTCAGTGATCTCCGACAAGAAGAGAATCAGTTGAAATTTGAAATGTCTGCCGACACCTCTAGCTAATCTCCCAGTTCTGGTCATTCTATATAGCAGGTTTTTATTTCGGAAGCAAGACATTCAAAAGTAAATAAATTCCTTATTCTCATAAAATTCCAAAGGATCTAAACTTCATAATTCTCAAAAGAAATTGAATTAGCTTAGTTCCATTTTTAATGTAAAAAATAATGTCAGATTCTCCTTGATTAGACTGGAGCTCTTTTGGTTTTTTAAATAAAATATAAAAAAAAAAGTTTAAACGTTTGTGTTGGTTATAAAAAAGATCTTTGAACACATTCACAGATGTTCACACTAAAGCAACATGGTAAAGATTCTCTCATTCACACTACTAAAGCTGTGATCCGGTCTTACTATCCAATTTGTTTTTCTCTCTACATTTTACTAACCTGAAACCTCAATCTCATGCATATAAGTCATCTCCACTTTGCTGTAATCTGTTGTCATGTAGTTGAACATAGACATTGCAACCTGCCCAGGAGAAAAATCACCAAAAGAGACTGTGGTTCAGCAGAGATCTGGGACAGTACTAAATATATAATATAGTCTATGGTAATCTTACTTCATTTTATGAGATTGAGTGGCAGGAAGAGAGAGAGAGAGAGAGAGAGAGAGAGAGAGAGAGAGAGAGAGAGAGAGAGAGAGAGAGAGAGAGAGAGAGAGAGAGAGAGAGAGAGAGAGAGAGAGAGAGAGAGAGAGAGAGAGAGAGAGAGAGAGAGAGAGACAGACAGACAGACACACAGACACACAGACACACAGACACACAGACAGACAGACAGACCGACAGAGAGAGAGACACAGAGAGAGAGAGAGAGAGAGAGAGACAGACAGACAGAGAGAGAGAGAGAGAGAGAGAGAGAGAGAGAGAGAGAGAGAGAGAGAGAGAGAGAGAGAGAGAGAGAGAGAGAGAGAGACAGACAGACAGACAGACACACAGACAGACAGACCGACAGAGAGAGACACAGAGAGACAGAGAGAGAGAGAGAGAGACAGAGAGAGAGAGAGACAGAGAGAGAGAGAGAGAGAGAGAGAGAGAGAGAGAGAGAGAGAGAGAGAGAGAGAGAGAGAGAGAGAGAGACAGACAGACAGACAGACGGAGACAGAGATAGAGAGAGAAATAAAGATGTAATTTAACATTTACCTGCTCAAAGCTTTCCTTCAGATCGCTGCCCCCTGTACTTTTGTCAAGTTAAATAAATAGTAGCAAAACAGCTAAACAAACTAATCATGTAATTTGGAAAACTAAAATGTTTCTATTCTGTGAGCAACTTTGAAATATTTTTTTTAATTATTAAAAACAATTAACATTATTAAGTGCAAATCCAAAAGAAATATTCCTTTAATTAAAACCTCATTCTAAATAAGGGCTCTGCAAGGCCTCACTGTTCAAATTACATTTTCAAAAAAAGACATTTTCTACCAGATGCTGCACTTGTATTAAAAATACTTTTTTTTTCCTTTCTTTATCTAAACAAATAGCAATAAAGTAGGCTTGCCACTTCAAAGACTCCAAAGGCAAAGGATACATGCGTGAAGTCTGGGAAGATGAAAAAGGATATGAATAAGTGTCATGTGTGTAGAAAAATGTCTAAAAATTGTTAATGAATTATTTAATAACAGAATTTAAGAGAAACATTTCTACAGTATATTTTTTCAAGTTTTGTATGTGAACACTGCATTACTATTAACAGTTCATTACACCTGGCATCAAATCCAACGCAAATCCTTGAACGTTCTTGCTGAGAATGAAATCCATATATAACTAGTGCAAGGAAATCTGCATAATGCAACATTTTGGCAGATGATACACAGAAAGCTTTTCATCACGATTTTTCAAAGGGCATTAAAGATTAAAGATCAAAGAATGAGAAAAAGTATGAAATGTTAATGGTCTAATTATTCATTTTTAAAAATATTTGATTGTTTTGAAAAAGTCGGTCCGAATCAGACCATTTAATTCTAATTATTACATAATAATCTGTATGTTTGAAAAAAAAATTATGAACTGTCTTAGCATTCAGTTCTTGTAGTTGTATGAGAACCGGTATAAGGCCGGTCCCAGCGTAGATCTTTAGCATCTAGCCTAACTCGCACTGACATGCTTGGCATATTTTTCAACACTGTTGAATAGGCTGTCTGACAGATCTGTGAGCAGGCTGGGCAAGACAGCGAGGCTGCGCAGGTACACAGAATTAAGTCTGTTCGTTTGCACCGTGTGAGCTAGGCCAGATTCTACAGAGCTATGCTGGGACCAACCTAAGAAAGAGAGTGACTTACTGAACATCTGCCGTATGGTCCAAGTCTGGAAAGGATGAAAGAAAGTTGATGTGCAAGTTTAGTGGTTTAGGCTTTAGAATAATTGTGGTACAGGTTTAAAGAAAATCTCTTTGTGTCCTAGACTATTGTGTTATTCAACTGAGGTTTCGATATCTCCCTAGTCTTTGAAATAAAATTCTAATTTCATGAGGTGTGGGGGAAAAAATCAGTTCCCTTTTTTGTCCTTTCATTCCATAAATACCTCAATTTCCTTCACTCACAAATCATAATATTTTTTGTGTGACACAAA
>JAWDGP010004235.1:137500-202500 GCA_033675545.1 Elysia crispata | reverse complement strand
AAAAAAAAATAAATAAATAAATAAAAATGAACATGTATGTATTTGTTATTGATTTTTTTTTAGGGAACTTCTACCACGGTAGGTCACTTTCTCGTGAGCGCACAGCCGAGCACCAAATAAAGGCACCACACAGTGTCTTTGAACCAGATTTGCGAAACAGAAACTAGATCTAGATCTACACATCATTTGATTGCTCTGTGACCAAGAGTACTCTTTCCTCTAAATACAAGAAAGATATAAATAAATCAAACAATTAAAAGAGCAAAAAAGGTAATTTATTCAGATGTAGAGGAGGCTACTGGGTTAGTTAGGCTATAAGTAAGATGTATAAGAGCTAGAGTATTAGGTAGTGCTCTGCAGTGGTTAGGATAAGGCTTTAAATTTAGTGAAAATGGCCGAAAAAGGCTTGAATTTGTAGGACTAGAACTATCTATTAATATATAGACGCTTCGGCACCCATCGCCTTGCCATCCAAAGAGAACATAGCTTATACCAATACGCCACTGCGGTCTCTGAAAGGAAGTAAATAGCTAATTTATCGAAAAATTCACGATAGATTGTGAATGCCTGTCTTATCTAGTTTACACAAATAGAGTCTATTAATTAAAATCGTGTTTTTATTCTCAAATCTATCTATTTCATAAACCACAAAATAGAGAAACTTCAAAGCCTTTCAGAATCATATAGAAAGGCTTCAGGAAAATCAAGTTTTCTTACATGGTAATCTAGATAGTTCTTTGAGATTTTCATTATTTCACGCTCTTATTTTATTCATACCCTATCTTTCATATAAGAATACACGTTCTATCTAAATTTTCCAAGTTGGGTTTGCTAGGCAAAAATGATCTTAGACATAATATGCGGGAACGTAGTGGCGTATTCCCATTCGCCATGTTCTCTTGAAAAACAAAGTACCGACGTATCTATAAGTCGATGGTCCGAATCCCACAAAGGCAAATATTTTTTGGTCATGTTCACTCAAAGCTTATTCCTAAACATTGCCGATCATGACCTAATACTCTAACTCTTTATATTGCTGCTCCTGCTGGTGCTGCTGCTGCTGCTACTACTACTACTACCACTACTACTACTACTACTACTACTACTACTACTACTACTACTACTACTACTACCACTACAACTACCACTACCACTACCACTACCACTACTACTACTACTACTACTACTACTACTACTACTACTACTACTACTACTACTACTACTACTACTACTACTACTACTACTGCTGCTGCTGCTTCTACTACTACTACTACTACTACTACTACTGCTGCTGCTGCTGCTACTACTACTACTACTACTACTACTACTACTACTACTACTACTACTACTGCTGCTGCTGCTGCTGCTGCTACTACTACTACTACTACTACTACTACTACTACTACTACCACTACTACTACTACTACTACTACTACTACTACTACTACTACTACTACTACTACTACTACTACTACTACTACTACTACTACTACTACTACTACTACTACTACTATTTCCTATTATTCTCCTTTTTTTTACTTGTTTTGACCTTGTTGTTGTTGTTGTTGTTGTTGTTGTTGTTGTTGTTGTTGTTGTTGTTGTTGTTGTTCTTCTTCTTCTTCTTCTTCTTCTTCTTCTTCTTCTTCTTCTTCTTCTTCTTCTTCTTCTTCTTCTTCTTCTTCTTCTTCTTCTTCTTCTTCTTCTTCTTCTTCTTCTTCTTCTTCTTCTTCTTCTTCTTCTTCTCTTTTTGCTAGACTACTACCGCTATTCCTACCAATACTCCAGCATTATTTTTCTTTCTAATTCGTGCTGTTTATTTACTTGCTATTTTTTTTTTTAATTTCTCAGAAACATTGCGAAAAGAACAGTGAACTTGGAATCTCTGTACAGGAGTTCTTGATAACAGCTGTGTGCGCAGGGCACATAAAACATAAAACTTAAATTCAGTGTTGTGACTGAATACAATAATCATTATCAGTCAAAAAGAAACTTGATATGCCTCGAAGTTAACACTAACGATTTGCTAACCAAGCTGCGTGATTTTTGGGGGATAACGGCATCCTCCCCAAGAGCTCATAATAGTCCTAGTACGGTAGCGATTTAATCAACACCCTGTCGCTAGAGCCGAGTTGAACGTCCCCACGTGATGATTCTTAGCCAGAAGTCTCGCTCAGATCTTGTGGCGTCTGTAAAGGGAATTCCTCAGAAGTCACAGGCCGTTGACTTTGCTGCAACTGTGGAAGTGAAACAAGAGAACTGTCTTGAAAACTTTAGAGCAAACGTCTGATTAAAGCTTTACGTTTCTCTCGTGTATAAATCAAAAAGTTGCAGTTCGATTGTTGAGATATTGATGGTGCGCTCAAGACAACTCGGCCAGGCTCTAGGCAGACTACAGGACGCCATTCAAGACGTCCTGGCTTTACAAGAAGTTGACACTGATGGCGGCGGCGTAGAGAGGATAGGATTGACCCCGGCAGAGAGGGGTCATACAGAATCTGACGTACAGAGAAGTCGAGTCAGATTTTGTAAGGTAAAAAACCGAGATGAAGTCTTAAAGTCAAAACAACTATCTGAAGCCTCGAAAGGGTCAGCGGGCCTTGTGAAGAAAGACAAACCCACACAGGATGGCTTGACCAGAGGGACACGGTCCAGAGGAAACGACCAGCGAGCTTCAGAGGAGAAAGTACAACACGCGGCACAAAGTAAATACAGTAACAAGAAAGGGGCAAGACGAGCCCGTGAAGTTAAGCAACGCGAGACAACAAATCAAAGAGAGGAACTAAAAGATTTCATGGGAGAGAAAAACACTGCTGAGTACTACAAGAATTATCGGAGAAAAGGTGAGGGAAGCAGAGCAGCAAAGCCCAACAGAGAGGAAGATGGTAAAGATGAGATATCCGAAGATGGAGACAACAAAAGAAGAATATCAAAAGCTACTGAATATGAAAGTGTTGCAAAGAAACAAAGAGAATCACCACATAGACATAAAAATTCTAATTCAACAAAATTAAAACTAGAAAAAAAGGGTGCAGGCGAAGAAAAAAAGACTAAAAGAGATAGAGGAAAGGCAACTGTCGAAATGAAACATCAACACGACAAAACCGTCAAGAAACTGAAATCATCAAAGCCAGTGGTGGGGATACATACAGGAGAAGAACACAAATCTATAAAAGATAGAGAAGGGAAAAATAAATTGTTGGACACAAAAACAGAGAAGATGGCGGTCATAAACAGTAAGAAAAATTACTCTGGTGATGTCAAAGGATCAAGGTCGAACTTACTAGAATATACAAACCTCTCAGACGAGATGAAAATCTTACCGAGAGGTGAAAAGCCGAGGTCAAATATAGAAACAAAATTCAAGAGAACTACACGCATACTGCGCTGGCAACTCGCTGGAGACGAAGTATCTCCTGAGAGCGAGTTAACAAAGAATCCCTCTGAAGACATCTTAAGTGCGGCAGAGAAAAATGAAAACAGAATTACATATTCGGGGAAGGAGGAAAACAAAAAGGTCAAAAGATCATCGGCAGATAAACAAGTTCGTAGCGGAAAAGAAAAAACGCAAAGGACAAATGATGTGAAGCTAGCCATGAAGCAAACCACACAAGAAACGAATTTAACCACTGCCCACAGCTTGGATTCGGCGGAGCAACCAACAGGAAAAGTCGATCTTCAAGATCCTGAGGGAAAAAAAGATGTTACCGGTATGGGAGATGAGGATGGAAAGAATAAAGGGGGTAAACGGGGCGTCCAGAAATCGGAAAGGAATACGAGTGAAAACAAGCGATCTGCCACCACTGATCGCAAGTTGGTGAGTGTGGAAGAAGAAGAAGAGGAAGATGATGATGAAAAAGAGGATGAAGCAGGAGAAGAAGAAGAAGATGTTCATCAGGTAAAACAGAACGAAAAGAATAAAAAGGTTGCGAAAGGGAACTCACCGGGCAACACCAATGAAACGGTTACGAAAGGGAGCAAACCGGACGATACCAATAAAACGGTTGCGAAAGGGAGCAAACCGGACGATACCAATAAAAAGGTTGCGAAAGGGAGCAAACCGGACGATACCAATAAAACGGTTGCGAAAGGGAGTGGGAAAGAAAATGTTGGTTCTTCTTCAGTGAGATCCAAGGCGGAGAGTGATGTGACCTCAGTAGCGTCGAGCATCCCACGAGACAGGCCCCGACAGCCCAGCCAGGGAGACGCTTTCTCCAAACTGTTAAACGAATCTTTCAGCGAGTACTTCGAGAACAAACAAGACCGACCGTCGTGGCGCCGCTCCACGCAGTCCGGGTCGATCTGCCCTGGCGTCTTCAGAACATTTGCTGAAGGTCTCCAGTTCCACTTCCCGCCGCCGTCTGCTGCCGCCAGACGATCTGTGGAGATGGTTCCAGACGACGACATGTGCACTGTGGCTGACATAAACCCCGATTTATTTCTGCTGCGGAACTCAGGGGAAATCGATAAGCAATACTTTTTGTACCAGAAGTCACATGACCTAATGGCCGTCACTCCATTACGCAGCAGCTTCCAGGCTCCACCAGTTATAATGCTCAAATAGTGATACCAGAATCCATTGCAGGGCTGCCACTGTTTAATACTCCAGAAGGGATACGAGAATTCAGACAAGGCTTCCCCTGTTATAAAGCTCAAGTAGGGATATCAGACAATCGACCGCAGGCTTCCCCTGTTATAAAGCTCAAGTAGGGATATCAGAAAATCGACCGCAAGGCTTCGCCTGTTTTAATGCTCCAGTGCGGATACCAGAATCCAAAAGTTGTTCCGTTATCCTCCATGTTCCATAATCAGTTTGTCTGGTTTCCACCTCTTTCCATATTCCATAATCAGTTTCTATGAGTTCCACCCTCATCCATGTTCTAGAACCAATATCTGGGGGTTCCACTATCTTTCATGTTCTATAATCAGCTTCTCTGCATTTCTCTCTCGTGGAGTAGGTTAAAAAAATCAAACCACGGTTGAGATAGGCAAGTCAAAGTACGAGGTCCGTTTCATAAATAAGTTTCCCACCTCCATAAATCAACAACCAAAAGGCATAAGATGATGAAATTTGGCACAGATTGCCTTTAATATCTGACCTATTCAACGTAACATCCACCACTGTTGGCGCATTTCTCTATCCGTTGTAACCAGTCTTTAAATGTAGTGACGTAAGAACATTTGTCCAGGTTCTTTATTGCTACTTTCGTAGCCTGAATAATGTCCTCTTCTGTTTCAAATCGCTGGCCGTGAAGATGTTCTTTCATTTTAGGGAATAGGTGAAAATCACAGGGAGCAAGGTCAGGTGAATAGCGAGGATGCTCCAGCAGTTCCCACTTGTAGCCAGCCAAAACGTCTGTCACTGCCCGGGCCGTATGGACTGGCGCATTGTCGTGGTGAAACAAGATGCCTGACTCCAACAGCCCGGGTCGTTTCTTTCGAATGGCAGGTCTGAGTTTGTCTTGCAGCACCTTCTTGTAGTACTGTGCATTGATTGTGGTGCCTGTAGGTACAGGCCAGCGCAGAATCACACCATTCATGTCAAAAAAGATCATGTGCATGACCTTGAGAGCCCCTTGTTTGCGTCGAACTTTCTCTGGACGAAGCTCATCAAAGTCTCTCCATTCGGCTGACTGCCGCTTTGTTTCAGGATCCCAGGAATACACCCAAGTCTCATCACCGGTAATTTTCCGACCCAAAAAGTCATTTTGCTCAGTTTGAAATCTCCGCAAAAGTTTCTGGAAAAATTGACCCTTGACTCCTTCTGCTCATCTGTCAGCAAATGTGGAACCCATTTTGAAAACTTCTTATTCTTATTCAGTTTGTTGGTTAGAACTCTAAACACGGACGTTCTAGACATCGATGTTTCCGTA
Organism: Elysia crispata; assembly: GCA_033675545.1. Classification (NCBI taxonomy): domain Eukaryota; kingdom Metazoa; phylum Mollusca; class Gastropoda; family Plakobranchidae; genus Elysia; species Elysia crispata. Next base: position 196,630 of record JAWDGP010004235.1, on the reverse strand, counting down.
GAAATCTCCTCACAAGTTTTTCGTCTGTCATCACTCAATGAAACGAGAACTTTAGAAATGTTTGCATCCCCGCATGCTGTCACAGGTCGGCCAGGACGAGGTTCATCTTCCATGTCATCTCGTCCCTCTGAAACAGCTTTTACCCACTTTCTTACCGTCTGAATAGAAGGAGCATTTTCTCTTAAAACAGTCACTAGATCTTTGTGAATGCATGATGCATCTTTTCCCAAAATAACAGAAAATTTGATGATGACACGGATGTCATATCTTGAAAAATTTTGGTGTGCCGGTGAGCTTTCTATTATGCCGGCCATTTTGCTCCAACGGACTTCAGAAAAGTAAATGCTATTTTGTATCCGTTCAACATAGAGCCACAAAATTTCATTGCAAATTCTCACAAGGTTTGATCCTTCAGTGTGCCAAATTTCATGTACATAGCTTAGACGGTTTTGATTTTATAGAGTAGGGAAACTTATTTATGAAACGGACCTCGTAAGTAACAGATGAGATAAGAAAGATAGCGCAAACCACATACCGCGGAGGTAAGGGGGAAAAAAAGAAACGACAGATGAGATAGCAAAAAAAAAAAAAAAGGCAATCGAAAGAGATCAGATTGATAAATTAGACAAAGGATGATGTATGACCACCATGTTGATAGGCAAGATAATGTATAAAAAAAAACCTCAGGAGATAGGTAACATAACGCAAGCGCCAGTAGGCTATTTAAGAAAATTAAAGCGAAGAGAACAAAACTAATAACAAAATGAGAAAAGGGAGAGAGACTAATATTGTAATATGTAAAATGAATCGAAGATAAAGTAAACAAATATGTCATCCAATTACATCGAATTCCGTAGTCTTATTTGAGAAAAAGAAAGTTTTCATGAATCATCATTTCGGGACAACTATATCCATAAAGTAGTATAGACCTTTCCAAGCATCAAATTCCAGTAGAGTTTTACCCCTCCTGTCCATCTACATTTACGAAAAGTTCAGTTCAATAAAACATTCTAGAAACAAGTTTGACTCTCTGTTGTCTCTGTTGTCATGTTTTGCGCCTGTTTACTTTAGTTACAGCGGCTTGGATCAATTGACGCAGAAAACAGCCAGGTATCAACATTTATCAATCAACATGTGTTCAAAAAGAGTTAGTTGATGATATTTAAAAAAACAATTACTTTCATTACGTATGGCTGTATTTAAAAAAAAATCTCTTAAAATAGAAATTAACAAAGATAATTATAATAGTGACAACAGAGAAACAATAATATAAAGTAAAATAATGATTACAAAAAACAGTAATAATAATAGTAATAATAATAATAATAATAATAATAATAATAATAATAATAATAATAATAATAATAATAATAATAATAATGATGATGAAAATAATAATGATGATGGTGATGATGATGATGATGATGATGATAATAACAATGATAATAATAATAATAATAATAATAATAATAATAATAATAATAATAATAATAATAATAATAATAATAATAATTATGATGATGATGATGATGATAATATAAATGATAATAAACAAATAGGATACAAAACAACAATAAGACTAGTAATGCCATGAAGAGCATATTATCCTTTGTTAGTCTTTTTCTCCTTTTTCTCAGATTTCTTCTTCTTCTTTTTTCTCTTCTTATCCTCCTCCTACTCCTCCTGCACCTTTTCTTTCTTTCTTTCTTCTTCTTCTTCTTCTTCTTCTTCTTCTTCTTCTTCTTCTTCTTCTTCTTCTTCTTCTTCTTCTTCTTCTTCTTCTTCTTCTTCTTCTTCTTCTCCTCCTCCTCCTTCTTCTTCGTTTTCTTTTCTCTCGTTCTATTCTGGATCTTTATTTTGTTGTTCTTCTTATTCCTGTTCTTCTTCCTAATATTATTGTTTTTTTTTTCTTTTTCCTTTCCTTTTTTTCCTTTTTTTTTCCTCGTCCCGGAAAACATATTTTTCCGCTCAGTAACAGAAAGTATAGGAAAATTCAAATCAATATTAGTGAAAAGCAAGGGTTTTAGTAACTGACATATATAATCATTTATTTTGTTCGAATATTTTTCAACAAGTTAACTTTTCTCCGTTTAGAAACACCTGGTATTGTAAATACTTTAAAACATGGACTTTCTGTTTGTGCGTGTGTGTGTGAGTGTGTGTAAGGGTGGCTGCAATCCTTTTTATCTTAAACTAAAAGTTGATTTTTGATTAAAATTTTCGAGGCGCTCAAGTATCAATAGTTTGCGCATGCTTATTCTAGAAAACGTGATGATTTAGTTAACTCGACTCTTCCGAAAAAAAAAAAAACGGAAATAATTTTAAGCCCTGCAATGAGATGGTTTATCAAAAAATATTTTTATATTCTCAAATCTCGCACTGTCAGTTGCACAACATTTACTGGATGTGTGGGTCAAGATCAGAAGGACTTGAATCTTGTAAATTATCAGTTACACCGTGCGTGGAGGAAGCAAAAATCCGTTGATTTTGTCCCTTAACCGATGTCCTGGGACAAAGTCCTGGACACCTCTTCACATATACATACAGGTATGGGTCATACACTCTGTTCTTAACGTAATTATCGCTTCATAACGGCCGGCACACATACCCAAAACAAGTGATATCAAACACTGGGAGAAATAGTGCTTGTTTCTTTTGTCACATAAAATTAAAAGGAAGGTTCGAATTTGGCAAAAATTGAATATCGAGTAAATGGGGTCTCTACTCGGCTATTACATGTCACCGATATTACTATATCAATTTCACAAATCTTCCCTCTGCTGCTGCTGCTGCTACTACTACTACTACTACTACTACTACTACTACTACTACTACTACTACTACTACTACTACTACTACTACTACTACTACTACTACTACTACTACTACTACTACTACTACTACTACTACTACTACTACTACTACTACTACTACTACTTCCGAGGAAAAGGAAATAATAAAATCAGTACTGTTACTACTAGAAAAAAAGTATAAAAATGTGAGGGAGATGAGGTCTAGAAATGTTAGATTTTCCAGACTATGAGGTTTTATACTATTTTTCAATCAAACTAGTTCCTTTTATTAGACAATTTTTCAAGGAGAATGCTCTGAAAGAGTCGTCTTTGCCCCGTCCACCTGAATATCATGTACCTTTTTAGCAATCAGAAACTGTATTGAAATATTGGTCCGTGTTTATGAAGTCTTATCTTGCCTTTTAGCGGCCGACATAGTAATTTTTTTCATTCTTGTAAAACCCCAATCATTTTAAACAAATTGTATGAATTAGAGCTTCTTACAATATTTTTGCACCATTTTGCACTGTTTGATTTTGATAAAAAATTATCGGTTACTTGATAAACTCATGTCTTAGAGATTAGTCACTTTTTGCACGATTGGTTAAGTAAGGAAAAAAGGAACAGACAAAAACTATTAATAGCAGAGATTAGCGTTCGGCGTGGCAGTGAATCAGAGAGATAACCAGATGAGGAGAAGGGGGACACTAGGCTGATTCTAAGCATGTTTAAAGCCTGTGTTATCAAAATGAAGGACTAGTTCATTCACCAATGAAGCGACAACACGCATATTTTTCAAATCGGAATAAATTGAAAAATTTATTTCAACGATGAAGAACATAGTCTCATTCTGATGTTATCATGTGTTGAAGTTTTTTTTTTTTTTTTTTGGTTTCAAAAGTCCTCAGATCATTTATAATTATCCAATCAAGGTTCATAGAGTCCAGTCTTTATCTTATCATAAAGGCACAGCATTACAGTGGTAACCTTTGGAAACTGGTGATTTAACGTGTGGCAATGCAAACTGAGACAAACAGCGCCAGAATTATGGGCTCGTTCTCTCCAAAATGAGGTGCATGAAATATATTTATCTCAGTTTCTGCTGAGACCAGATAAATTGAGGTACATGATAAATTGAGCATGAAACACGACGAGTTACATAACACAACATCCCGCCCCATGTTTTATCATTCACGTGTTGTGCTTGAACCTGCTCCTCTTTTGCTCGACAGAAACAAACCAGCAGCACGTCAATGGATGTAACCAGGCAGTCTGACGCCACAGGAGCATCTCCGATCAGATACGGGTGCTGCAGGAGATATTAATCAAACAGACAAGTAGACCAGAATGTGGCAGATGATTTTGATAGAAAAACCACACGCGACGCCTAAATAATTTAACCAAAGCTTCTGTAGCAGTGTGTCAAGCTTAACTTTGTTTTAACTTCTTTTCAAACGATTTTGGTGTCAAATACTTGAAGCATGAGTTAAGCGTTCTCAGATCACGTGGGTTGGATGTATTGTTAAAACACAACCAAACTTGTGTTGCTAGGGATTTTATTCTTGACATAAACCTAAAACCTTGTGAAGGTGTCCAGACTACAGGGTCCAGTTTGAAGCAGTTAGGAGGTTCACAGGGGAGCAGGCTGGGCAGCGTTTCTTGGGTCTACTTTTCCACAAACCACAGGCAGTTTTTAGCTCTCGGGTCGAGCTTTGGTGTGAGTGCAGGTAACAGAGGGAAGTTTTGGGCCAAGTTCCGCTGAAAGCGTCTGCCCTTATCGCCAACTTGATGAGAATTAGGGTATACACACACACTATCACGCGATTGGGCAAATTAATACATTCCTTTGAAATCGATTACAGCAAGACCCAGATAGTTTTAGATACGGCACAGATTTCAAAATGTTTGAAAAACTTTTTTACTATCAGGTACACTAAGTTTTTTGTTTTGTAAATTTCAAAGTTCTAAAGATTTCAATGTTCTTTCACAGCACGGTGTCATTAAAAGAAATAAAAATAAACAAGGACAGTTATACAACACTTTGCTTTTCTATTATCGACCAAGCTTAATTTAATTCAAATAGATTCAATGTGACTCAGCTGTGGGTGTTGAGTCTTGAGAAATGCTGTCTATGGCCAGATTTTCTACAGTCAGTTTCTAGCTTAGAATCACTGGGTGACCTAGCTAACCAGGAATGATGTGTTCTCTCTAGGTGAGGGGAACATTTTCACATGACTTATATAGACAAAACCCATGAGCAAGACGAATAAAGGTACAGAAAGAATAGGTACATAAAGAGATAAAGATAGAAAACGAGAAAAACAGAGGGAAAAAAAAACACAGAGAGACACATTTAAAGACAGACGGCGAGAGAGAAATAAAATCAACAAATAAAAAGTCACTAAAGAGGGGTCGTATGTAAAGTAGTTACAAGTTGGTAAAAAATGGCAAAGAAAAGTAGAGGAGAAAAGATTAGAAGGAAAAAGGGAAGGAAGGGCAGAGAGGGTGACTACAAGAAAGAGAGACATGGATGGTAGTAAAAAAAAAAGAGGAAGTTTAGAAAAGAATAAGATTCTGCGAATAAAGAACAAAAAATATGGAAAAAAAAAAACAGACCAAAACGCCCACCATGGACTGGTTCATTAGTCATGGCGTAAAAGAACAAAGTTTTATGCATGTTTTATTTTGTTTCTATTTCGCCTTTTTTCATGAACTGTTTTGCGTCTTTGGAAACGGAAAATTCGAAACCTACGGTGGAGGACGAACTGGATTTAAAAAAAACAAGACGTAGCAGAAGTGAGGACTAGACCTAGTTTCGGTATTGACCTTACTGCTATGAAGTTTGGCGTAGACAAATTGTATAGATAGTGCGGTGTGAAAATAATGACAAACACAAATATATATATATATAAATTTATATAAAAAATAATAAATAAACAAAACGGTTTTTCCGGGTGAAAGTTTGATAACCTTTGCTGCTGTCGCATGCTCTCAATGAATGAGGCGCTGGCTTGGGAAAAGTTTTTGTTATCTGCCTCTCACCTACATCTCACCTTTGGCCTCTCACCCTGAGAACTGATAACAATACCAGTACCGCCCAAAGTGGGAGTCGAATAAAAAAAAAAACAGTTGCATAAAAGATAATTGTAGATCTATCGGGCTTGGCTGGCCATAGGGTGCGACAGAATCACAGTGAGAAAGGAGCAGAACCGAGATTAAGGTGAGTTCTGGTTTGTTACTTTAAACTAAAATTAATTTGCTGTTAAAAAAGTTTTGTGTTTTGGTATTTTGTCTTTCTTTCTTTATTCATATCTGACTCTAAGAGAGAATAGTGAGGTAAACGTTTACCTTTGATAAAGCTAGCGTTTTTAAAAAATTACCGTAGTCTGCAAAACGATGAAAAAAAATACCCAATAAGAATCTGATTGCATAGCTTCAGTAATTTTGTTCCAATAGTTATATATGCACAGTGAACTGCTAGATTCAACTTTTTTTACCCAAATGGGCACTTTAGTGACGACAGTTTCATCATGATGTTCTAAATAAGTCAACCCCTAAACTTTTATTTTAATTATTTGTAATAAGAACTAACTTTTTTTTTCCTTTCAGTAGAGCATTGCCATTGATCTATAAACCATTTCCATATTCAAATCACGTATAACTTAACAGACGCTACGAGAATGTAGTGTCCACATTCACAACTTTCAAAGATCTCGAACTATTGTTACATAACACAGAGCATGACATGAAATTGCACTGTTCACTGGATCCAGGATTAGTCTCTGTAATAGAAGGTTACCGATTTCACATCCCATCTCTGTGAAACAGCAACAAAACGTGCTGACTCAGTTCTAAAAACTACTGCATCCACCTTAATGATTGGCATCTGTTAAACAGGATATAGAATATAATTATTGTCTGCATTAATTTTCTTGAGCATTATTTCATCCACCATTAATCTGTGTTAAACATGATTATATTAAGTTTTTGTCTTTCTTTCTTAAGCGTCGTTTCGTTCACTATTGATTTATTTTAAAACCTAACGGGATTAAAATTATTGTCTTCGTTTTTTAACCATTATTTTATTCACTTTTGATCTTTGTTACACAGTATTCCAGTAGAAGCACTTAATTGGTTTAAAGTACTGTTATTGTCTTTATTATTTTCTTATCCATTTTTACATCCACCATTGATCTCTGTTAAGTAGTATCACAGTAGAATCACTTTATCGGTTTAAAGTTTTTGTCTTTATTTCTTAAGCATCATTTCGCTCACCATTGATCTGTATTAGCCCATTATTATTCTATCAACCACAGAGATTCCTCACCCCTGATCGGTGCTGTAAGGGTTTAAGCTAGGGGAGCCTTGGCCAGCCATCTCGGAGGAACAGGTCTACTCTCTATTTCTCTCTCCATCATCGCAGCAGAAATTTCAAAAAATAAGCTCAAAATGCCGCTACCCGGAAGTGGGCTTTTACTGCCGCTCGTCCTGCTGGGTAAGAATTCCTTGTGTTTCAAACAGTGAGGGAGAGTGGATCTTTATTATACAAGGATAGCGTGGAAGATAAAGATTATAACTTTTCTCTTTCGGAATGTCAAGAAGGATCTTTTCTATTGTAATATCTATTAAAATATCAAGATAGATGTTTTGTATCGTAGTGTCCATTGAAATATCAAGATCGACCTTTTCTATCGTAGAAGCTATTAAAATTTCAAGATAGATCTTTTCTATTGTAATATCTATTGAAATATCAAGATCGATCTTTTCTATTGTAATATCTATTGGGCTATTGGGATAGATCTTTTCTGTTCTAATATATATATATATATATATATATATATATATATATATATATATATATTGGACTATTAAGATAGATCTTTTCTATTTTTATATATAATTATTGCAATATCAAGATCGATATTTTCTATTGTAGTATCTATTGGACTTTTAAGATAGATCTTTTTATTGGAAGACAGATTTTTCTCTTTTAAATAACTTTTGAAATGTTCAATTTAGAGTTTATCTGAATTTATTAGAGCTTGACTTTTTTTTTTTAAACTAGATTGAAAGAAAGTATCGGTTATTCAATACATTTCATAACGGTTATATTCACTCACATTTGACATGTTATCATTTATTTTTATTTATTTTAACCAATACGTTTCAATCCATTTTGCTTCTCTCAAAGTATTTTGCATAGTGAGATAGCTAGTATTTTAGAAAATATAACTTTTAGAAGTGTTGAGTAGACTTAAATACCGTACTACTAAACCAATTCGCTAGTTCTGACCCAAGATTGGCAAACCCATGTAACAATTTGAAAAAAAAAACCAACAACTAGGAACGTATTATTATTTTCAAACAAACTATACATGTTGATTTTTTCCCTTCACTGTGATTTCAGTCCAGTGACCCAGATGTGAGTATTGCATCCCAAATTTTTATAAACTCATCTCGTATGGTCGGTATATCATATAAATGTTTACTTGGTATTTTTCTCAAAGATCTGGGTAGATTGTTTTCATACTAGATTTATCGCTGTCTTTAATGTTCTAGAAATAATACTAGAGGTTCAGGCATTATTTGTACACTGATAAGTGTGATAGAAAAAAAAAATAAAGAAAAATTCGACTGCTCCCCAAAACTCAAATCCACACATATTTTATCGCACAAAAAGAAAGAAAGAGTATGTGAAAAGAAAGTAAGATACGTCTTTGTTGGCCATCAACTAAACACATGTTTATGGTTTGAATAAGCTGCATGTAAAAATCTGATCTTGACGTAAAGTAAAGGCTTATGATCACTTTAAGACAAGAGTTAGAAATATGGTTAGCTAACGTTTACTTTCTATATTCTTCATCATTTCCACTGAGGGGCTTTTTAAAATCTTGCAGTCAGGAGTAGAAAGCACATGAACATGCATTTCCAAATATGTTTGCAGCTTTTTTGTTATTCAGTTGGACCAATCTATTTTGTATCGATATGCGACTATCTTTGTAATGATTTTACAATGGCGCAAAAGTTACATAGAAGTATTTTCATTTTTGTATTTTTTTTTTTTTTTTACTTTTCCAGCTGCCTCTCTGTCTCCAGTTGCTTCTCAACTTGATGGTAAATACAAAATGATATGGCGGGTCCACTTTAGGCGCTTCATTTACTTTTATTTTAAAACCGACTAGTTTTAATAAAAAGAAGCATTTTTTCAGATGTATAAAATGTCATTTCTTGTTTTACTTTGATATGAAACCCGTAAATAAATATTATGTTAGAAGAAAGACTTACAAAAGAAATGAAACAATAAAAAGAACAACTTTTGTATCGTTATGTCTTACTATTGTTCGAAACATACTGACTTAAAACGTAGGGAAAAAAAACTCCTCTTAAACTACTTTTTTTCCTTCTTCAGTCCTGTTTTTTTTTCCAGTTTTCAATAGTTTTTTCTGATACTTGCCTTGTTTGTTTTTTGTTTATTACATATCATCACGGATTTTTCAGGCCATTAACATTATTGCTCTTTACGTTCTGTAGATCAAGGCTCAGTTTCCCTGTCTCAGAGAGACTACAGCCCAGCTTCAGCGTTCAGGTCCCGAACCCTCCCAGCCAATGGCAATGTTCACTGCGTGACTTACTACGCCAGGCTGACTGGTCCGGGAGATGGCGCACTGGATGCCACCTTGGTGGAGCCCAACCGCTTGAGGAACATTTCCCAGCTGGGCATGTTCGTGAACAGAGTTCAAGGCCAGAAGCCGTCTTTAGGTTACTTTGAAATACCAGAGCAAACACAGAAGTACCAGGTAGGTACGGCCAAGCTTCAAAGTTTAATATCGACTCAGGTTACACAATTACTGGGGTTTTTTGAAACTTACACCTCCTAATGCCGATTCTGCTTACACAATTACCGGTTTTCTTGAAACTTACACCTCGTAATACCGACTCATCTTACACAATTACCGTTTTTCTTGAGACTTACACTTTCTAATATAACTCATCTTACACAATTATCCTTTTTTTCTTGAGGCTTTATGTAACTTTAATATCGACTCACGTTACACAAATGCATTTTCTTTTCTTGATATTTTACACGTCTTCAAAACTGATCATGTTACACAATAACCCTTTTTTTCTTGATGCTTTATACGTCTTAAATATCAACTCATGCTGCACAATAATTTTTTTTTTCATAATACTTAATAGTGTTTATGTGGCGTATCAGATTATTTCGGTACGGCACGAGTGTACAAGAAATTAAAAGTATCGAGAGGCCCTCAACTGACATATGAGTCAAGTTTTCCAAGTTGCAATGCACCGTAAAAAAAGACATTGAAGGATTCTAGTCGATCAATGTAGTTGTAACAAATTTACGGGGAAGACCTATGAATGAATCTGTTGTTGATATCCATGCGCGTCCACAGCAAAGCGGTCGGGGAAAACATTGAAATCTTCCACCAGATGATCTATGGATGGATATAATTTTTATCTGTTTTTGTTATCACTTCAGGTCCTCAATGATCTATGGATGGATATAATTTTTATCTGTTTTTGTTATCACTCCAGGTCCTCATTGATCTATAGATGGATAAAATTTTTATCTGTTGTTGTTACCACTCCAGGTCCTCATCAAAGCGGTAGGAAAAAATGTTGAAATCCTGCAGGCAAAAGTTCGTTCTGGCCCATGTCTGGAAATATTTGGTTCCTGCGATTTTGAGAAAGATGTATGCGGGTACAACTTGAGAAACAAGCGATGGGTGAGATCAACTCCGTCAAACAATACCGGAGACAGGGAAGGGTATCCAGGGGTTGATGCAACCTTAAATTCAGATAAAGGTATGACCCTGATCCGCTACACCCTCTCTAACCGTCTTCTCTATATCTCTGTTTGTCTCCACACTCTCTCTCTCCCTTTCTGTCCTCTCTCTATTTTTTTCTGTCTGTCTCCAACCCTTCTCTTTCCTATACCATATCATCTTCGTTTCTCTATACTCCAAACTCAGTTTCTCTGTTTCTCTCTGTCTCCAACCCCTCTCTATGTACCATATCCGTATCTCTATAACCTAATTCATTCTCTGTGTTTCTCTCTGTCTCCAACCCCTCTCTATGTCTCCTCTCTCTATTATATCATCTGCAATTCTGTATAAGCCTAAATGAGTCTCTTTATTTCTCTCTGTCTTTAACCTCTCTCTATATATCATCTCCGTATCTCTATAACCAAAACCTAGTATCTCTATTTCTGTCTGTCGCTAACCACTGTCTGTGTCTTTTCTCTCTCTACATAATCTCCGTATCTCTGAAAGCCTAAGTCGTTCTTTCTCCCTGTCTGTCTCCAACCACTCTCTATCTGTTCTCTCTATATAGTTATCACATCTATATTTATGTTTTTCTTTGTCTGTCTCCAGTCCCTCTCTTTCTGTTTTCTCTCTATTTCGTGTCCTGGACCCCTCTCTATCTTTTTCTCTGTATAACCAGCTTCGTATCTTTAAAAACTAAATTCATCAATTTAAATATGTCTGTCTACACAAGCTCTCTTTCTGTCCTCTCCCTATTTATCTCTGTCTGTCTGCAGCCCCTCTCTTTCTGTCCTCTCCCTATTTCTCTCCGTCTGTCTGCAGCCCCTCTCTATGTGTTCTCTCCATATTTCTCTTCGTCTGTCTGCAGCCCCTCTCTATGTGTTCTCTCCCTATTTCTCTTCGTCTGTCTGCAGCCCCTCTCTATCTGTTCTCTCCCTATTTCTCTTCGTCTGTCTGCAGCCCCTCTCTATGTGTTCTCTCACTATTTCTCTCCGTCTGTCTGCAGCCCCTCTCTATGTGTTCTCTCACTATTTCTCTTCGTCTGTCTGCAGCCCCTCTCTATGTGTTCTCTCCCTATTTCTCTTCGTCTGTCTGCAGCCTCTCTCTATCTGTTCTCTCCCTATTTCTCTTCGTCTGTCTGCAGCCCCTCTCTATGTGTTCTCTCACTATTTCTCTCCGTCTGTCTGCAGCCCCTCTCTATGTGTTCTCTCACTATTTCTCTTCGTCTGTCTGCAGCCCCTCTCTATGTGTTCTCTCACTATTTCTCTTCGTCTGCCTGCAGCCCCTCTCTATCTGTTCTCTCACTATTTCTCTTCGTCTGTCTGCAGCCCCTCTCTATCTGTTCTCTCCATATTTCTCTTCGTCTGTCTGCAGTCCCTCTCTATGTGTTCTCTCCATATTTCTCTTCGACTGTCTGCAGCCCCTCTCTATCTGTTCTCTATGTATAATCATCTCCGTATTTCTACGAGGGCATATTGATAAGTTTTGCCTCCAAGTCCATAACTTTGGAAATAATGAAGACAAACAAATGATACTTACATCAAATGAAAGGTCATTTTATTTAGCACCAGATGACATATCATTTTTCAACATAATCACCGTCCCGTTCGATACAGAGCCGCCACCGACGGACGACCTGTTGGATGCCGTTAGCGAAGAAGTCAGCAGTCTTGTCTCTGCACCAAGAAAGAACAGCATTCTTCACATCTTCGTCGGTCTCGTAACGGTTGCCCTTGAGGTATTCCTTGAGTTTTGGAAAAAGGAAGAAATCGCTCGGAGCAAGATCTGGGCTATAAGGCGGGTGCGGTAATGTCCGGAGGCCTAAACGATCTAAAGCCGTGCGAGTTTCCAAACTTGTGTGAGGGCAAGCGTTGTCGTGATGGATGATGGAAACTTTCTCACTCCTTACCCGTCGCAACCTCGCTTTCAGTTTCTCCAGTGTGTTCACATATTTCGTAGAATTCACGGTGTTGCCTTGTTCCAAAAATTCTGTGTGAACCACACCCTCACTGTCCCAAAAGATCGTGAGAAGCACCTTCCGTGCGGAAGAAAACACTTTGAATTTTTTCGGAGATGGTGACGTTTTGTGTCTATACTCCTTCGACTGTTGCTTCGATTCAGGATCATAATGATGAACCCAGGATTCATCCCCAGTGACAATTTGACGGAGGAAGTCTTCACCATCCTCATCAAATTTTGCCAACAGTTCTCTACAGATTTGCACTCTTTGCAGCTTTATCTGAGGCGTCAGCATTCTTGGGACCCATCGAGCAGAAACTTTCCTGTATCCTGGAAGATTTGTGATGATGTGGTGGACCCTCTCTTGAGAAATCCCTATTTCAATACTAATGTCAATCTGCTTGACGCGGCGATTTTCACGAATCAACTGATCAACACGAGATTGGTGCTTAGAGTCTGACGCTGACAATGGTCGACCAGTACGGGCTTGATCATGAACAGTTGATTCACTGGGATTCTCTTCCCTTGAACGCCGTGTCCATCGTCTCACAGTACTTACATCTAAACACATTTCACCATATACGGCTTTCATACGATAAAAGATTTCTATAGGACTACAGCCTTCTGCAGTCAGAAATTCAATCACAGCCCTTTGTTTTAAGCGTAGATCCATGGAAGACGCCATTTTTCTTTCCTCTGACCGCGTGACACCACCAAGCTTGATGACGCGCCACTTTTTGAGCTCAAATGACGTCATACGCAGATGCAATTTTGCACACATGTAGACAAAGGGTTTGTGAGTATTGATGCCAAACTAGAAGATTCTAAATTGAAAACCCGATACATTATGGCGTTGGAGGCAGAACTTTTCAATATGCCCTCGTATAAGCCTCAATCAGACTCTCTGTTTCTATCGGCCTGTGACTCTATCCAGGAAGACGTTTTCGTTTTGTTTTTTGTTTTGTTTTTTTTTTTTTTTTGTATAAGACCCATTTTAACGTTCGCTTCTCTTTTTATCCTTCAACCTGCTCTTCCTGCCGCCCCCACTTCCCCTCTCTCTCTCTCTCTCTCTCTCTCTCTCTCTCTCTCTCTCTCTCTCTCTCTCTCTCTCTCTCTCTCTCTCTCTCTCTCTCTCTCTTATTTTTTTCTCTCTTCTCTCTCAATCTGTTCTCTCTGCCTATCTGTGAATCTCTCCTTCTCTCTATTCCCTTCACCACTCACCCAGGTCATCTTCTGAGCACCACCGTGACCAGGGATTATGAGAACGGCCAGTTTGTGGAGCTTGTCTCGCCTGACATCGAGTCCACCCAGGCGTGTCTGAGGTTCCGCTACACCATCTATGGTCACGGTAGGAGACAGGGTCACGCTCTGTAGCTTCCTTACGCTTTGAACAGTAAAATATTGCGACATTTACTGCTGGATTGATTTTCACTGTTGACAATGTTTCAGTACGCCGATTTATCCATGTCGCCATTAAATTTTCTTCTAAAGTTTCCATTTTCTTTTGTGTTTATCCTAGTTGGTCGATTGTTTGGCAAGAAAGAGTTTTTTTAAAGTCACACTTGGTGATAATTCTTTCTGAATGGCCAGGTGAACTTGCGGTCAGCAACGAACAAAGTGAAGAGGTGTATCGCATCTTCACCAACTCTGACTCCAGTGGGAATAGTGCCCAGCCGACCATGGGGTTTAATAGTTCTGACAATAGTGAGAATAGTGCCCAGCCGATCTGGCAGTTTGCTGAGATAGACATCAAGGAGGGGGAGCCTTTCCGGCTGACCTTCACAGCTTACGTGTTATCGACCAGTGAGATGTCCAAGATAGCCCTCGATGACATCAAAGTCATGCGACAAAGCTGCGGCTACTCCCCACAACCAATCCTGCCACAGAGAGTTCGTGAGTGATCATCTAACACAGAGCTGTTTATAGAACCCGCAATTTTTTTAAGCCCAATTCAAATTAGAACTAAAATAAACTTTTTTCAAACGAGATTGATGTGACAAAACATTTTTTAATCAATTTAAAAAAAATTGATACTAAATATCATAAAAGTTTTGCTCTGAATTCCGGAAGAAAAAAAAAACCATCGTAAAGAGCATTATTTTTTTTAGATGCTTACAATCTGAAGAACAGCATTTTTTAAACTAATATTATAGTGATTTGAGGCAAAAAATACAAGTTCTAATTCATTAAATGCCGTAACATATCTTCCTTAAATTCTAGCATTTAACAGAAACTGGTTTTCTGTATTTTTTTTTGTTTGTTTTGCAAAGAAACGGAAAACATTTTATCATATATTGCCCTAAAGGTAATCACATCTGGTCATGACGCTCATTTTTTTTTTTTACAGCCGTCACCAACGAAGCATCTTGCTCGTTTGACAACGACTGTACTTCAAACTGGACATCAGTCAAGGGGCGCGTTCCCAGTGGCTGGAAGTGGGTTCTGAGGAATGGTGTGTCCAAGAGGAGACTCCCAAACTATGACCATACAAGTGGCGACCCTAAAGGTGACGAAGCAAAAGGATGGAAGATTGCTCATGTCTAATTTGTGTCTATTTCAAAGGCACTGTGAAATACTTCGATGTTTGGTCGAAATTCTGAAAAAGAATATTTGTGCGAAAAACCCATAAAGCAACGTTATTCCACAGCATCTCTATATAAATTAGAGACATTATTTAAACACGGTCAGCTCGACAATTCAACAAAATTTCCGCATAATCAGTCACCGGCCTTTCTTTTTAACCGATGAGCATAATGATGATAATGCAATACTATCTCTTTCCTTCTCAGGCTATTTTATGTACGTGTTTGTATGGAAGAAATTTTCGATGACCGAGACAAAGGTAACGGGTCCAGCGTTTGACCGGCGCCACAATGCTACTGGACCGAACTGCTTCAGTTTTTGGTATATGATGCACGGCGCACAGGTGCCTAAGCTGTCGGCCTACTTCAAGTGGCCTGGCTCTCGCAGTTACGGCTGGGCACTATGGTCACGGGAAGGAGACCAAGGACCTGGTTGGAAACAGGCGTTTGTTCAAACAAACCACCCTTGGAAGAATAATAAAGGCCACGTAAGTTGCGTAACTGTGACCTAAAAATTAACATATTGCAATTTCTCTTCCTTAAGCAAAATCAGAAACTAACCGACGAATCTACGTAATAAGACTTCGAACTGTCCAGAAATGCAGTTTAAAAATTCTAGAGACTAAAACTTCAGCTGAAGCAGGTAAAAAGCGCTGAACTGGTATTTTAGCTACGCGCCTCACTAAGTGATCCACTCCCTACCTATCCACACACTCCAAGAAGACACTGCGTTGTTCTCCAAGCCTAAATCAACAATGGTTGCGTCGCTGTTTGTCCTCAGATCGAGTTTGGAGTAATCAACTCAGCAACTGGCAGTGTTGCTGTCGATGACGTCAAGGTTTATGATGGACCGTGTCCAGATTTAGGTGAGATTCTTCTTGAAGCTTGAAGATAGTCTGCGTTTGGGTGGTCCGTCCTGGAGCAGCTATTAAGATAGTCCGTGCTGAGGTGGGTTCGGACAAGTGTAGTCATGGGCGGTGTGTTCAGATTTAAGTGAGACTTTTAAGGGTTTTAAGATGGCCTGGGCTTGAGTGGTTTAAAACAAGTGAAGTGATAGATAAGTTGGTGTGTCCAACTATGATAGTCTGAGTTTGAGCGGTATTACCTTAAGTTTGTGATGGAAAGTGTCGTCTTTCTGGTGAGATTTTCTATGAAGTTTGTGTAATTGTTTGATTTGAGACTTATTTATTTTCTAAAATTGAATTGTACATAACATAATCTGGATTTGAACGGTTTCAAAAATTTCATTGCAAGTAGAAGGCTATCCCTCTTCCTTCTTATGATAGTTGTAATTTTTTTTTTTTTAATTTTTGCATTGTTTGCTGTAACACAAACCTGAATTTGCACAGAAGCAAGATCCATCTTTTCTCACTACATTCAATATTTTAGAAAAAGAATAATCATTTTATAATTTATATAAAGCATGGCGAAAATCTGCCTTTTTGTTCCACAAAAGTAAAACTATCCTTTACGTCCCACTTCAGATCACGTGTGTGACTTCGAAAAAAAGGATATTTGCGGCTTTGATTCACCTACAAGAGTGTGGAGGAGAAGAAAAGCCTCGGCCGTTGCAAAGCTCACTGGTTTGGCAGCTGACCACAGCACCAACACACCGAGTGGTAAGGATGCACATCTCTCTCACATAGCACCAACACACCGAGTGGTAAGGATGCACATCTCTCTCATATAGCACCAACACACCGAGTGGTAAAGATACACATCTCTCTCACATAGCACCAACACACCGAGTGGTAAAGATACACATCTCTCTCACACAGCACTAACACACCGAGTGGTAAAGATACACATCTCTCTCACACAGCACCAACACACCGAGTGGTAAAGATACACATCTCTCTCACATAGCACCAACACACCGAGTGGTAAGGATGCACACCTCTCTCACACAGCACTAACACACCGAGTGGTAAGGATACACACCTCTCTCACACAGCACTAATACACCGAGTGGTAAGGATACACACCTCTCTCACATAGCACCAACACACCGAGTGGTAAAGATACACATCTCTCTCACACAGCACTAACACACCGAGTGGTAAGGATACACCTCTCTGTCTCTCTCAGTCTGCCTGTCTGTTTCTCTCTTTAACTATCTATCTACATAATATCTTCACCTACCTCCTTCTGTCAGTAAAGAATATTTATCTACCCCCTCCCCCTCTCCATCCCCATCGCTCTCCAACAGGTCACTTTATGTTTATCAACGAACGCAGCAAATTTTCACCTCAATTTGGACTCAAGTCCCCTTTGTACCCCCCGACTTCCGGTCGGTGTGTCAAGTTCTACTACTCTGTAGCTGACAACGCCGGCACCATCGCCATGGATGTGGCGCTCCAGACTGAGTCGAAGAACGCGTTCACCATCGCTGAGATGCCTGCAGCTCGTGCCCAGGGGAGATGGTCTTTGGCAGAGATCAACGCTGTGTCTCGCGAGAACTTCCAGGTAAACGTTTCGTGATGACTAAATTTTCCAGGTGACTTAATAGACACATGTTTAGGTGATGATCCAAACTTCCAGGTGAGTTAAGGGATACACGTTTAGTGTTAACTGAAAATTCCAGGTATCTAAACAGATACACGTTTAGTGATGAGCCAAACCTCCAAATATGTTAGTAGATACAATTTTAGGGTTGACGCAAACATTCAGGGGAATTAAGAGATATACGTTTAGTGTTGACCCAAACTTCTAGGTGAGTTAAGAGATACACGTTTAGTGATAACCCAAACTTCTAGGTGAGTTAAGAGATACGTGTTTAGTGATGACCCAAACTTCTAGGTGAGTTAACAGATACACGTTTAGTGATTAGCCAAACTTCCAAATATGTTAATAGATATACGTTTGATGATGACCCCACCTTCCAGGAATCTTAACAGATACACGTTTTGTGATGACCCACAATTCCAGGTATCTTCACAGATACACGTTTAGTGATGACCCAAACTCCTAGGTATGTTAACAGATACGCGTTTAGTGATAACCCAAACTTCCAGACGAGTTAACAGATATACGTTTTACCATGACCCAAAATTCCAGGTATCTTAACAAATAAACGTTTTATAATGACCCAAACTTCCAGGTATGTTAATAGATACGCGTTAAGTGATGACCCAAACATCCAGGTATGTTAAGAGATACGCGTTTAGTGATGACCCAGACATCCAGGTATGTTAAGAGATACGCGTTTAGTGATGACCCAAACTTCCAGGTATGTTAACAGATACACGTTTTACCATGACCCAAAATTCCAGGTTTCTTAACAGATAAACTTTTTATGATGACCCAAACTTCCAGGTATATTAATAGATACGCGTTTAGTGATGACCCAAACTTCCAGGTATGTTAAGAGATATGCGTTTAGTGATGATCCAAACTTCCAGGTATGTTAACAGATACACGTTTTACCATGACCCAAAATTTCAGGTTTCTTAACAGATAAACATTTTATGATGACCCAAACTTCCAGGTATGTTAACAGATACACATTTAAGGATGACCATTATTTCCAGGTATGTTAACAGGTACAAGTTTAGCGATTATCCTGACCTTCACTTTTAAAAACAGTTAAATGTTTGGTGATGGGACAAATATGCAGATGTGCTAACAAATAAACTTTGAAGAATGAACTCAACTTTCAATTACATGAAGGTATTGTCTACATGTTAAATGTTAAAAAGGGGAAAAAATTCCAGGTATATTAACGTTCAAAGGTAAAATATTATCCAAACTTTCAGGCATGTTAAATGTAAAATGTCTTAAGGTGATATAAACATCCAGAACTGTATTTTTTTTTTAATTTGATGATGGCACAGTTACATTTTTAATGATAACATAAACTCCTAGGTGTGTTGACATCTATTGTTTACTGCGATACAAATTTGGGGATGCGTTAGCTGTTCAATGTTTACAGATGACACATACTTTCAGTATTATTTTCTATTTTTATATATATATATATACCTTTGTGTGGTAACTTAAAGGTATTGTCGCAAGATACTGTGGGCAGATGTAGAAGAGAGCCATCCTAAACGATGAAGTTACAGTTTGCTCTTTTAATATAGCACACATTTTTTAGCATTAGATGGTTTTGATGAATGGTATGAGAGAGAGAAAGAGGAAGGGAGAGAGAGAGAGAGAGAGAGAGAGAGAGAGAGAGAGAGAGAGAGAGAGAGAGAGAGAGAGAGAGAGAGAGAGAGAGAGAGAGAGAGAGAGAGATTGAGAAAGAGTAAGAATCGACACAAGAGCTATGAACTAAGGAAAACTTTAATTTTAGCCAGTCTAATTTAAAAAGTTTTCTTCCACTAGATTCTATCTGTGTACACAGCAAAAAATAACAATCGGACTAGAAACTAGTTAAATTTCTGTTTTTCTCCTGTCTGTCTCTCCAATCCCAGATTGTGTTTTTAGCCCGGCCAGACGGTGGAACGATCGGTATAGATGATTTCCAGGTAAGTTGGAGGTCCGGGACACGGCCTTTTTGATGGTGAGAATGGATTAGAAAAGATAACACAATACATATATAGACATCTATTGGCATACAGCTAGGAAGCTCTATTGAAAGTATATTTTGGCGTGCTGGGATTATTGCAAAAAGTGACGAAATTAAAAAAGTAAGTAAAAGAGCAGAAAACAAAAAAAAAAAAACTGAATTGCTGACGGGGAACTGTTTCGCCCTTGCAGAGACTAAGAGTTGAAAACATGGAAGATTTTATTTTGTTGGCAAATTAGCGATTGGACCAGTTTCTAATGGCCAAAGTTGTGCAACAGCAATAACAAAGTTTCAATTGATGAATGAAAATATAATCTATCAAACTCGACCCTCTTTGCTTATAAGCTTCTCAAATCTGGTTTTGGCTACAGTGACTGTTTTGTGAAGCTGTTTCGGAAAATCTCCGACTCATTCAGTAAACAAGAGATGTTTGATTGGCTTCCAGGTGAGCAGATTTCCGTGTGAGGAGAGTTACGGCTGTGACTTTGAGGACGACTTCTGCTCGTGGAGTACCAACATGGATGACCCCGATAACCTGGACTGGCAGATCACTTCCGGTAAACTTCTCAAAAACGACGAAAGCTTCACTCGTGACGTCACTATGAATAATCAGTTCGGTGAGTTGAAAGAAAATAAAGGGAAAAAAATATTTGTAAATTGCAAACAAAAGTTGGTTTTGATGATGGTAATAATGTGGTGGGGAGACAAATGGTATTTTCAGTAGTAGTGTTTCTTTTTCCATTTTATTACTGTCACCAATTTCGCCTTGACTATTTTCATATTCATTAATCTTATTTTGGGAGAGTACAATACTGATGTGGTCACTTTCTTTATTGTTTTTATTGTTTTGTTTCCTGTAATTTATGAAAAACTGAATAACATTTTTCAGCTGTGTACTAATTTCTATTTTTTTTTTTTCATCTTAAGTAGTAACATCGCTCTCCAACGATTCCCGTTTTGCCTCTCTTCCCAATAGCTGCCCTTCCTTGTGCTATAAGTTCCACAGCAAGAGGAGCTTCGTCCTACATGTTTTAATACTTTTTCCATCTATTTGCTGATGATGTGTATGTCCTAGGTCACTTTCTCTACTTACCGACGTCCAAGCGTGCTGAGAGCGGTGATGTTGCTGTACTGACCTCTCAAGAGATGCCCCTTGCCTCGTGTCTTATGTTTCACTACTCCATGCTGCCCCATGGGAATGCTTCTCTAGCTGTGAATGTTACGGTGAGTCGAGATACACTGACCGTGTAGATGGTATTTACTTTAAGCAATCTTTATTATCAAAAGATCGGGTTTCGTTTAACAGATAAATATTATTTTAATTATTGTAAACTGCCCAAATTTTTGTCTCATTTTAATCTCCTCGTGGAATTATATGTTTCTTTCCGTTTATTTTTTTCGGATAATTCCTTACGACGATATTGATAATTTGATTCATGCTTTTTAAATACAAAGATAACAGTTTCATATTACTTTAGGACTTACAATTTTTTTTTTACTCTCGGATAAAACAAAACTTTTGAATGAGTCTTTTTACTCTGCATGAACCAAAATAATGTGTACTAGGAGTACTAGGACTAGGGGACATACCAGACTTAACATCTCTAACATATGCTGGCAACATACAAAGGAATAGCTTTGCTAATCAAAAGTGGCAATTTGTTCTGGTTATTATCGCTGGTCTAAACTGGTGATTTCTAAAGATTATTATCGCTGGTCTAAACTGGTGATTTCTAAGGGTTATTATCCCTGATCTAAACTAGTGACATGCAAGGATTATTATTGCTGATCAAAACTGGTGATTTTTAAGGGATATTTACGCTGATCTAAACTGGTGACATGCAAGAATTGTTGTCCCTAATCTCAACTGGAGATTTCTAAGGGTTATTATCCCTGATCTAAACTAGTGACATGCAAGGATTATTATTGCTGATCAAAACTGGAGATTTCTAAGGGTTATTATCCCTGATCAAAACTGGTGACATGCAAGGAATATTATCACTGATCTAAACAGATGGTATATGTATGAAAACTTTTAATCACTGATCTAAAGTGGTGATTTGCAAGAGTTATTATCGCCAATTTAAGATTAATATTTACAAGAGTTATTCCTCATTTAAACTGTTTGTTTTTTCTCCTAGATTTATTAACACTGACAGAAACTGGTGATTTGCAAGTGTTATCCCTCACCTAAACTTGTTTAATGTAAGAGTTATCCTCGTTGATCTATGCTGGTTATTTGAAAGGTTTATAATCGCTGATCTAAGTTGTTGATTTTCAAGGGAAAATAAATAGCTCATTATTCCTTGTGCGATGATTCAGACTTGCTTAGATCATTATAGCATTTGCAAGGAGGACTGTAGGAAAATCGTATCTTTTATTTCTTTGCTCCCTGTACAGGCTGTAGAGGGGGATTCTCCACCTGAAACCATATGGACAAAGACTGGAAATGACGGAGTGTCCCCCACATGGACTAGGGCAGAGGTGGACATCAGAGAAGCGTCCATCTTTAAAAAAGTTGTGAAGGTGAATGGTGTAGAATATTTACAAAATGACCCAAAATAGTGTCATAGTCCAGGGGCGACCCAACTGCCCATCAACTAGTGGTGGAGAATCCTGCTGAGTTGTGTGTTCTTTAATGTTTGGATAAGACATGACAGTTTCCAATCTCTAGTCTATGATGTATGTATATGGGTCAATGTGTATGTGTGCGTGTGTGTGTGTAAGGGTGATTACTGTAAAGAATAATTTTGAATAGCTTACTCAATTGAAAACAGAGTTTTGAACTGAGTATTTACGTGCGCATCTCACCGAGTTCGCTGTCCGCCTGTTTCAGAAGTTCCAGCTAAGTCTGATCGGGGCCGTGGACAGCCCGCTGGGAGCGGATATCGCGGTGGATGACATCAATGTTTATCTGGATAACTGCTCCGATGGTAGGACCTGTCTAAAGTGGGAAAGCATGTTGATTATGGCCATAGAATCTTCCAACTAATACTGGTGTAGGACGGCTTAGGGCTGACATGAAAACATGTTGATTCTGACCACAGACTTTACACTACTACTGGTCTAGGACGGCTTAGGGTTAACATGAAAACATGTTGATTCTGGCCATAGAATCTTCCAACTAATACTGGTGTAGGACGGCTTAGGGCTAACATGAAAACATGTTGATTCTGACCACAGACTTTACACGAATACTGGCGTAGAACGGCTTCGGGCTAACATGAAAACATGTTGATTCTGGCCATAGATTATACACTTAAACCAGTGAAAGGCGGTTCGGGACTCAAATATACGATTTTCGTCTGCTTGATTTTTGTCTCATCCTTTGATTTTATTGTATACTAAATGCCAAGTATTTTGAGCAGCAGTTTTTCTTGAAAACCTACTATTTGCTTCGAAGTAATTTATCAGCTTTAGGAATGCAACTGTAGCCATTCCTGTCAAAAATATTGAGAGGCGTTCAACTGTCAATAAAGGGAGGATGGGAAAAAAAGATCCTTTCAAGCTTCTTGTACATCATAATCCCGTCCCAGTGGAGTCAAAAGGGAAACTTTTGTTTTTATTCCATAAGCACATCATTTATAGTATTATCGTTTGCTGGATGATAGAAAATATTTATCACTTTCAATGAGAACATTGTGTATTTTTTCCGCTTAATGTGAACTTTATCAACATTTTGCTTCCATTCCAGTGAAAGAGAAAGAGAAGACAATGTTTAGTTGTCCCAGCAGTAGACGCACACAGAAGATCCAACGGTCTCAGCTCTGTGACTCTATAGCTGACTGTGAGGGTGGAGAGGATGAGGAAAACTGTGGTAAGTTCTATATCACCAGACAAACGTCTAGATCAGGTCAGTCCTGGCACTAGAGGTAGACACTAGATCCAGCGGTCTGTGACTCTATAGCTGACTGTGAGGGCGGGGAGGATGAGGAAAACTGTGGTAAGTTCTATATCACCAGACAAACGTCTAGATCAGGTCAGTCCCAGCACTAGAGGTAGACACTAGATCCAGCGGTCTGTGACTCTATAGCTGACTGTGAGGGCGGGGAGGATGAGGAAAACTGTGGTAAGTTCTATATCACCAGACAAAAATCTAGATCAGGTCAGTCCCAGCACTAGAGGTAGACACTAGATCCAGCGGTCTGTGACTCTATAGCTGACTGTGAGGAAAACCGTTGTAAGTTCTCAAACACCAGAAAAAACATATAGATCTGATTAGCCCCAGCGTCAAGGACATCAACTATCTTTTTTTTAATTTTTTGTTTGTTAAATCTTAATAAACCAAGTTATATATAGCACAAAATTGTAAAAGACTTTCCAAAACATGAACTCTGCAAAAAAAAAAAAGTTAGATTTCGATTTGGATGAAAACAATATTCACTGAAAGGCCCCTATCAATATGAGAAAAATGCATCATCGATATGGACAAAGAGAATTTTATTACAACACATGGAACTGGCTGAATCATGAAATATTCAACCTTTTGCAATTTTTTCATAGACAAATCTCTTACTACTTATTAGCAGAAAAACTGACTATCAGGGAGTTGCAGGTCCTCTTATCCAGTGAGGTAAGTATTTGTGTTTTAGGGCGTATGTCATACACAAGATAAAATATTTAACATCACAAATAATGTTAGATTGTTATAATATCTTTCTTCTAAACCTGCTTTTTTTCTGTTACCTTTTCAGAGCAAGAGCAAAAACCAGATAAAGAACGGAAGAAGTTCATGGTGAAATGTTCCAAGAGTGAGACCGGCCAGATGATTCACGAGTCTCAGGTCTGCGACTCTGTAGCTCATTGTGAGGGAGGAGAGGATGAGGAAGACTGCGGTAAGTCTTTAAACTATTTCACCATCGTGGCGTGTGTCTAAGTTGCAGGAGCGTCGTATCATATGTGTACGCTGTTTCACCATCGCGGTGTGTGCCTAAGTTGTAGTACCGTCGCATTATATTTATGTGTACGCTGATTCACCATCGCTATGTGTGTCTAAGTTGTACCACCGTCGCATTATATATATTCGCTGTTTCACCATCGCGGCCTGTGTCTAAGTTGTATTACCGTCACATCATATGTGTACACTGTTTCACCACCGCGGCGTGTGACAAAGTTGTAGTACCGTCACATTATATGTGTACGCTGTTTCACCATCGAGGTTTGTGTCTAAGTTGTACCACCGTCACATTATATGAGTGTTTGCTGTTTCACCATCGCGGCGTGTGTCTAAGTTGTACCACCGTCACATTATATGTGTACCCCGTTTCACCATCGCGGCGTCTGTCTAAGTTGTACCACCGTCACATTATATGTGTACCCCGTTTCACCATCGCGGCGTCTGTCTAAGTTGTACCACCGTCACATTATATGTGTACCCCGTTTCACCATCGCGGCGTCTGTCTAAGTTGTACCACCGTCACATTATATGTGTACCCTGTTTCACCATCGCGGCGTCTGTCTAAGTTGTACCACCGTCACATTATATGTGTACCCTGTTTCACCATCGCGGCGTCTGTCTAAGTTGTACCACCGTCACATTATATGTGTACCCCGTTTCACCATCGCGGCGTCTGTCTAAGTTGTACCACCGTCACATTATATGTTTCACCATCGCGGCGTGTATCTAAGTTATACCACCGTCAC
Source organism: Elysia crispata (assembly GCA_033675545.1). Classification (NCBI taxonomy): domain Eukaryota; kingdom Metazoa; phylum Mollusca; class Gastropoda; family Plakobranchidae; genus Elysia; species Elysia crispata. The sequence continues at coordinate 171,357 of JAWDGP010004235.1, read as the reverse complement.
ATTATATGTTTCACCATCGCGGCGTGTATCTAAGTTGTACCACCGTCACATTATATGTGTACCCTGTTTCACCATCGCGGCGTCTGTCTAAGTTGTACCACCGTCACATTATATGTGTACCCTGTTTCACCATCGCGGCGTGTGTCTAAGTTGTACCACCGTCACATTATATGTGTACACTGTTTCACCATCGCGGCGTGTGTCTAAGTTGTACCACCGTCACATTATATGTGTACCCTGTTTCACCATCGCGGCGTGTGTCTAAGTTGTACCACCGTCACATTATATGTGTACCCCGTTTCACCATCGCGGCGTGTGTCTAAGTTGTACCACCGTCACATTATATGTGTACACTGTTTCACCATCGCGGCGTGTGTCTAAGTTGTACCACCGTCACATTATATGTGTACCCTGTTTCACCATCGCGGCGTCTGTCTAAGTTGTACCACCGTCACATTATATGTGTACACTGTTTCACCATCGCGGCGTGTGTCTAAGTTGTACCACCGTCACATTATATGTGTACACTGTTTCACCATCGCGGCGTCTATCTAAGTTGTACCACCGTCACATTATATGTTTCACCATCGCGGCGTGTATCTAAGTTGTACCACCGTCACATTATATGTTTCACCATCGCGGCGTGTATCTAAGTTGTACCACCGTCACATTATATGTTTCACCATCGCGGCGTCTATCTAAGTTGTACCACCGTCACATTATATGTTTCACCATCGCGGCGTGTATCTAAGTTGTACCACCGTCACATTATATGTGTACCCTGTTTCACCATCGCGGCGTGTATCTAAGTTGTACCACCGTCACATTATATGTTTCACCATCGCGGCATGTATCTCAGTTGTACCACCGTCACATTATATGTTCCACCATCGCGGCGTGTATCTAAGTTATACCACCGTCACATTATATGTGTACCCCGTTTCACCATCGCGGCGTGTGTCTAAGTTATACCACCGTCACATTATATGTTTCACCATCGCGGCGTGTATCTAAGTTATACCACCGTCACATTATATGTTTCACCATCGCGGCGTGTATCTAAGTTGTACCACCGTCACATTATATGTGTACACTCTTTCACCATCGCGGCGTGTATCTAAGTTGTACCACCGTCACATTATATGTGTACACTGTTTCACCATCGCGGCGTGTGTCTAAGTTGTACCACCGTCACATTATATGTGTACACTGTTTCACCATCGCGGCGTGTGTCTAAGTTGTACCACCGTCACATTATATGTGTACACTGTTTCACCATCGCGGCGTGTGTCTAAGTTGTACCACCGTCACATTATATGTGTACACTGTTTCACCATCGCGGCGTGTGTCTAAGTTGTACCACCGTCACATTATATGTGTACACTGTTTCACCATCGCGGCGTGTGTCTAAGTTGTACCACCGTCACATTATATGTGTACACTGTTTCACCATCGCGGCGTGTGTCTAAGTTGTACCACCGTCGCATTATATGTGTACCCTGTTTCACCATTGCGGGGTCTTTCTAAGTTGTACCACCGTCTTATTATATGTGTACCCTGTTTCACAATCGCGGCGTGTGTCTAAGTTGTACCACCGTCACATTATATGTGTACCCTGTTTCACCATCGCGGCGTGTGTCTAAGTTGTACCACCGTCACATTATATGTGTACCCTGTTTCACCATCGCGGCGTCTGTCTAAGTTGTACCACCGTCACATTATATGTGTACCCTGTTTCACCATCGCGGCGTCTGTCTAAGTTGTACCACCGTCACATTATATGTGTACACTGTTTCACCATCGCGGCGTGTGTCTAAGTTGTAGGACCGTCGCATTATATGTATACGCTGTTTCACCATTGCGGCGTCTGTCTAAGTTGTAGAACCGTCGCATTATATGTGTACGCTGTTTCACCATCGCGGCGTGTGTCTAAGTTGTAGGACCGTCGGATTATATGTATACACTGTTTCACCATCGCGGCGTGTGTCTAAGTTGTACCACCGTCACATTATATGTTTCACCATCGCGGCGTGTGTCTAAGTTGTACCACCGTCACATTATATGTTTCACCATCGCGGCGTGTGTCTAAGTTGTACCACCGTCACATTATATGTTTCACCATCGCGGCGTGTGTCTAAGTTGTACCACCGTCACATTATATGTGTACCCTGTTTCACCATCGCGGCGTGTGTCTAAGTTGTACCACCGTCACATTATATGTGTACCCTGTTTCACCATCGCGGCGTGTGTCTAAGTTGTACCACCGTCACATTATATGTGTACCCTGTTTCACCATCACGGCGTGTGTCTAAGTTGTACCACCGTCACATTATATGTGTACCCTGTTTCACCATCGCGGTGTGTGTCTAAGTTGTACCACCGTCACATTATATGTGTACCCTGTTTCACCATCGCGGCGTGTGTCTAAGTTGTACCACCGTCACATTATATGTGTACCCTGTTTCACCATCGCGGCGTGTGTCTAAGTTGTACCACCGTCACATTATATGTTTCACCATCTCGGCGTATGTGTGAATTTGTTCCGAGAGAGATCATTTTTCTCTCGTCCTCTAGATATCGCATTATGAATGTCATGAGTTTCAATATGATCCGTGGTCTGTTGAAAAAAAACCTGTTCGATCGTGGAGATTGCATTGCACAAACATCTCGTTCTATCTGAATCTTGCAGTACAAAATTCTTGATCGTCTTCTTTTACTTAAATAACTATTATAACTCCATTTTACTAGCTAATCTTTTAAGCAAAAATAGCATTCTCAGGATATTTGTAGTTACAGCGACTAAGTGAGCTTTTTCGTAGACTGATATTAGCTTGACTTAAAAAGCTGCTGGTAATCTTTTAAGTTCAGAAATTGTGAACTAAGTGGTCATCTACTTAGTTTAAGAATTGTTCAACATAGTTCTACATAATTCAACATAATTCAACATGATTCAACATGATTCAACATAATTCAACGTAATTCAACATACTTCAACATGATTCAACATAATTCAACATAATTTAAGATAATTCAACATAATCCAACATAATTCAACACAATTCAACATAATCCAACACAATTCAACATAATTCAACTTAATTTAAGATAATTCAACGTAATTGAACTATATTCAACATAACCCAACATAGTTCAACGTAATTCAACTTAATTCAACATAATTCAAAGCCCATGATCTTTTTTTTATATTTCAGATACACTGAGCACGGGAACAATCTTAAGAGCCGACCTTCACCTTGGAATCTTTCTAGGTCAGGCCGTGGTTGCCTGGGTTGTCGCTGCTAACGTCTGACAAGAAGCGGCCCGAGATCCTGGTTAGCGTCCCAGCGACGTCCTGCCTCAGACTGTTTGACATAGCGCTGCTGAAGGAACAATCACGTGATCAACATTCAGACCAGCTGTGTCTTACCAGGCCGGGTAGACAAGAAGTCGAGAATTTGGACCATGAAATTCAAAAGTGTACTTATATGAAAATTGATTGACTGATTTAAGAACAACTTTGAAATTCTTATGTTTCACCAATTTCGTTTATTTGATTTATTTATAAAAAATAGAATACTCAACGTTTGATATTAAATGTGTTAATGTCATAACAGTTTTGTAGAAACTTAAAAGTTTCTGGATTACCATGATACTTGGAATGCCCGTTGCAATGTTATGGTTCTTACATTATTTCATTACGAGCCCTACTTGCATCATAGGTTTTTTGTGGTAATAAAATTTTAGGTTGATATATTTATTTCATAAAAAAAAGAATAAGATTCAATACTAAATTAAGGACCGATTTGCATATGTTCAGAATTTTTTCATTTTGAAAGTCATATAAAGCTGAGCAAATGTGATTCTATGAAAGGCTGAGACAAACTGTCATGAATCTGCCACAGCAAGCAGTATCAGATGAACCGACACAGCTAAAGCTTAGCTCTATTTGGGGGAAAAAAAACAACAAGATAAACCGTTTCTGTGACAAACGGGACTCAAGTAAAGCCAGGAAACTCTTTCGAAAAAAATGTGTAGTGAGATATTAAAAAGAAATATTATACGGTCAATTTGGATAAAAACCAACGATATAGAATAATTTACCCTCAATAATACTGATTGCGTAGCGTTCGCATCAGATAGAAAATTGCCTAATGTGAAAATTATGGAGTCGAACTGCCCATTGTTTACAGTAGGCAAAGTACTTGCTTAATGTCCACATGAAGCAAGACTTTCTAGTTAGGCCATGGCACTTTGCCAAAATTTATGTGAACAGAATGGAATACTGGTCAACCAAAAAAATGAAGATGGACGGATGTAATGCAAAATCTCTTGGCGGAAGTCTTAAATGAACATGACGCACTGCATACAGTAGGCTGCCGCGACAAAACTCTCGGAGCAAAATCTATAGCAGAATTGACCTAAGAGCTATAGATCAGGTCTTGATCAACCTAGCTTGTTGACGTTTCTCAGTTGTGTTTTTAGAAAAGAACAGCAACAAAACCTTCAGTGGGGGGTCAAGGATTTTTTAAATCTCCGTGCATCACACTTTTCATGGCAAGGAGATTCTGCTGCAACAGGAAGAAATATTTGGCTTCTCTTGGCCGGATAGGAAGAGATTAAAAAAAGAAAAACGTTTTCGTTGAGTGTAAACCAAATTGGCCAAATTGGTGTTTCTATTTGAGGTATAATTCTTTTTGTGTGTAAGATTCTTTAAGGTAACTAGTTTAATGGAGTGTTTTTTATGGCGGTTTTATGTTGTGGACAAGTGTACACGTCAGATACACGTCAGAGACCCTTTAAAACCGTTATAAAATCTATAGAGAAATAAAAATTGAGAACAAGAATATATACAAGTTTTCTTTATTAGTTCAGGATGGCGGCTTTCACATATACATCATAATCATGATAGAAAAGGCCAAGCATCGAATCGGTAAGATGGTGTTAGCCATATCAGTGATGATTATAAGACATTACTAAGTCCAGCAATATCATCATTGTTGTTCTTTGTAAATGTAGAAGTATAAACATTAAGCCTCAAATGTACAAGGAAAATCTACTGACATGGATTGCCTCCGCAAAATGTTTTCTTTCCCTAGAGGCTGCATCAATGTTTTGGTCTTTATCTTTCCCCGCATCGTTTCGATGATTTTAGAAGCTCTATGTCGTGTTTTTAGTTTTACTCAGGAATGTGACATTTTATGGAACAAATGCTTGTTTAACTAAAAAAAAATAAGGAAAAAAAGCAAGAAACTTAGGCTCTATGATAGTTATATCATATGGTGATGGTAGAATATCTTTTTCTGCTCCTCGTCTTTTACATGGTATCAATTCTATGGTTTCAAATAGTCGCTATTATACAGACAGAGGTACATCTTTCTCTCTTCTCTCTCTCTCTCTCTCTCTCTCTCTCTCTCTCTCTCTCTCTCTCTCTCTCTCTCTCTCTCTCATCTGTCTCTGCCACTTTCTCTCCCACGCTCTCTCTCACTCTCTTACATTTTACCTCTCTCTCTCTTTCCCTTTCTCCCCTTCAATCTATATGTAACTAGCCCTAGCTGGGTAGATTCCTAAACTTACTTAGTCACTACTGCAATAGGACCCACTAGTCTAGTTATCTATAGAAGCTCAGTGCTTCTTCCTACTCTAAGTAACTGCAGGCTCTAATTGGTTATGGTAGCGTGCCTAGCAGCCGTGCAATACTAAAGAGTTCACACTCTTGGGTCCTTGAGTATCAGTGGAGTACTAAGGCCACTGTTCCCTAACTAATATGAGTGGGTGTCGAGACTTGACAAGAACAGAATAGCTACACTCCAGAAAAGAAAGAACACAAAAGAGAAGAACTTAAAGTTACCACCTATATGTTTATTCCACGAATACTCAATTATTAATGAATTAAGGCAATTCTCAAAGGATAAAATACAAAATACAAAGATGATCCCCAAGCAATTACGCGATAAAAGATTAACAAATGGTCAAAATAAGCGCCAAGAAGATACTCAAGATAAAGTGCAGATATTATACTAAGATTAGATACTAAAAGCCCAAAATGGCCAGAATACTAAGTAGAACATACTAACAAAATGGTCAGAACAGAAGATACTAAGAACTAAACAAAATGCCCAATAAAAATGTCAAATACTAGAATCTAGATTCTAGTCAAAATGGTCAGAATAAAAATACCTAATAAAAATGCCTTAGACTAGTCAAAATGCCTAATAGTCAGCCAACGCTGAGAAAGAAAATAAATAAAACATAATATTAGACATACAGCGTAATCAATAAGATAATCATCAATCATTCTATTGAACCTTAAGTGAAAGTTCAACCTAGTAGAACCAGCATAATTAAATGTCATGTTCTAAATCTAACAGTCAAGGTCAATCCTACTTACTCCCCTGTATCAGTATGATCTTATTTGCATAATTGCGATCGCCCATGGCTTGGCGCACCGTACCACGTGGTACCTCGCCATTGGTCCAGTCTCAGGTAATCAATTAGAGACTAGAGAGGGGAAGATGAATCTAAGATCGCCCTGGCGCGAAACCGAGAGCGTGACCAACGCCTAGCACTGACGCAATCACCCGACTTCTCACATGAGAGCGTCAGTTCAAAGAGGCCGTGGCCAGTTACTCTCCATAACTGGGAGAAGGGGTGCGCCAAGTCCATCTTGCATAGACGGTAGACTTAGGATACTCAAGTCAATACATGTAATATTACAAGACTAGATTACATCTTATACAGAATAATGATAATCTGCCAGTTAGACTTACAGTACTGGGTATGCAACAAAACTTAGTTTAGGGGAATACTTCTCCAGATTAACGAGGTGATCATAACTTACAATCAATAATTAATAGGTAAAGACAAAGGTTGACACAATATTTAGAGAGGAAAATTCATAGCATCATAGGAACAATAAAATCAGTCGTCTGTCATTTGAGTCAATGAATGTCCGAAGGGAGGAAATTAATACTTACAGTAATAGAACTTAGAATCTGTTAAATTTACAAGGACATGGCCTCGCGCTAAATACACCTAACCTAAGCTTTGCAACAACTTACCCCGAGTCACGGTGATAATCACGTAGAATTAAAACAATGATAATCCAACACAAGTAGCTTTCACAATAGTTCAATAATATCCACGATAACTTCTCACTAAAATTCCAAACAATACTACTGGTACTATCCAACGTGGCCTCCAGATACTCCAAAAAGATACTGACAAGGAGTCTTTCCGAGCTCTACAATTTATAGTACAAGCTCAGTCGGCAAAGTCCCCCGTCAAAGACTTCCCTGGTTTCCCAGTTCGTCCCTAGAACAAGGGCCAATGCCGACCGAGGAAAATCTACTCCGTCGAACGGAACAACCCGTTTCCCCAACTAAAACATCACCCGACCGAGATCATAGAATCTACGGAAGCCATCGTTACATCTACGTACGATTCCAGCATCCCCCGATCAAAGTACGTCCAAAACCGGCCGAGGAAAAGCCTCTCTGGCCAGCTGGACAGGAATAAAAGAACAAAGTATCTTTCGAATTATTGAAGAAATAAGAATAACCCGCTAGAGGGCCGGAGACTAGTTTCCCGCCATTAAACTAAGTCTACTAACACGCTAGAAGCGCACGTGGCTCCACCCACAAGCTGATAATTAACACAATAAGATCTGTTCTAAAGACCTACTGCTAATGCCACAAATAAATAAAAGTTCTATACCAGCCTCCCTACATATATTAATCTCACCCATCTATCTTAATGTCTGCCTAGTCCTGACTTAAACCCTCATCCCACCATCTCCGCTATCCACCTAGCAGCAGATCCCGGACGGCTGACTTGATTGTAACGTGGCTGTGGTAGAGCAGCGGGTTGAGGCTCGAGTTGAGGTAACCGAGACCAAAGACCGCCAGTCTGGTCCAGAAGGGAGGCCGATAGCCCCGCAGGTCCGTGACCACCATGAAGATACTGAACGGAAGCCAGCACAACGCCAAGCAGACGGCAACCCCTCCTAGAGTTTTCACCGCCTTCAGGTGTCGTCGTGAGGGCTTCTTGCCGGGCAGTCCACCGAGTTCTCTCCCCCTCTCTGGTTGGATTCTCATTCTTTGCGAGGATGGGTTTGGAGAATCTTGTCTGTGTTCAGTCAGGGGATTGTTCGTTGCAAAATGATCGCTATTGTTAATATTCTGTGGGAAATTGAGCTCTCTGTTTTGTCGTCCAAATCGAGAGAAAGTGGGGACAAAACTCTGGAGCGACGCGGTGATATTCCGCCAGCTGGTCCACATGGTTCTAGGTGTGGGGTTCTCCTGAGCAGAAAGATCTTCTCCTACACGGGATCCTGCCGAGTTTCTAAGATTGGTTACACTTCTAAATTTAGACCAGTTGGGGTTCCGATGACTTCTCTGCCCTAAGAGGGAGAAATGTTTTTCAAATATTTTCTTTAACTCCATAATAACGACAGCGTAGAGAAAGAAAATTATAGAGATGGGGATTAGAAAATAAGCTATGACAAGCAAGGGACCCGTAAGTCTACTCTCCTGAGAGCAGAGAGAAAAACTGGGTCGGTCGAGCTGAGGCTTGGACGCACCCGTCTCCTCGCCTGTGGAACCACACGGGAATGAAGGAATCTCTTGGAGTCCTGTGGTTGACAGTTTGGGGATGTGCAAGATGGCGGTATGCGCCAGAGACGCGACCCAGCAGGCAGCTACAGCCGCCAGGCCTGACTTCATGGTCAACCGTCTGTGGAGGTATGGGCGGCACACTGACAGGTAACGGTCAAAGGCCAGGCACGTCACGTGAAGCACTGAGGTGGACGACAGAACGATATCAAGGTTTAAACGCATTTTACAAACATCTGCATCGAAACGCCAGATTCCGTTGTTCATAATTTCCAGAGCCGCTAGAGGCATGACCAAGGCCGCTAGCAAAGCGTCAGACACTGCCATGGAGAAGATTAGCAGGATAGGGATGCTTCTACAGTCGCTGGCCAATCGAGTTCTTGGTCGGCTGCCTGGAGGGGACAAGCAGTTGGAGATGGCTAGTTCGGGTGTGCAGTCTGATTGTGTCGCTTGGGGCGGCGCTGGAGATAGACGTTCAGAAATGATAAAATGTTTCGCCCTGTTTGTCGCCGGAGACGAGGCTAAAGATTGTACTGTGTCCGTGGCTTTCAGTGTTGTCGAAGTTTGCAAAAGAGTAAAAGTTTCCCCTTTGCCAGCTTCTGGTGCGCTTTGCTTGTCTGTCTGTATGGCTGTGACGAATTCCTCTGCCGTAAAAATGGCTCTTGATGTGGCTGTGGAGGTGGCCCCAACATAAGGATCAGCCACTTGTGTATCGTGTAATGTAAGGTCAATATAAAAAAGTTGCGCTGTCGTCCTGGGCATTGGGCACTGTGGGGCATCTGCCCTTCTCGATCTAAATTTCTCTTTAGTAAGTGATACAGTTGAGTCTGCGATACTTGATCTAGCTGCGATACTTGATCCTGTTGAAGAACCGAATGTTTCTCCTGTGTCTGTTGTGATGCTTGGTTCAGCTTCTGTAATACGCCATCCTTCTCCCGTGTTGCACGTACCATCGTGTGTCCAGATTGGGGCGTCGTTTTCTGGTAATAGTTTGTTTGTCAGTGTAGTTGTAGGTGCGTATGTAGTCAACGGTTTCACGACAGCCTCGGTAATATCCTCTCTATCCACTTGGCTCGAACAAGAGGTTAAATGTTCTTGACCTGACCTCCAGTTGCCCTGACCTAAGGTCACTTGTTCTTGATCTCGCGTCCTGTTGCCCTGAGCTGAGCTCAAGGATTCTTGACCTCGTCTCGTGTTGCCCTGACCTGAGGTCAAAGGTTCTTGACTTCGCGTCCTGTTGCCTTGATCTGTCAAAGGTTCTTGACCTGGACTCATGTTGCCCTGACCTGAGGTCAAAGGTTCTTTACCTGGAGTCATGTTGGCCTGACCTGAGGTCAAAGGTTCTTGACCTGGACTCATGTTGCCCTGACCTGAGGTCAAAGGTCTCTGACCTGACCTCGTGTTACCCTGACCGAGCAAACCCCGTGTGGCTGTGAGAGGAGACTTGGTGATCTCTCTGCCGGCGGATATCCCGTGCATGTACGCTCTGCTGATGGCGGCGATGATGATACAGTTCGCGAACAGGGTGAAGACGGCCATAACAGCAACAACCACGGTCAACAAGGTGATGACGTTGAGGTCAGAGGTCAGAAGATGTGGTGTGTTGTGTGCGTCACACGGAAGAGTCGTGGAAAAGCCATCAGGCGGAGAGGATCTCATGGTTACCTTGACAACCAAACTTGAGGAAGAATTCTAAAAAGTCTGAATGTTTAAACACCCTCTCTGTAAATGAAATGATTAAAAAATTTGAATTTTTTTTTTTGCATGCAATCATTTCACAGATATTAATTTGTTAACATCGGCTGATAGTTACGACATTAATAAACCGTACTGACATACTAGCGAATCGAATTTTCGACATTTTTGTAATGATTTGTTTATTTATGTATTTCGTTTTTATTTACCAATTTACTTATATCTCTTTTTAAACAACCTTTATGTTGCAAATTTATGTACCGTATGGTATAGCACTAGTTAAGTTGAACCTTAAATTTTATGATAAACGTTATGGCAAATAGATTAATCGCATCGTTTAATCATTAAAATCATAGCTATATCCTTGAAGTTCATCAAGTGGACAACAAGCAACAAACCTCAAAGGAAAACTAATCACTTAGACCAAACCCATTAATAATAAAAGAACTGAAGCGTTTTACTCTACAAAATCTTTATAAACTTGAAAGGGAAAGAAAAGAAATTTTTCACAGACTATTCCAATAAGTGAAAAAGATGAATTGCTGAATTCAGGTATGTTTTCGTAACACATAGTCTAGTGCACACTGGAGCCTTATGTAACTTACGACAAATCATGATTCAAAACTTACCCGCTTTTTTTTCGAAAGAAAGTACAGTTATTCCAACTTGGTCTTTTCAATGTTTAACTACCATGAGAAGGTTTCGATCGACAACTAAAGTTATGACCTATGGACTGAACTTGCTTTACTGCACTTTCCGCTTTAAAATCATGGCTTAATGTGAGCAAACTGGGACACGTTGAAGGTTTTATTCAGCATCCAGTTTTTAAAATATGCTAGAAAAAAAAATTATTGATCTTTACATCCCAAACAATAATTCATTCTGTAGGGCTTGGAAATGACAAACACATGCATTATGTAACATGCTGGAATGATTGCTCCTCAAACAAGGCCCGAGGTATGAAGAAAAGCTTGTAGCTATCGATGCACTGGATCTTTAATAATCTATAATTGGATTTCCAAAACAAATATCAGATCCAAGTAATGTTTTCTTTACTTTCATCCCGCGGCCCGGCGGAAATGTGCATCAGAGAATCCGGGACTTGAGAAACGCTTGAAAACCGTCGCTCGTGGTATTTTGATTATCAAAGCTTCCTCAACTCGGCTGTCGGGACGGCGTGTCGTCATTAGCTCGCGCTATCTGGTGTGCAGATCTCGTTTGTTATATCAGCATGGTTTGAGACAACCACACGCGGGAGATGGAACTTTCTAGTGTTTGTTTCTGAGGCAGAAGTTCGCGTCAGAGAGTAATTAATGTTTAACTGATTTGGAATGAAGGCAGGCCGCATATGATAAACACAAGGGAGAGAGATTAGGGTTTGGAAAAGGGGGGTGGGGGAGGGGGGTGGAGGGAGGATAAACAAGCCAATGAATAGTGTGTTTATGATAAGACAAGATTCTTCACAATTTCGTTTGCGTTCGATTTTTTTCGGCCAAAACTGCAGGAGGGAGAGTTAGCTTAAGCTGGGCTTAAACTCTGGGAGTCGATACGTTATGAAAGGGTTGTTAGTGATTGGACTTGCCGGAAGTAGGGATCCGGCTCTGTGATTGTATGCGGGCTGAAGGGGAGACAACACATTATCAGACCGAAGATTACGGAAGTGTCAACCATTTTACATTACGACTGTGGAAAATGATTGAGATTAATGTGAGGGATTCCAGCAACATTTACTGATAAACAAAAATTTAAAGAAAAATCAGCAATATATCTTTTCTTGGCTATGGTGGCTTATTAGTATGTCTGGAATTTAAGGTCTAAGATGTATGGGCTTGAGAGACGCTTCCATATAGCGATAAAATGTGAAGACGAGTGAACTTTACAGGAGCTCGGGCAGTTGATGCAGGACATGGGAGAACATAAGGTCAAGGTGCAGAATAGTCTATAAAACCATTCCCAGTTTATGTAACTAACACACTATATGTGATTCATGGCCACCTAGCTATAGCTTCCATATTCGATCTATCTTTCTGTGTCATCTTGAACTCATCTGAAAAGTAGGCGATAAAAAAATATTTCTAAAAGGGAAATGCTGTTTTATTTTTTACCGCTGTGACCATTATAACTTGAAATTTTTTTTCGGAACTAGTGGGATCACAGTTCTGTTTTTTTTAACATTTGAGAATATTTTTTATGACAGGCTCAAAACAAACTTTTGTAACATTTTTCTCAACTCGGCCTGTTTCTCTCCCGTTGTATTGAGGACAGACGTGGCGGCTTTTTGCCCCCAGCCACGAAATTTAATCGATGGACAATCTTCGACAATCTTCGACAATCCTGGACAACTTTGACATTTGCGAGAGGGACAAAGATTTTCAACCGCCCAGTATAAAGTCGGAAATCAATAATTTCTGACCTCTGATGTTCATAGACAAAAATAATTACATGAAAAGAAAATGTTGATGTTGTCTGGTATTGTTTATTCAGTTTTTACAGTTATGATGTGATAATCAGTTGTTTGAAGAAAAGATTACTGGAAGTTCTGAACAGGGTTTGCAATTTCTAAATGAAAGTCATGCTATGAACTCGGTGTTGTAATTTTTAAAGCGATAATTCTGAATAATGTTTCTTTTTTATGCGGATTTTTGGACTTTGTTTGTTTTTTTATTTTGAAATTCTTATAATATTAAACCTCTTTGAGTTTCTGTGAATCAAGTGATTTCACTGTGTACAACAGCTTCCATCAATCAAGAATAGTTTTGATATAAATGTGCCACATCTTATTTTATCTTAGAATCCTAAGGCTAGAAGCTTAATAGTCCATGCGTTAATAACACCATGAAAGCAAGAAAGACAAAAGGCAAGTATAATTTTTGTAAGTTTATTTCAAACAATTTCCAAACATAAGCCTTTGTCCTCGAGATTTTTATACTGTTGTCTAGTTACCCTTTAGTTTCACAAGAAATGACAGAATGTATCAAATATATTATTCTTAACTTATCAAATCAAATCATCTTTATCTGCGAGTAATGTCAAACTCATTTGGTTTCCTCTTGCACAATAACATCCGCCATTTTTTAAAGAGACTCTCAATTTCTTCGTTTGTCTTTCGCTTAGAAGCATCTTGCCCCTTCTTCCTCTCCCCCCCCCCCTCCTCCCCCCCTCCTCCCCATATCTCCGACCCTCTGGTAAACTTTAAACTTTATGTTGATGGGGCGTGTGGAAAGTTGAAATCGATAAAGAATTAATTAATAATATATATAAAAAAAAAACTTTGCATATCTCTTTTCTCTCTAATTCCCCGCTAAGAAATTCGAGCACCCAATTATCCAGGTTAGTATCGACTTAAATATCTCTTTCCTCCCGGATAGTAATCGCTGAGTTTTGTCGTGCCGAGAATATGTTTCATAGCATGCTTCAGTTTCAACTTCGGACCATTGTGTTGCCTCAAACCTACGTTAAGGGTTTGGTCTGGTGCTGTTTCAGAATTTAATGGTCGTTTTAACAAAGGGAAATAACTAAACACTATTCCGGTGGTGGGGCAAATGTCATTGCCGGCACCCTTCTTTTTCTTTTTCTTCTTCCGGCCGTGGGGCCCAATCTGAGCATGCGCAACTTTCACGGCGAGATTGTAGGCGTCTCGATGTATATTCGGTGAAATCCGTGATGTGCCGACACGTTCCGCCATATCTCGGCGTGTGTTGTGTGTAACACTGTCTGAATTCTTGTAGAGCCTAACACATGCGTGGCCAGACAAGCTTCTGCTGCTCCTCGGCTCTCTAGACGTGACCTCGGGCGAGGGGTCACTGTGGCTGTTACGGGAGATAACCTTTTCTTGTACGGTCTCGGCAAACCGCACTCGGGTAACTTCGCTATATTCTGTAGCCCAGTCCTTCACCCTGGCTGACTGACTGCTCAATTTGAACAAAGTTGTAGACTTTCGGGACAAATTTCCATCTGGAAAAAAAATATGGTTTCACATGAAATATACTTTGCTATCAAAGTATATTATAACATGCATTACCCTTAGATTTCAATAAAATACAGGGAGTGAGTGTATTCTATCGCAAATATTTTTAGAGTTAAGTATGAGCATCTCTTTTCACAATTTATAAATCTCAGCTAAGTATAAACGGTGTAGAAACGCCATCTCGACTTAATCAGGCAACACAACCGATCTTATTCTGAGCGACAGACTCAAACCAACATTCGCGCTGAATCTTTTGTACTAACCAGAGTTGGGTTTTTTAATAGCATCAATCCTCTGAAATACCAGCTGTGATTCATATGAACATTTTCACCAGCAGAACCATCGGTACAGACTCTCGGACCACATACACTTATTAAACCACGATGGGTTCTCTTTGATTTTGTCTGCATAATGTTACAGCAGTGACAGTAAATGATGATGGTGACGATAATGAAAATGACGGTAATAATGATAGTGTACCTGCAGTTACTTTGACTAGGTATCATTTTTCCGTGGTATACGTGGCTTTATATATTTAGAATATTTCTAGATGTACCTTTATCTTTTCATGATATACATGGCTTTATATATTTATAATATTTGTAGATGTACCTTTATCTTTCCATGGTATACGTGGCTTCATATATTTAGAATATTTCGAGATGTACCTTTATCTTTCCATGTTGTGCGTGGCTTGACATGAATAGAATATTCTAAATGTACCTTTATCTTAAACTTAATTGAGATAAACAAGTTTTGTGGAAGAAGCACTAACAAGAGAAGACAACTCTCTGACCTCTTCTGTCCCCGACAGATCCTCCCGCTACTGGACTTCTGTCCGAGCTGTGGTCATCGCGGCTGCGGAGGATCGGTCTGCGGCAGTGGAGGCAGTGGTCACCTCTGGACAGACACCAGTCTTCATGCTTGCTATCGGCCATCTTACACTCCGGACAATGTCCAGCGTCAATGGTCAACCCTATGGAAGTATCCTCTGGACACGTACACCAGACTGCTGACCGGTCCCGCGTCACGATGGACGAGGAGGAGGAATCGGTGTAGATTGACAGAAGAGTGTTCTCCCGTGTCCTGGCCAGAGATTCTGGGGGAGGGAGGGGGAGGGGGAATAATCTAGTACTGGATGTTCAAACGCAGGCCTATCGACTGATTATCTCGTTGGAGGAGAGTATTATCAAAGTAATTTAACATTCAGAGACAGACAGATAGATAGAAAGACAGGCACTGACGGAGAGAAAGAGAGCGAGAGAGAGAGAGAGAGAGAGAGAGAGAGAGAGAGAGAGAGAGAGAGAGAGAGAGAGAGAGAGAGAGAGAAAGTGCACGCATAATCCGAAGAGAAAGTATTTTGGTCATTCAAGTAAAATTTCTACGAGTTCGAAAGCAATTTTAATGATAAAAATCTCATAGGGTCATCTGTTGAAAGATTCTACTTGTTGGTGACTGGCGTTAATATGAAAGTCAGGTTGTTGTTTTTTCCTCTTTTAGATGTTTAATTACCGATAATCAGCAATGTTTCTTTCCGGTGTAATGAAAAAGCAAGTTTAGGGCATCTGTTGTCAAGACACGACTTTATACTAGAACAACCATTAACTTAACTTTACTCAACGCTAATTGCATTTTTCATCAAAATAAAAACCGTAAAAGCAGAATTAGCTTCCAGCAAATCCAAGTCTTTGTTCCATGTGAAAGCATCGAGAAGCAGCCATATATATTGGCCACCGTCTGTCCACTAACTAAAGAGAACGGGTGATGGTTTTACCAGTGCTGGAACCTGTGAAGAAACCTGCAAATTCCTGGTACGGACTTTTGCCGTCGGTAGCCAAGTCCAGTGTGGTCAGTTTTCTCACGGCCACACTCATCGGGACATAGTCCTCGTCCACTCTCAGTGAGTCTGGGTGGGAGGGGGAGGGAGGGCGAGAGGAGGAGGGGGAAACATGGGAGGAGAGAGGAGGAAGAGATGGAAACAGGGAGAGAGAGGAAGATGGAAAAGAGGAAAAATGGAAGAGAGAGAGAGAGAGAGAGAGAGAGAGAGGATACGAGAAAGATGGGAAGAGAAGGAAAGTAGAGGGGAGAGAAGGATTGTGTGTAGGGGGAGGAGGGGAAAGGAATAAAAGGAAGAGAGGGAAAGATGGGGAGAGAGAGGGAAGGAGAGAGGAGAGAGAGACAGACAGAGACAGACAGACAGACAGGCAGACAGACAGAAGAAAAGAGTTTTTTTAATGTAAATATCTTACGCTCAAACTTAACACGACACTTAAGTTGTAAAGCTACGACAATAAGTTGGTTGTTTTTCAGTTTTTATATTTCTAGATATTTATTATCTACCTTTATTGTTTAAAAAATTTCATCAGATTAAAAGAGTAAAAACAAGTTTGTTGATCAATACATCAGGAATGTTATCTTCAAATCGCTTTACTTGATCTATTAGCTCTCTAGCAATAATAGTGTCATTTCTTCTCGCTAGCTTTTGCTAAGCCCCCACCCCCCGCCAATAGGAAAACACTTTCCTTTACCCCTGAAAACATTTTCCTCTAGGCATCGTGGCTACACATTTTCCATCAGCTCTTACAATCACTTCAAAGTACAAGCAATTCACAAAACCATTTACATAAATCGAAAGTTTGAGATAGACCGAGGCTACTTCGACAAAAACCGCTGGTTTCTTTGTGGTCCGCAAAAAATAAACCCACTACATCCAGTCTGAAATGTGTCTTCTGTGTTAAACTCTACGCAGTCAAGATAAGTTTCAACTTTTCTGAAAACTAACTGCAGCGCATACACTATATCAACATTATCCAAAGTTTCTTACCTCCTGTTTTCTGAGACTCCAGGGTGTTAGACCGCAACACCCAGTCGTGGAGGGACTGGAGGTTCGGATCCAAGTTGAGAAGATTTTCCCGGCTCGCCAAAATTCTGGTCGACTTGTGCCGGTTCCTCTCTGTGAAAGATGGTTAAGATTGGGAATTACATGTGGCACGCTACTCATGTCTACACAAAGTGGGTTAAGATTGGGAATTACATGTGGCACGCTACTCATGTCTACACAAAGTGGGTTAAGATTGGGAATTACATGTGGCACGCTACTCATGTCTACACAAAGTGGGTTAAGATTGGGAATTACATGTGGCACGCTACTCATGTCTACACAAAGTGGGTTAAGATTGGGAATTACATGTGGCACGCTACTCATGTCTACACAAAGTGGGTTAAGATTGGGAATTACATGTGGCACGCTACTCATGTCTACACAAAGTGGGTTAAGATTGGGAATTACATGTGGCACGCTACTCATGTCTACACAAAGTGGGTTAAGATTGGGAATTACATGTGGCACGCTACTCATGTCTACACAAAGTGGGTTAAGATTGGGAATTACATGTGGCACGCTACTCATGTCTACACAAAGTGGGTTAAGATTGGGAATTACATGTGGCACGCTACTCATGTCTACACAAAGTGGGTTAAGATTGGGAATTACATGTGGCACGCTACTCATGTCTACACAAAGTGGGTTAAGATTGGGAATTACATGTGGCACGCTACTCATGTCTACACAAAGTGGGTTAAGATTGGGAATTACATGTGGCACGCTACTCATGTCTACACAAAGTGGGTTAAGATTGGGAATTACATGTGGCACGCTACTCATGTCTACACAAAGTGGGTTAAGATTGGGAATTACATGTGGCACGCTACTCATGTCTACACAAAGTGGGTTAAGATTGGGAATTACATGTGGCACGCTACTCATGTCTACACAAAGTGGGTTAAGATTGGGAATTACATGTGGCACGCTACTCATGTCTACACAAAGTGGGTTAAGATTGGGAATTACATGTGGCACGCTACTCATGTCTACACAAAGATGGTTAAGATTGGGAATTACATGTGGCACGCTACTCATGTCTACACAAAGTGGGTTAAGATTGGGAATTACATGTGGCACGCTACTCATGTCTACACAAAGTGGGTTAAGATTGGGAATTACATGTGGCACGCTACTCATGTCTACACAAAGTGGGTTAAGATTGGGAATTACATGTGGCACGCTACTCATGTCTACACAAAGTGGGTTAAGATTGGGAATTACATGTGGCACGCTACTCATGTCTACACAAAGTGGGTTAAGATTGGGAATTACATGTGGCACGCTACTCATGTCTACACAAAGTGGGTTAAGATTGGGAATTACATGTGGCACGCTACTCATGTCTACACAAAGTGGGTTAAGATTGGGAATTACATGTGGCACGCTACTCATGTCTACACAAAGTGGGTTAAGATTGGGAATTACATGTGGCACGCTACTCATGTCTACACAAAGTGGGTTAAGATTGGGAATTACATGTGGCACGCTACTCATGTCTACACAAAGATGGTTAAGATTGGGAATTACATGTGGCACGCTACTCATGTCTACACAAAGTGGGTTAAGATTGGGAATTACATGTGGCACGCTACTCATGTCTACACAAAGTGGGTTAAGATTGGGAATTACATGTGGCACGCTACTCATGTCTACACAAAGTGGGTTAAGATTGGGAATTACATGTGGCACGCTACTCATGTCTACACAAAGTGGGTTAAGATTGGGAATTACATGTGGCACGCTACTCATGTCTACACAAAGTGGGTTGATTTTAAACTATAACATTCGAATTAAAATACATTAACAGGGAGTATGTCTTTATAAGCTGGAATGCAGCTGTTTTTTGACAGAAAGTGATTTTTATGTGGTCATAAAAATTTTGAATTTTTTTTTCTCTTTAAACAAAATAGGGATAAAATAAAGACTGTCTATCACATTGTTGGATTTAGAGATAAGCTTAAATTAGGAGCGCATGTATTATGTATCAGGGCACGTAAAACAAGATTACAGAAACCGATTTTACTGAAACTGTCATGGGATATCCTCAGTGTTGTAAACTCTGTGAGACTTTAATCTGGGTTTGAGCCAAACTACTGCTTTAAGAACTTATCCGGAGACTTTTAATGGCATTATGTCTGTTGCACCAGTAATTGCATCATTTCATAAGTAGATAATCTAAGACTATAGATAAAAAGTAAAAACAAACTCATCTCTACATCATAATGAAGAAACAACAACACGATGTTTGCTGTAAAAAGGCAAATCTAATCCTTTTTATTGGGTTAGTGAACGTTAACAGTTCCATCACTTTAATCAATAACAGTTTTTGCTGGGTAACTAATGGTACCTTAGGACAATTTTTTTCAATAAATTGGATTAACAAGTCATCAATATGAATACGTTTTCTTTAGCAGGAATATTTCCTTTTGAACTTTGCCATTACCCTTGAAACGCCTTAAGGCACCAGTGAAACACAATTGCAAATCTGTGAAATCTGTGAAGCTCAATAGCGAGCCTGTCAGAGACAATCGGAAACCTGGGAGCCTGAGTTTAAACTTTAACCATGTGATATCTCTATCGAGCTTTGAACGGGAGTAGTACTGGACAGCGGAAGGACAGCTATTACCGTTGACCACCTGACTGTCCGCCCTCAGTCCAGGTCTGTCAGTATGATCTCTGGATGTCCATGCTTCTTTTACATAACTTCGTTTGTTCTAAGGAATTAGGAAAGAAAGGTAATACATCAGTCAAATCTACTATCAGTCTCAATCTTCCTCTCTTCATATCTCTCCTTCCTTGTCTTTCTCTCTCTGTCTGTCTGTCTCTCTCTCTCTCTCTCTCTCTCTCTGTGTCTCTCTCTCACTCGTTGTGTGTCTGTCACTTCATCTGTCTGCCTCTCTCTCTCCCCCTTTCTCTCTCTCTCTCTTTCTCTCTCTCTCTCTCTCTCTCTCTCTCTCTCTCTCTCTCTCTCGGTGTGTCATGACTCCCTATCTCTCTCTCTGTCTCTCTCTCTCCCCCTTTCTCTCTCTCTCTCTCTCTCTCTCTCTCTCTCTCTCGTTGTGTCATGACTCCCTATCTCTCTCTCTGTCTCTCTCTCTCGTTGTGTCATGTCTCTCTATCTATCTCTCTCTGATTCTCTCTCCCTTTCCTCTTCTCTCTCTCGTTGTGTCATGACTCTCTATCTCTCTCATTGTATCTCTCTCTATCTCTCTCTCTCTCTCTCTCTCTCTCTCTCTCTCTCTCTCTCTCTCTCTCTCTCTCGTTGTGTCATGATTCTATCTATCTGTATGTTTCTCTCTCTTTGTCTCTCTCGTTTTGTCATGACTCTGTCTATCTGTGTGTGTGTGTGTGTCTCTCTCTCTCTCTCTCTCTCTCTCTCTCTCTCTCTCTCTCTCTCTCTCTCTCTCTCTCTCTCGCTTTCTTTCTGTCTTAAATCATCTTTTTATATTATTATACAGAGTTTAGTCCTTACATTTACGTTGGAAGGTCATAATCTTTATTTTCTCAAAGTACAAATTCGTGGCAACATTGTTTCCCTTTGCTCCAAGCAGTCACACAGACATGCCTTTTTGCCTTTCGATCTTTCCAGTTTAGATCCAACAATATGTGACACATTAAAATAAAATAAAGTCTACTTGATTCGTGCTCGAAACCAAATGTAATCCTATTCAGAATTATGTTTATAAATAAAATTCATGATATAATCAAATCTAGATCCTAGATCTAGACTAGATTTCATAGAAAAAAAAAACCCAGCCTGTGCAATCAGTTGCAAAGTTTAACCTTACCGTGTCCGTTGTGTTGATTACTGGAGGAAGAACACGATATTTCTTCCACTGGTCACTGCTTCGCTCTCCGGACAACCCACCCTGGTTGTGGTCAACCCTGGAGAAATGGTCCAGCGAGGGAGGAAGGTCACAGCGGGGAGGAAAACGGTTCAAGCCAAGTGATGTTAAAATAAACAGAAGTCGGGCTATTGCGGTTATCAAGAAGATAGTAAGATAGTCGTGTTAACGACAGAGCTACAAGACACTTGTTTATTTTGAAGCTCATAAACAATCTTGCATCAGCGCGGGTAAAGTAATGAAGATGAAAGGAAACTCAGATATTAAAATCGTTTGTTTTTTTCGTTTTTATCTTTTTTCTTTTTTTTCTTTCTTTTTTTTTTTTGTTTTTTTTTTTTGTTTGGGTGGGGGGGGGTAGGCTTGCTTTATGGTGATGTTTTTTATTTGTACTGTTTTCCTTTATTATTAAAGACGTAAAAAGAAACCTTTTTTAATTATTATTTAGTTTGTATCTATTCTTATCCGAAAAAATGAGAATTACAAAAGCCGACTCACGAGTACCATTGACCAGTCCGGCTCTTGGTGTGTTTGTCCGTGAGCTGCTCAGAGTGGTCAAGACTTCCTGCCCAAACTGACCCGCCACCGGACTCGGTTCTACGGCAGACGTAACAGAGAGTGGGTGGGTCCCGTCGCCTTCGCCCCTGTCACGTGACAGTCATGTTGGGGAAAATAAAACTGAGGTAAATATTTAGACAACTGTGACAGCAGAGTTGCCACCCTTCTCTAAATCTAGTTACTTACATCAATATTAGGTAGCGCTAATCTAGACGACTGTGACAGTAGACTAGCTACTCTTCTATTAGTCTAGTTACCTACATCAATATTAGGTTGTGCTAATCTAGACGACTGCCTTAGTAGAGTTGTCATCCTTTCTCTCATTCTAGTTACCTAAATCAATATTAGAGGCCGCACATTTCAAGAACTCTCCACCAGTGGTGCCACCCTTTCTCTAAGTCTAATTACTTACATCAATATAAGGTAGCGCTTATCTAGGAGACAGTCCTAGCAGAGTTGCCACCCTTCTCTGAGTCTTGTTACTTGCATCAATATTAGGTAGCGCTATTCTAGGAGACTGTCCTAGCAGAGTTGCCACCCTTTCTCTAAGTCTAATTACTTACATCAATATTAGGTAGCGCTGTTCTAGGAGACTTTCCTAGCAGAGTTGCCACCCTTTCTCTAAGTCTAATTACTTACATCAATATAAGGTAGCGCTTATCTAGGAGACTGTCCTAGCAGAGTTGCCACCCTTCTCTGAGTCTTGTTACTTACATCAATATTAGGTAGCGCTGTTCTAGGAGACTGTCCTAGCAGAGTTGCCACCCTTCTCTGAGTCTTGTTACTTACATCAATATTAGGTAGCGCTGTTCTAGGAGACTGTCCTAGCAGAGTTGCCACCCTTTCTCTAAGTCTAATTACTTGCATCAATATAAGGTAGCGCTTATCTAGGAGACTGTCCTAGCAGAGTTGCCACCCTTCTCTGAGTCTTGTTACTTACATCAATATTAGGTAGCGCTATTCTAGGAGACTGTCCTAGCAGAGTTGCCACCCTTCTCTGAGTCTAATTACTTACATCAATATTAGGTAGCGTTAATCTAGGAGACTGTCCTAGCAGAGTTGCCACCCTTTCTCTAAGTCTAGTTACTTACATCAATATTAGGTAGCGTTAATCTAGGAGACTGTCCTAGCAGAGTTGCCACCCTTTCTCTAAGTCTAGTTCCTTACATCAATATTAGGTAGCGCTGTTCTAGGAGACTGTCCTAGCAGAGTTGTCACCCTTTCTCTAAGTCTAGTTACTTACATCAATATTAGGTAGCGCTGTTCTAGGAGACTGTCCTAGCAGAGTTGCCACCCTTTCTCTAAGTCTAGTTACTTACATCAATGTTAGGTAGCGCTATTCTAGGAGATTGTCCTAGCAAAGTTAACACCCTTCTCCAAGTCTGGTTACTTACATCAATGTTAGGTAGAGCTAATCTAGGAGACTGTCCTAGCAGAGTTGCCACCCTTCTCTGAGTTTTCCTCAGCTCGCGCATGTCAAGTGGACTGACTGCCCGCGGTGTCATGGTTGCCGCCATGAATTTCTTCACTAACTCGTCTCTAGAGTTATCCTCGCTTTGGCAGACGCGCCAGCAGACGAGTTTTCTCAGCTCCACTGGGATGATCTTAGTCTCTGACATCGCAATGTGTGGTTCAGCTCATCTGCAGAAAACAAAGATAGTCGTTTCCCAGGACATAACTGGGTCAAAAAAATTTCTGTGATTTAAAAACCTTTAGGCTAATCGATATTATTATGTTTTTCATTTCCTTTTTTTTTTTCTAATAGCATCGCTGAACATTGCACCTTTTTTCCCCCCCCCCCCCCCCCCCCCAAAAAAAAAAAAAAAAGAAAATTTTAATAGCCATGATAACACATACAAAAATGATTGTAGATGAATAGTACAAACATCAAATTTTTCGAGAGTGCTAGTTAACGGATACAAATTTAAAAATAAATATTTTAAAGAGCGTTTATACTGTGCATTATCATTCTGCGCTTAAAATAAAGTGACAACTAACGCGGGTTAAATGATTGGGGCAGAAAATTCGAACTCCCAATATTTCTTATAAAACGTATTTTTCTTTTGGTCCTTTAATTTGTTAAGTGCGTACAAGATAGACTCACATAGTGCGGTGTTTCAACTTATAATTCACCACTGCTGACGATTATCTATTTGATACTCTTTGAACATGCCAGTAGCAATGTGATGTTAAAATCATTGTCTATGCTCACTAGAATATTTTTATTTATGCTTTGCGATTTATTCCCTTGATGTTTGTCAATGTTTCAACTTTTCTAAACCTATCTCAGTTTGTAACAATCTTCTAAAATCATTGAAATCTTTTGTGAGTCAATCCTATTATCCTTTGATGATAAACTGTTTTTTGTTTGTCACAGAGATAATACAACTTTCAAGTTTTCATATTTATTTCTGATTATAACCAACATCTTTTTATGATGGCTTAATAACTAAGTCGGTCATTTTGTTTTTCCGAAACTAACATAATGATGAATCGATAATAATCCTGCAGGGAAACTATATAATATTTTAAGGCTATTTCGGAACGATTTTCGACCTTTATTAGTCTATGATTCTGAAGTAATAAACACAAATATCTAATTTTCAACAACTCACAGGTGGAACTAAACACGGGTCACTCACGGGGCACACACGTCCAGAGACCAACCAGCAAGTGAAGCAAGCTGCCCGTCAGACTGGAGATCCGCACACTTACCGTGGACTCGATATCCTGTAATGATTTTATCGATCGATCCTCAAACAATGTACCGAAACAAACGATCTCTTAAGTCCAAGTACTGAGAGAGTCGTCCATTGACACTATCGACTTCTTAAAGAGGCGAGAACAATGGAAAAAGCGAAGCCGAATAATATGCGTATCCGACACAAGGAGGGATTAAATAAAACAATCGATAGTGTTGGTTATAGTGGCTGATTAGATGGAGGAACCGGTGGTATCCAACAGGAGAAGGATTAGATCTAACAATCGATAGTCTTGGTAACAATCGATAGTGTTGGTTATAGTGGCCGATTAGATGGAGGAACTGGTGGTATCCGACAGGAGAAAGATTAGATCTAACAATATATAGTCTGTTAACAATCGATAGTGTTGGTTATAGCGGCCGATTAGATGGAGGAACTGGTGTTATCTGACAGGAGAAAGATTAGATCTAACAATCGATAGCCTTGGTAACAATCGATAGTGTTAATTATAATGGCCGATTAGATGGATTAACTGAAGGTATCCGACACAGAGAAGGATTAGATCAAACCATCAATAGTGTTGGTTAAAGTGGCAGATTAGATGGATTAAACGGTGGTATCCGACACAGGGAGGGATTAGATCAAACAATATATAGTCTTGGTAACAATCGATAGTGTTGGTTATAGTGGCTGATTAGATGGAGGAACCGGTGGTATCTGACAGGAGAAGGATTAGATCTAACAATCGATAGTCTTGGTAACAATCGATAGTGTTGGTTATAGTGGCAGATTAGATGGAGGAACCGGCGGTATCCGACATCGAGAGGGATTAGATCAAACAATCGATAGTCTTGGTAACAATCGATAGTGTTAATTATAATGGCCGATTAGATGGATTAACTGAAGGTATCCGACACAGAGAAGGATTAGATCAAACCATCAATAGTGTTGGTTAAAGTGGCAGATTAGATGGATTAAACGGTGGTATCCGACACAGGGAGGGATTAGATCAAACAATATATAGTCTTGGTAACAATCGATAGTGTTGGTTATAGTGGCTGATTAGATGGATGAACCGGTGGTATCCGACATCGAGAGGGATTAGATCAAACAATCGATAGTCTTGGTTATAGTAACCGATTATATGGAAGAACTGGTGGTATCCGCCTGAAACGGTATTGAATGAGTGATTAATGTGTAAAACAAAACAAAACAAAAATGGGTAAAAAGAAGATGAATTAATAGGGATCAGATCGATTTTAAATAATAATAACCGGAAACTAAAGAAAAGGAGAGGTCAGTGAGTGAATAAAATAAACTACGCAAACACGAATTAAGTTGCTACCGCTTTTGTTGTACCTAATGTTTATTTATTGATTCTGTTTATATTGTTCATATTCATATTGAAGCCGTATACTATTTTTTTTCATTATAAATAATTTCGTTTTGAGTATCAGAACTAAATTCTAAATTACCATAAGTTTTGTGAATGAAAAGTGTGTCAACTTATATTACTTCGACCACACATTTCATGTCATACCACAAATTCAATAAGACATACACATTTACACACACTTACCGAGCTTTACACCATCACCAGAGAGAAGCACTGAACCTAGCCGAGTGTATAACAGAGATAAATACCGGCATATACTTAGCTAGATAATTCTGTACCTTGTAAGGGAAACAACTCCAGCTGGCCAATCCAACTCGACTCTTCCGGATCTTATGGCCGATTGGCTGCTTGAACCTGGTCTACGCTCACACCAAATACCTCGATAGCGCAGCGTGGAAGAGACAGCAACAGTTAGAGATAAACCAAAACATCACTATGACTAGCATAGCAGAACAACAGAGTGTCGAGGGACTAGTTATAGACCTTACCGGTCACTGTAAATAGAAGGTTGCTGCTATTCTGTTGTGCTATTGGCACGCT
The DNA here is from genome assembly GCA_033675545.1 of Elysia crispata. Lineage (NCBI taxonomy): Eukaryota > Metazoa > Mollusca > Gastropoda > Plakobranchidae > Elysia > Elysia crispata. The sequence continues at coordinate 145,164 of JAWDGP010004235.1, read as the reverse complement.
TCAGCCAATGAAGGTGAAGTCTTCACAATTAGTTTTCTTTTCTTCTAGAGCAGCGGTTCTTAACCTTGTTGGAAATACCGAACCTCACCAGTTTCATTTGCGGATTGACCGAGCCCCTCTTTAGTGGAAAATAAAATATGATACTGTTCTAGAAACTATCATTAATTTCTCTCTCTCTCTCTCTCTCTCTCTCTCTCTCTCTCTCTCTCTCTCTCTCTCTCTCTCTATCTCTCTGTCTTTGTCTCTCTCTCTCTGTCTCTCTATCTCTCTCTCTCTATCTCTATCTCTATCTCTCTCTGTCTTTGTCTCTCTCTGTCTCTCTATCTCTCTCTGTCTCTCTGTCTCGCTCTGCCTCTCTCTGTCTTTCTATTTATCTCTCTCTGTCTCTCTTGCTTTCTCTATCTCTCTTTAATTCGATCTATTCTACTAGACCACCTAAATGTGTAAGTATAACAATATTTGTAAAGCAATGCTTGATGAAGCGTGCCTAACACATTAAATAATCCCTCAGAATATCCCCTCCCCTCCCCCATAGAGCGATTCCCACTAGGGCATAGTTATTTACAGACTTGCCCGAGGGCAATATTCTTTATAGAACTTTTGCATGAAAAAAAAAAAAATTCAAAAAAAAATATTATTACTTGTAAAATTGGTACAAAACATTTTTCAGTCCGGAGAGATGGAAAATAAAAAAGACATCTAGAGACAGAAAGAGAGAGAGAAAGAGAAACAGAGAGCGAGAGGGAGAGAGAGAGAGAGAGAGAGAGAGAGAGAGAGAGAGAGAGAGAGAGAGAGAGAGAGAGAGAGAGAGAGAGAGAGAGAGAGAAGTGACTGGAAAAGGGCGATCAAGAATAGAAACTATAAGAATTGGGGAAAAAAAAACAATCCACACAGATAGAACGAAAGAGGAAAGAATCAACAAGAAAGATACTTGTGGTAACATGAGCGTTTTGTCTAGATGTGAGTTTTATTGGATCTTACTGTTCCCGCCTCACAGCAATGATAAGAGATTGGTTGAAGCGTCAGGTTTTGTTTCATACTCAATAATGCCAGAAGTGCGGCAAGCAGGTGTCAGTCTCGCTCTCAGCCACTAGCTAGATCTGGTCAGGTGTTCTTCAGGTCCATCTCCGACATGTATCGGTCAACTAATGACATTCACCTTGTGGTTGGTGCTCAAAGAGAGAGAGAGAGAGAGAGAGAGAGAGAGATTAATAATAGGCTTATTGGGTGTATCACGCTGACACATGACAGATAACAGGTCTCTCTCTCTCTCTTTCTCTCTCTCTCTCTCTCTCTCTCTCTCTCTCTCTCTCTCTCTCTCTGTCTCACTGACCATTGTTTACAGTCTGGCTTAGTTCTAGGATTAAGGGGATGTAACCCGCTTTAGCTCCTCTCCTGGCACGAGTAATTGATTCCTGTCCTCCCCTCTCTTCCTCTTTGCTTTCTTCTCTCGTTCTTTCTTTTTCTTTCTGCTACTTTTTCTCTTCCAGTCACTCCTTCTCTCATACACTCTCACTAGGTAAGCATCGATCCATTCTCTGTGGATGAAGAAAGTTTTACGTCACACTTTAAGGGTAAAGTTGTCGATATTGTGAGAAGTCATATCCCCAGCAGAGTTGCCACACACACACACACACACAATAGTACCCACCAGCTAAGCTCTTCTGCCGTGCTTCATCATAGTTAGAGATCTGCAGTGTGTGTACAAGTCAATTACAAGCAAACTGTTCCTTTTTTTTTTTTTGCTAATGGTCCTGAACATGTTGCTATGTAAAAAATGTAAATTCTATTGTATGCGTGTATGTCAATGAGGTTAAAAATTTTTTTTATTTGTTTTTGTTATTTTTTGTTATTTTTTTTTGTTGTTGTTGAAGAGCGCTTTTCTTGGTCTACCATGAAACAGAGTTTTTGATCGTTGATCTAGTAATCAAATAGTAACAAATAATAATAATAATAATAATAATAATAATAATAATAATAATAATAATAATAATAATAATAATAATAATAATAATAATAATAATAATAATAATAATAATAATAATAATAATGATAATATTTTATTGTTATTTTTATGTTTATTAACGAAAAAGTTGAGAAGAAGAAGCAAAAGAAGAAGAAGAATAAGAAGAAGAAGAAGAAGAAGAAGAAGAAGAAGAAGAAGAAGAAGAAGAAGAAGAAGAAGAAGAAGAACAACAACAACAACAACAACAACAACAACAACAACAACAACAACAACAACAACAACAACAACAACAACAAGAATAAGAAGAACAAGTAAAACAAGAACAAGAAGAAAGATATCAAGAAGAACAAGAATAAGAAGAACAAGAAAAACAAGAACAAGAAGAACAAGACCAAGAAGTACAAGAAGATCAAGAAGAACAAGAAGAACAAGATCAAGAACAAGAGGAACTCTTAATGGCGACTGTGTTATGCACTGAGGATCTGGCGGATGACATGTTATCCCACGGTAGGGATGGCTCCAGTCTCGTCTCGTCATGCCTGAAATCTTCCCCCCCCCCCCCCCCCAGCTCCCGCACACACACACCCAATATCCACCTGGGAAGGAAACTGCCCTCCATGTGGCGCGTGGATCACTTTCCCCGCGATGAATGTCCAGACTGATCTTGTTGAGAGCATCCTTGATGGTCGTGGCCCCACGTCGCGATGTGACCCCTGACCCTCAGGGGCATCAGTAATTACTCATTGTACCGCTATAAGAATCTCCACAAGTTGTAAGGAAGGCAAACCACTGAAAAGATAAACTAGAGTCACGGTTTGAGGTTGTCTCCCCTTTACGATTTGCTTGCTCCTTCTTTGCTTGTTTTCTCGTCGAATCGGTCAGTACAACTGAGTAGTCCATATTGTACAAAGTGGCGCGACCATTGTGTGTCACGGTTCACTGGTTAACCCTCTATGGTACGACGATTTGGTGATGTCCAGTGATTCAACTTACACTTTGATCCAATCCAGGGGAGGTCATTTTTATTCAAGTTTGGAACAAAGAACAGCAAGTCTGGACGTAAATCTTTTTTACCTCCCATTACGTTAAAAAAAAAAAAAAAAAAGAAATACTGCCAGCTTTATATTTTTGAAAACCTTCTGGTCAATTTGTTAGAAACAATAAAAAATAAAAATGCAGTTTTCATACTAACCCGTTAAGTCATGAATGTATGAAACAATAAAATTGAGATAAAGATGATTTCTGAAGTTAGACGGAACACTGATTCTGGCAAAGTTGTGACCAAGAAAATACAAAGTGACCTCCACACATACTTAGGCAGGCTTCATGTCGCTTCCACGTAACAGTGATGAGAACTATCAAAATCCCATGGACATTCTCTCTCTCTCTCTCTCTCTCTCTCTCTCTCTCTCTCTCTCTCTCTCTCTCTCTCTCTCTCTATCTATCTATCTATCTACCTATCTATCTATTTCCTGCTATACTCCCAGCAGGTTGGGATGTATGAGGACACTATGGCAGAGCAGCTTTAAAGGTTTTCAGTATACTAGAACGTTTTATTGCCCCTCCTATGTCGCACCCCGCGTGTGATCTTATTTAATGTTTATCCATTTGAAACTAATTTCTGTCTTTCTAATAGTCTAACTACATTTAATATCTTTTTTATGTGTCTTCCTTTTCCGCCTCTCTCTCTCTCTCTCTCTCTCTCTCTCTCTCTCTCTCTCTCTCTCTCTCTCTCTCTCTCTCTCTCTCTCTCTCTCTCTACCTATCTATCTATCTATATCTCTCTTTCATTCTGTTTCTCACTCTTTTAAAAATAATATATATGTTCAGTAAAATAACAGTAAATCCTCTTCTAAAACCTTTACCAGCCAGATGTTAAAGGTTATCCCCCTTTCAATCTATTACAGCCATATGTTAAAGATTATCTCCCTTTCTAGCTATTACATCCAGAAATTAAAGTTTATCCCCTTTTCTATCTATTACAGCCAGATGCTAAAGATTATCCCCCTTTCTATCTATTCCAGCCACAAGTTTAAGTTTATCCCCTTTTCTATCTATCTATCTATTACAGCCAGATGTTAAAGATTATCCCCCTTTCTATTTATTCCAGCCACAAGTGAAAAGATTATCCCCCCCCCCCTCTTCCTTTTCTCGTTATTACAGGCAAAAATTAAAGATTATCCTCCTGTCTCACAGCTTTCTCAACAGACAGACCTATCGGTCACGTTTTCAATTGTCCACTGTGTTACATCAGGAGAGATTCAGGTTGTAAAGTTAGACAATTCGCCTACCACCGCGTAGGTCTGGGACTGGAACCACGCCTTTTGTCTGACTTCACGCCAAGCATTGTCCATCCTGGCCTGTGGTTTTAACACGTCCGGGGATTTCCTAAATGACCTGTCCACAGCAAGGTCACCACAGCGTTGATCCTCTGTCAGCGCCAATGGTGACTGTCTTCGATGGTAGCTGGGCTTGAGGGTTGGTCAGCTGGACTTGAGAGGGGCACTGTAGCTCGGTGAGGGGTGGTCAGCTCCACACCGGTGGGGCAGTACCGAGCTGTGGACACAACACCTGGAGATGGAGACAGCGGCAGAGGCAGAAGGAGGGAGGGGTGGCAGAAGCATAGAGTGAAGGAGAGAGAAAGGAAAACAGAGAGATAGACAGACAGACACAGGACATGAAAGAAAAAAACTCATGAGTAAAGTTAATGAATATGGAGAAGAGCTGAGATAGAAAGGAAAACACCGAAGTAAAAACCAAGAAAGAGGTAGTGATGTATGGAAAACTCGTTTATAAACAGAGGAGAATAGAAGGTAAATTTTAAGGATATCGTTAGAAATCTGATGGATTTTTTTCCCTTCTTTTTCTTGAGCGGGGGGGTGGTTGGGTCTTGTTTTGCTTTTGTGCAAAGAACGAACAAAACAGAAAGCTCAGCAAGGGATGAATACAACATAAGAAAGTGACACAGAAATTAACAGAAAGACAGGGGCAGAAAGAAAAGAAAGGGATGAATGAAGAGGACTAAACAGAAGGAATGAAAAAATAACAGATTCGGTACCATAGTGAAAGAGAGAAGAGAGAAAGAGAAACTTGTTGAGAGAACAGACAGATGAATAAACAGGAGGAGAGAAAAAAAAAAAAATGTAGTGCCATAATGTGAGAGAAGGGGGGAAGAGAACATTTTTGAGAGGATGAGCGAGAGAAAGAGAGAGAGAGGGATAACATAAGAGAACATATAAAAAAATATGCCAAAAAAAGGTGAGAATCAGAGAGACATTTCTATCGAAGCTATGTGTATATTAAAGGTGAAAGGTTTATAATTAAAGTTATTTGTTGTATTGTTTCTTTCTTTTTTTTTTCCTTTTTTTGTTTTGTCCCGTCATAATAAAGTAATAAAATTGCGAGCCTGTTCCTCTTAAGAGGATGGAAAATAAACCCATAGCAATAGAAGCAGAGAGAGAGAGAGAGAGAGAGAGAGAGAGAGTGTGTGTGTGTGAGAGAGAGAGAGAGAGAGATAGGCCGAGACGGAGATAAGCAAAGAAACAGAAAGAAAGACAGACGAAGAGACTCACAGAGAAGTGGGAAGGGAGGATAATGAATGATCAGAAGAAGATTGAACACAGTTTGTAGCGATGTCCATCGCAATAGAGTTCCTACTTCGGACTTGTTCGTTTTTCAATTATCTCCCTTGTTACTAGAAAGTGGAGGAAAACAATGAAAATTTTGAAGGTATTTCTTTCATTGACTCTTGTTTCTTCAACGTCCCCTAAGTTAACATAACCCATGCTGAGAAAATTCGACCTCATGCTAGGCTAAAGACTTGCCGTTTAGACTTATGGTGTTTTATGGCCACCGTTTGTGGTAAATGGGCCTGATTCCATTTCGGGGTATGTTTCTTAGGGCTGGATACTTGTAGGTGGGGTGTGTGATTCTAGTTTGTGTGAAAGTTTCGTCACCGAACAGACTTTTCTTGTTTAAAATCAGTGAATGGTTTTAGAAAATTGACAAACATTGGACAGTGCTGGCTTGGCTTTAAATGGAAAACTGCATCTAGCTTTTATTGTAACAACCAAGTTGTTCTGGTTCATATAAAACTAATTTACATTTTATAGCGAGTTCATAATGCTCATAGATCTGTTTTGAATAGATACAGTTTTAGGAAAATTAGTTTTGACTTCATAAATTGGAAAAAAAAACTGTAGCTATCAGAACTTTTGAGGTTTACTTGTTTCTGGTTTGTTACTTTTGTTTCTATCTGTAATAAAGTCTTATATTAATTTGTGTGGGGACGGTTAAGGAAAATCTGTCCTCATTATAACCAGCTGAATTAAGTAGATCGGGGATGGAAATTCTTTGTTCATTCTTAGTTTGATAAATTTTCATAGGGCCAAACTTTCTTTTAAAGAAGATATTAATATATTGCTTCACACAATTTGTAGTCCTGATAATGTGATATGTGACGATTACAGATCTAATTTTCCTTCTTCAGTGTTAGAGATAATTAACCAAAGGTTGCCAGTTATTCTCAATCGTGGCAAGACGAACTGACTTGGATCTTATAGGCCACAACCATGCACGGGCTAGCATTGATAGAATATGGAGTGAAATTCTTAATGCGCCTTCTATTAGTTTCTCTGGGTTTAAAATTTTGTCCATCGAACAGTTACCAATGATTTATTCAGCTGCCAAAACATCCAATATTCGATTGGTTGTGGTTTTTTTCTTCTTGGGCTTTATTATCTGTAATAAACGTTTTAGTTCTGTAATTTCCTTCGCCTCAGGATAAAAGACCGCCCATATTTGCTGTTCCTTATTTCTTTATTTTTGTTTTCTTTTTTGTTTACTTTTCGCTGTATTTCTCTCTCTCTCTCTCTCTCTCTCTCTCTCTCTCTCTCTCTCTCTCTCTCTCTCTCTCTCTTTCTCTCTCTCTTTCTCTCTCTCTCGCGCTCTCTCTTTGTGTCTCTCTCTCCCTCTCCCTCTCTCTCTCTCTCTCTTCCTCTCTCTCTCTATTTCTCCCTCTGTCTCTCCCCCCTATCTCTCTCTCTATTTCTCCCTCTATCTCTCCCCCCTATCTCTCTCTCTCTTTTTTCTATTTTTTTATATGTGAGATAAGGAAATATTTATCACCTGGTTAGTTTACAGCCAAGCTCCACAAGCGGGTTATCCCAACATATTGTAGCTATTTCATTCTTGTTCCATCTGACAGTGAACAGTTCATAGCTCGACCGATACACGGCAGTGGATCAGTGAACATCCCGCTATGTTGGGCTGACATAGTAATCAGAAAGGACTCAGGTTGGTTCATCAATTAGCATTTACTTTCAATTTTGATTCGGTCTGATTATTGATTTTAAAACCACACAAGTCTCTTGCTTTCATACTCACCGCTCGATAAATTTTAATATACAGACCTTTCGCTAAGCACTGCCGCTGCTGGTATATGATCGAAATTGAAAAGGAACACAAGATATACGCCGTTAGAGTGGTGTGGCCGTTGCTATTCACGATGTTGTTGTAGTTCTGATGTTATAGTTGTTTTTGTTGTTGATGATGAATCCATTGTTGTTGTTGTTGATAATGATGATGATGATGTTTATGCTTATTCTTTTAAATCTAAAAATCAAATGTCCAGCATGGCGATGTGCCGTGTAGGGTCAGCTGGTCAGTGGTTGACCGTAGCTTTGTGCCTGGTGACTGC
>JAWDGP010004235.1:0-135000 GCA_033675545.1 Elysia crispata | reverse complement strand
AGGTTCTTTCTACAGGCTACCCAGACTTTTCTTTTATTTATTTTGTTTTTCTTAAATTTTCTCTCTAGTGAAATCACCTTTAACCCTCTTCCTCCCTCCCTTCCCTTTCTCGCCTTTCACCATTTTATCCAGCCAATTGCTATCTCTTTTCTCTTCTATGCAGCGTGTTCTTTCCTGTCTAATTAAGCATCTAATGTTCCCAGATTATTGGGCTTCGCAAACGCTTTCATGAAGAATTACTGCTAGTCGGTGTAATTATCATGTAGTTTCAATAATTCTACCTTGCTCAAGCAATGCTTTTTTGTTGTAAATGTCGTGTTTTTTTTTTTTTCTTTCTTTCTTTTTTCAATGGAAAATCTACCAATTTTACATTGTTTTCTGAATTGCATTCGTTTGTATAAATCAAACTAATTAAATATACTTTTCTAAAATTTGATAGAAACATTCTTCCCCCTCCCCCTCTCCCCATAAACACACACTCCCTTCCTGTCACCTCCTAATCTCTCTCTCACCTGAAAGGACGGGTCCATGTTTATCAATGGCTTCGAGTATATCGTCACTCCCAACCACCTGGTCACGTGGGTGGGAGGGGGCGGTGCTGCGCATACTCTGAGGAGACTCAACTCGAAGCTGTTGTTCGGACATGACGGAATCGACACGCGAGGTGAGCAGAGCTGGGGATATCAAAGGCTCGTAACTCTTCTCACTAGCGCCTGGCTACTCTTCCAAGAAAAGTAGCAGCACTGAGAAACACTCATGTAATCATTAAGGAATCATGGAAAAAATTACCATGGACATGGACTCTGCATTTGTTTCTACGGCTACTACTAGTATTGCTGCTGATATTACTGCTGTTACTACTACTACTACTACTACTACTACTACTACTACTACTACTACTACTACTACTACTACTACTACTACTACTACTACTACTACTACTGCTACCACTACTACTACTACAACCACCACTACAACTATTACTATTCCATTTACTACTGTTACTACTACTACTACTACTACTACTACTACTACTACTACTACTACTACTACTACTACTACTACTACTACGACGACGACGACCACGACGACGATGACAACGACCATGACTACAACGACTACTACGTCTATAACTACTATTAGTTCTACTACTACTACTACTAATTTTACTACTACTACTACTACTACTACTACAACCGCCGCTACAACTACTACTAGTTCATTTACTACTGCTGCTACTACTGCTGCTGCTACTACTACTACTACTACTACTACTACTACTACTACTACTACTACTACTACTACTACTACTACTACTACTACTACTACTACTACTAAATACCGCTGTCTCATTTCTTGTCTCTTCTTGATTACCTTATTTCTCTTCGTGTCTTCGCCTCCTTATTACCTTTCTGTTTATGGTTACCTCGATTCTCTCCATTCGAATCTCCTTGTCTATACCTGGACATTTGTGGACTTCCTCACAGCCTGTCCCGAGGATGTCTCTCCCTTGCTGCTGTAATCTTGGCCGACACATGGCCGATACTTTCTGTTGTTAAAATTCTGGGCCCTCTACAGATCTAGAGTGACACGGTGAGGTTTGTCACGTGATCCACCCGCGAGCCTGGTTCGGGCAGAAAACTGACCGCAGCACCGGCTCAGCAGGGGTTAACACGACACACACGTGCTCACCCTCAGATCCCCAGGGGGCCCCTAGACTCGATCCTCCCACCCCCCGCTGAGCACCTGCTGGTCCAGGTGATGGCGCGGTCGCTATGGGTGGAAGGCGAAGTCTTGGGGCAGTGCCGGGCCCGACCCCTGTGGTCAGTCACGAGGGGCCTGGCACCGACACAGCGGTTTGGGGGGGACTAGAAAGCCCCTCCAAGATACGAAGTAAGCGTAGGTTTTGTTATCGTTGGTCTAACATCTTGACATCCCGCGGCCGGCTCGGCATGATTCCTGCCTTCTGAGCCAGCTCGACTTGTCGCCAGGAGCCACAGTCTCGCTTTATATAGGCTCGGGCAATGCGGAGAGATAGCCTTGTTGGCTGTTACCAGGTGGTGGAACCCTTGAGCATTTCATTGGTTCATTACTCAACACTGCCAACCTGACGTAACACATCAATGAGACTATCACTTTCTATCGTCAATGTTCTGACGTTTTTTATAAACATAGATCTGCTTAGCTACTAACCCGAATTGTCAGCAATAATTATTAAGAACCAATCGGAATATCGGTCAGAGTTAACCGTCTTGGCTAGGAATAATTTCACGTATCCTAAGTTGATTGAAAAGGTTAACCCAGAGCAGGTGTGTGAGCTATTTTTAGAGCCTTGCTAAGGACGGCTACTCTGAAGGTCACAGTGATCAATACCAGCCTGAACATTTTGTGTAGACAAAGGTCATGTCAAGAAAGGCTGGCAGCTATTTTAAGAACCTTAGTAATACACAGTAATACCCAAGTGAACTACTGAAGTGGGACATGCGCATTATGTACGGACTGAAAAAATGTCTACTCTAACACCCTTTCGGTTCAATAAGCGTAAACAAATTTGAACTGAGTCTAAACAAACCTTTGGTTTAATGGGAAGCTTCAACTTCAAAATAACACTTCGAAACGAAAAATATTTATCCCATATTTTGAAAAAAAAAATCAAAGGAAAAAGAAAAAAGTTTTAGCTACTCTTCTTCTTTAATAGTACCATAATTTTTTTTTCAATTCAAGACCTTTCAATATCTGTTTACGCTCGGTCAACAAACAGCGAACTTTTCTGTCAAGACTTTCTAGTTTTTCTTCCTTTTTTTTTCCTAGCTCTTCCTCTGACCATCGTTTTCCTACTCGCCCTATTTTGCCTTTCTTTCTTTCTTTTTCTTGTTCTTGTTCTTCTTGTTCTTGTTTTCTTCTTCTTCTCGTTCTTCCTCTTTCTCTTCTTCTTCCTCTTCTTCTTTTTTTCTTCTTCTTCTTCTTCTTCTTCTTGTTCTTCTTCTTCTTCTTGTTCTTGTTCTTGTTCTTCTTGTTCTTCTTGTTCTTGTTCTTCTTGTTCTTGTTTTTCTTCTTGTTCTTGTTCTTGTTCTTGTTCTTGTTCTTGTTCTTCTTCTTGTTCTTCTTGTTCTTGTTCTTCTTGTTCTTGTTCTTCTTCTTCTTCTTCTTCTTGTTCTTGTTCTTCTTCTTGTTCTTCTTGTTCTTGTTCTTGTTCTTGTTCTTCTTCTTCTTCTTCTTCTTCTTCTTCTTCTTCTTCTTCTTCTTCTTCTTCCTTGTATTTTGTCTGTACTCAAATCTAGACCCTTTATAAAGTTCCATAATTTTTAAGAGTTTTTTTTTTTTTTTAAGAACAAGAAATTAGATTGGCCTCATCTTACTTGATGAGTGGCTACTGAGATAAGCTTTGATATCAATCTGATACTTATATTTCCATGACCTTGGGTACGTTTATGGTTTATATAACACAAGCCTCTTGATTTGAAGAGGTTGCTAGTAGATCTCTGGTCAAGCCTCACGCCTCAACACCGGCGCAAATAGGTAATTTCATAACGAGCAGAAAACTCTAAGGAATTTTCAAGTGTCTTACTTTTTAGTCTTTATTATGTGACAATAATATTTCTCAACAAGATCAATCTGTTCTGTTCCCAGATCCGTACACGAGATTCGCGTCCCAAGTGCGGACAGCTCGGCGCCGGGACAGACGACTTGGAAGGCAATCTCAACAAGGGGAACAATTCACGCATGGAGTTAGACGCAGACGACAAACCTCCAAACCGGAAGTTCACTATGTCGAGTTGTCCATGATCGCGGACTATGCTGTCTGGAAGAGGTACGTCACACACACTCTCTCTGTCTCTCTCTCTCTCTCTCTCTCTCTCTCTCTCTCTCTCTCTCTCTCTCTCTCTCTCTCTCTCTCTCTCTCTCTCTCTCTCTCTCTCTCTCTCTCTCTCTCTCTCTCTCTCTCTCTCTTTCACTCACTGACTATGTCTATGTCTCTGTCTTTGTCTGTCTATCTGTCTGTCTGTCTGTCTGTCTCTCTCCCTCTCTCTCTCTCTCTCTCTCTCTCTCTCTCTCTCTCTCTCTCTCTCTCTCTCTCTTTCTCATTTAGCTCTCTTTCTGTCTCTAGTAATCTGTATCTGTTTAACAATTAACCATTTGTCTTTCTTTTCCGTCCATCCCAACGACTGACCTCTCCAGATTCCTCCGGTTTACGGCTGGTGATGAGGATCTGGCGTTCAAGGAGCTGCAGCAGTATTATCTGTTCATGGCCGTCATGGTAGGTCAAACACAAGTTCAGGGGTACAACATGTTGGTCCAGTTAGTCAGCTATTAGTCGTGACCCTTAGCGATGATACGTGGTCAGCTATATGTTGAGAGCCCTTGGCGGAAAGTACAAGGTTTGATCAACTTCATATAAATATGTTTACCAGATCGTTAAAGTTTTCTTATCACAGAATTTAGAATATAGAAAGCGATTTATTACCAATATTATATGAAGAGATTTAAAGATTTGTTCCTTAACCAAAGAAGCAGAATAAGTGAGAGAGGGAGAGAGATGAGAATAGAAGAGAGAGAGAGAGAGAGAGAGAGAGAGAGAGAGAGAGAGAGAGAGAGAGAGAGAGAGAGAGAGAGAGATTCTGGGAAGTTAAAAAATAAAATTAATTGTGCATCTAAAGAAATACGTTGTTTATCTAGACTCTTGAGATGCATTATCGTTATTTTTACTCTATTATACCATTTTTTTTTAAATTAAGGGCATATGAACTTTTGAACAAGCAGTATTGCGTTCTTTTTTTCCTTCATTCTTGTAACTTAAAAGCTTACCTATAAAATAACGTTAATTTTTTTCAAAGAATCACACTATTTTTATAAATAATTTGTATAGTTAAACGGAGCCCATATGAATATTTCATTTCACTCAAAATGTATTAATATCCCTTCCCCCCACATACACACACATCCACACCTGTTTCCTTTGTTTGTTTATTTGCTTAGCAGTGTCTGAGGCATAATATTCCTGTGCAAACCATTTACTTCTATAAAAGTAAAGAATTAAATATATCTTATTTCTTCTTTCTCTCTTCTTCCAATCTTGGTCTCATGAAGATGGATGTCCGATATAAGAGTGTCACGGAAGTTGATCCGACTCTGAAGATTCAGATTGTGCCAGTGTCTCTGATAGTCACAGACGTAAGTAAACACAATATCCGGCTTTGCCAGCGTCTCTGATAGTCACAGACGTAAATAAACACAATATCCGGATTGTGCCAGTGTCTCTGATAGTCACAGACGTAAGTAAACACAATATCCGGATTGTGCCAGTGTCTCTGATAGTCACAGACGTAAGTAAACACAATATCCGTATTGTGCCAGTGTCTCTGATAGTCACAGACGTAAGTAAACATAATATCCGGGTTGTACCATTACAGTGTCTCTGATAGTCACAGACGTAAGTACACACAATATCCGTATTGTGCCAGTGTCTCTGATAGTCACAGACGTAAGTACACACAATATCCGTATTGTGCCAGTGTCTCTGATAGTTAGAGACGTAAGTACATACAATATCCGGGTTGTGTAAATGTGACTCTGTTAGTCACAATCGTGAATACACCGGACTGAAGACAGGGGGGGAATCATCTCCTCATGGTGGTGCTGTTCTGAATTAGTTTCCAGCTGACCGACAATCGATTCTTCTAGAACTGACACTCGTGGAATTCTCTGAGTATGAAACAACCAGTCTGTAGCAAAACACTGACTCAAAATTTTAGCTATCGAAATATTAATGGTTACATTTCCCTCAATTCCACTGCTACTGTCTATATCTAATGATTTTGTATACCTCCAAGCCTGCTTACCGCTGAAAGCTACTAGAGCCTGGGTAGGAATCGATTTTTACCGTTTACTGTGATCATTTATCTCAGCCCATATCGCATACCAGAAAAATTCAAGCCCTTCTTGTGAGTAAATCAGCCTTCACACCAGAGTGTATAGAGGGATAATGCACGACAAGAGCCAAAATACTTAGCTTTTATTTTTATGTGCTGGTAATTGATTCGAAACTTGTTTTGATCAGTTCTGTTCGATATGATGTGGCCACGAGTAATGAGGTACGTTTACCAGTACCAGAATATGAACTTATGAATGCATAATTGACAAAAACAATCTAACACTGTCAATCGTGGCATACACCTGTATTGCAAGTTTGTGGATTTATTAAAGATGTTAGAGATAAAGGGACGATAAGATGCCTTCCTCAAATCCAGCCTCTGCTGTCAGATTAGATCAGTATCCTAGATTAAAGCTGTTGCAAACTAAAAGATTGAATTAGAAAAAAATATTTCAAAGGGGAAAAACAATGATGACATCATGTCTGTTTTAAGCAGTTCAGAACTTATTCAGATAAGATATTTCAATATGAGGTAAGTGGTCACTCTACTGTCCTAAGCCCATCTCTCTGTCCACTTCAACTCTGCCAGGTCCAGGAAGAAGCCATCTGGACAGAGAACTACAGGGTCGGACGTTCCTTTGTCCAGTCCATCAACTCCCTATACGCCCTGAGAGAGTGGGTCAGACGGAGAACAGGCGTGCCTAGATCTGACCACACTATGTTGTTTTCAGGGTGAGATTCGCTAGTTTAATGTGGTCATCCTTTTTCCAGTCTATCAACTCTCTATACGCCCTGAGAGAGTGGGTCAGACGGAGAACAGGCGTGCCTAGATCTGATCACACTATGCTGTTTTCAGGGTGAGATTGGCTAGTTTAATGTGGTCATCCTTTGTCCAGTCCATCAACTCTCTATAATTATGCTCTGAGAGAGTGGGTCAGAAGGAGGACAGGCGTGCCTAGATCTGATCACACCATGTTGTTTTCAAGGTGAGATTCGCTAGTTTAATGTGGTCTTCTTTTGTCCAGTCCATCAGCCTCCTGTAAGGTTAGGTTAGACGGGAGACAGGCATGTCCACAACTGATCACACCATCCTGTTTTTAAGGTCTTTTTATCTTTCAATTCTGACATTGATAGGCCTAGTAATGTAATATTCTAAAATTATAGATACTGTGAAATTATGTATAGTCGACTCCGCTTTGATTTTTTCACGCAAACCACCAAAACTCTTGGATGAAGCTTGTCTTGACATAATTTATATTAAATTTTTATCTATGACAAGAATATTTATTAAATTTTTGTCTGCAATGGCCGTCCGATTAAAATTTACGTAGTTCATTTCTCTTTATGTCATACAATTTCTCCCTATTAGCAATACTGCATCTTTTCGTCTCTCTTTATTTCTATCTATTAATGTGCAACATAGTTTTACACTAAGTTATTGTCTTGTTGATACATCAGCCTAGTAGAACTAGAATCCCAGTATGCCCCTAACTCCCTGATTTGTCTGTCTGTTCTCCCCAGCTATGACCTGGTGGGCAGTCGAAGCGACTCCTCAACTATTGGTGAGAAAAAATCTTCTGGTTTCTTTTCTTTCGTCATACTCCTTTTGCTTGGAGGAACAAGTTTACAAAAAAAAAAAAAAAAAAACTAAATAAATAAATAAAAAATAAAAAAAAAAACAAAAAAAAACCACTACATTCTTATCGAAATTAACGATCCCAGTTTGTGAATTATCATTTTGCAAAGGTTTCTGTAGGTTGGTGGACGGCATCAAATAAAGTTATAAAATTAATATCACGCATATTAAAATTTGTATATTATTTTGATTAAACCAAAATTCTTCTTGAAAACAACATGGTTGCAGTGGAAATGTCTCGATTCCGATTCAAAACATGCTACAAGTATATTTAAATAAATATCGTTTGCTTTCTTTCTGATTCTTGATATCTAAAAATAACTTTAATCAAGAACTTTATTCATTCTATCACTTTAACTCTCTCTCTCTTTCTCTCTCTGTCCCCTCTCTTTTTCTCTTTCTCTCTCCCTCTCTCTCTCTCTCTCTCTCTCTCTCTCTCTCTCTCTCTCTCTCTCTCTCTCTCTCTCTCTCTCTCTCTCTCTCTCTCTCTCTCTCTCTCTCTCTCTCTCTCTCTCTCTCTCTCTCTCAGGAGTGGCCTTCATCGGTACAGCCTGTACGTACAACAGCGTGTCTGTGATCGAGGAATATTTCACCGGGACCTCAGGAACGGTCAGCGCCCATGAGCTCGGACACAGGTCAGTGGGTTTGGGACCAGGCTTGCAGTCCCATAGATGGCCAGATAACTTGCGAATATAGGTAGCAGGTATATTTGTATCAGGTACAGAAAAAGCGCACAGAATATATATATATCTATATTTGTACCAGGTCAAGATACTTTTAAGGAGTTTATAGGGCTAGGCCTAGAAGTTTAAACCTACAGCCCATTCAGACAGTCGCCGTGTTAGAATTTAACTTAGATCCTTTTAGATCAAATTCGATCTAGAGTTAATATACTTAGCTGCTTAGTTCATGTACTAGGGACTCCATGCAATCGAAAGGTTAATGAATTGCTACGTTAATACTTTTATTTGTACAAAATTTAAAAAAAATATATATATATAGTTTTAACCAACTTTTTTGTTTTTGACGTAAAAAATAAATTTCTATTACATTTTACAATTTTAAAATTTTTAAACAGAAAAGTTAATGTCTCTTGGGGTTGTTGTGAAAAGGATCTTGATTCTAGATCTGCAGACAAACTTATCAAAATTTTATTCAACATTTGCCTTAATCAGTAAAATAAATTAAGAATCATAGGAAAATACGGTCATGTATTCAGTACACCACAGAGGTCCTAAAATCAACCGAGGGATGGAATCTATGGCGATTCAATGATACTAATCAATTCAAAATAATATTCGCAAAACGCAGTAATTGAACTATGAGTCTGTAACAGACATGTACATCTCATCCCGGTCAATAACCTGAACTGTTCTAATACAATAGTATTATGTCAGTTACAACACATTTTTTTTACTAAAACAAGTTTAAAAATCGTTATTTTACTCATTTTCTTCTTGCTTTTTTTTTTTTTCCTCTAGATAGATTGGTGCACATTTTTAGCGGATATTTTACGCAGATTTTAATCTTTCCAAAAAATAAAAAAACAAAAAACAAAAAAACGTTCTGTCTACTTCAAATACTAACAGATCGCGTAGTTGACTTTTGTTCTATTTTTTTTTTTTTTGGGTTGTATCTGGAATAAAACGTAGAGAGTCTCTAACATACCGATAATCTCCAAACTCATCGAAAAAATCGTATCGAGCAGAATCTTAAAACACCTCGCGTTTAACAATCTTCATACTAACTTTCAATCTGCTTATAAAAAACATCACAGCACTGAGTCTGCTTTGCTAAGAGTTGCCAACGACATCCTCCGTTACATCGATAATAAAAAGTCTGTTCTGTTGATTCTACTGGACTTAAGCGCTGCTTTCGACACAATCGACCATGATATACTATTGGCTCGCGCGCATTCACGTTTTGGCATCGATGGAAAAGCCCTTTGGCTTAATGCTTATCTTAAGAACAGAACGCAGACAGTATCCATCGACAATAACAAAGCAACTCCATCTCCTCTAAAATATGGTGTCCCACAAGGTTCTGTCCTGGGACCTCTACTTTTCACCATGTACACAGCACCTGTAGCTGACATTGCAGAGCGGCATGGAGTAAATTATCATCTCTACGCAGACGACACCCAGCTCTATGTACCACTTGATAATACGCTTGAGACTGCATCTTACCAAAAGGAGTCAATCGAGAAATGTGTGGTTGAAATTGCAGATTGGATGAACTCTAACAAACTTAAGTTAAATAGTGATAAAACAGATGTGATCGTGTTTGGGACGAACAAAGCTCTTATAGATCTTAACTTTAATAGTGTTCAAATAAAAAGTTCCAGCGTTCCTGTTTCAAGTTCAGTAAAGAATCTGGGATGTTATTTAGACGCAAATTTTACTATGTCTTGTCAGATCAATAGCATATGTCAGCAATCGTACTACCATCTTAAGAATATTGGCATGATCAGAAGCTATATTAATAAAGATACTGCTCAACTTCTAGTCAGCTCTTTAGTAATGAGCAGAATAGACTACTGTAATTCATTGCTTACTGGAGTATCTCTTAACTCAATAATTAAACTTCAGAGAGTACAAAATCAGGCAGCCAGGATTGTATCCTGTGCTAAAAAGCATCAGCACATTACACCTGTCTTAAAAGATCTTCACTGGCTTCCAGTTAAGCAAAGAATTGATTTTAAAGTACTGACCTTTGTTCATAAATTTTTTCAAAATATATCTCCTTTTCATATTCAAGAAATTTTAGAATGTCATAGGCCTAATAGAGTTTTAAGATCAAGTGGTAATAATAAACTAGCTGTACCACGATCTCATTCAACGCTAGGTGATAGGGCTTTTTCAATTTACTCTTCCATTAAATGGAATGCCCTCCCGGCATATTTAAAACTATCTTTTACACACGACAATTTTAAACGACATTTAAAGACTTTCCTTTTTAAACAAGCCTTTGTGTGACCTCTTTCATGTTTTAGGGTCTTATTGATGTCAAATTATATATCTACTGTTTTTATTGTGAAAAATCTGTACGCGCCTAGAGCATTTTATTTAAGGTGATATACGGCGCTTTATAAATGGTTATTATTATTATTATTATAGAGAGCTTGCTACCGATATAGTAATAACGCACGGGATATATCTGTACCTGTTCTAAGGAGAACAATAGGGCCGAGACTATTTCGTTTACAGGACTTACGTGCTGATATGGTCATAAATGGTCAGTGTCCATAAGTTCGGACACAAGTCAGCGAGACTGGGGCAAGGTTTACAGATAGCCAGATAAGATAACCGGAGATTACAGTGTAAGACCTACAGATAGCCAGATAAGATAACCGGAGATTACAGTGTAAGACCTACAGATAGTCAGATAAGATAACCGGAGATTACAGTGTAAGACCTACAGATAGCCAGATAAGATAACCGGAGATTACAGTGTAAGACCTACAGATAGCCAGATAAGATAACCTGAGATTACAGTGGAAGACCTATAGATAGCCAGATAAGATAACCGGAGATTACAGTGGAAGACCTACAGATAGCCAGATAACCGGAGATGACATTGGAAGACCTATAGATAGCCAGATAACCGGAGATTACAGTGTAAGACCTATAGATAGCCAGATAACCGGAGATGACATTGGAAGACCTATAGATAGCCAGATAACCGGAGATGACATTGGAAGACCTATAGATAGCCAGATAACCGGAGATGACAGTGTAAGACCTATAGATAGCCAGATAACCGGAGATTACAGTGGAAGACCTATAGATAGCCAGATAAGATAACCGGAGATTACAGTGTAAGACCTACAGATAGTCAGATAACCGGAGATTACAGTGGAAGACCTATAGATAGCCAGATAAGATAACCGGAGATTACAGTGGAAGACCTACAGATAGCCAGATAACCGGAGATTACAGTGGAAGACCTACAGATAGCCAGATAAGATAACCGGAGATTACAGTGGAAGACCTATAGATAGCCAGATAACCGGAGATTACAGTGGAAGACCTACAGATAGCCAGATAAGATAACCGGAGATTACAGTGGAAGACCTATAGATAGCCAGATAAGATAACCGGAGATGACAGTGTAAGACCTATAGATAGCCAGATAACCGGAGATGACATTGGAAGACCTATAGATAGCCAGATAACCGGAGATGACATTGGAAGACCTATAGATAGCCAGATAACCGGAGATTACAGTGGAAGACCTACAGATAGCCAGATAAGATAACCGGAGATTACAGTGGAAGACCTATAGATGTATGGAATGCATTGAAATCGAAGGAGAGAAGAAGATGACACGAATCGAAATAAAAATTAAGCTGATATCACGGAGCTTAGATTTGTCTTGGTTAGAGTGGAAAAGAGGAAGGTAAAATACGAGGTTAGATCTATAACACGCGACAAGGAAACAGAACGAGTTCAGATAGAGTCAGACACGTTCGACGCTTGAATATATGATCAATTCAAAGGAGTTGACTCAATCCTAATAACTTGTACAGGTAGTCAGATAATATCACGTGAGATAATCAAGCAGGATGGGAAGTATTTTAAGAAGATAAGCCCACCATCACGCCAGGTGATATTAAAATATGAAGCCATGAAGTAAGTGGAATAACGCAGGATGAGCTAGAGTAAACTGATATCAAAAGATCCTACAAGTTTAGAGAAAAAGATACAAGTTTAAAAATAATGCCACACAAGAAGGGTCAGTTTCTCTTTTCAGGGATTCAAAGTTAAAAACATATAGCTCTAGGGATGTTATCTTTTGATCCGTGTCTTCACCCTCGCCGCTGACATTTACATAAAACAAGAAACTCCTGGCAGCCCTACTATCAGCCTCCAGAAAGCCACATTTTTTTTTTTGTTTTGTTTTGAGTTAAGAGCAACGTGAACTGAAAGCCATAGCAGAAAAAAAGTGAAAATTTGGGAGCATAAAGATATTAAGACTAAGAGAAGGAAGGGCCAGATAAAATGTAACAATCTTTACTCTGATTGTAAAACAGAAGAAGAAGAAGAAGAAGAAGAAGAAGAAGAAGAAGAAGAAGAAGAAGAAGAAGAAGAAGAAGAAGAAGAAGAAAATGCCTTGCTATCATGCTTAATTAATATTTTAGTAAACTTTAAGTTATGAAAGATCTTAGTTTTGAAGTTGGCTGGTCATCCTGTCATTCCACCACAACTCCCCTCCCCTTTCCCTCATTTCCCCCATCCAGTCTGGACGCTGAGCATGACGCCAACTACCGCGCATGCTCTGACGTGTCGGCTAACGTCATGTCCACCCAGGCAGTGTTTCCCACCACTCCAGGCAGGGTGTCCAACCCGTGGCGCTTCTCAGCCTGTTCCGTGGACGCTTTTGGGGCTTTCCTCGAGACGTAAGTAGATTCAAGGTCAAGGTCAAGTGTTTGTGTTCCCTAGAAGTAGAATCATTAGGACCTCCCTTCAGGTACTTGTGCTGTCTATGTCCAGTACTGCTTCTAGGGAGATCCATTCTTGCACTGCTGTAAGCTACGTATTGTCCATGAATGGTCATCTTAGAGAGGCTAGCACGTGGCATTGCACTTGCAGCCTTTATTTGTGTGTGTGTAAAATAATCTTGGAGGTGAAATAAATGTAAATTCTTTTATCGCATAAGTCCATGAAAAGAAATTATTCAAAATACATCTGGAGCTCTTTTGAAACAGATAATATTTGTGTAATCTCATTGCCACAAACACCTTATGAGATGTACATATACATTATATATGTATATAATCTCTTATTCTTATCTTAGAATGGTAAGCATCTTCTAACAATTGCATGTGATGTCTATGCAAGCTTATCCTAGAGACGAATGCATCCCGAAAAAATTTACAGTACTTACTACTCTTACACCACTACAGATTTTTCTATACCCTATTCCTATACTTGGAATATTTCCATATTCAGTCAAAACTTGTATATTCTAATCCTAGAGTTGGAACTGCTCCGCAAGATGCAGGTTTCTGCAACAATGCTAGATTATAGAAACATAAACACTCTTAAGCATCATACTGTAAGTGTAATCCTCTAGGTGAGGTGACCCTACACATCCTGCATAGCCATACACCGATTCAATGTAGCACACACTGACCAGAGAGGTGTGACTTCAATTCAATGACTATGTATGCAGAGGGCACACACTGACCAGAGACAGGTACCTGCTATTCTACCAAATATATAGGCCTATGTGACTCTGTATGCATTTATCACACTCTGACCGCAGATTTGTGAATTCACAAAAATATATGACTCTGCACACATTGAGCTGTGACTGCTTTACCAAATACATGACTCTGTACACAGTGGGCACTCACTGGCTGTAAAGTTGAGCCTTCTATTTTATGACCCTTTATGCAGTGCTAGTGGGCACTTACTGATTGCTATTCTACCAAAAATGCGTAGTAATCACAGCACATACTGACCGCAGATTTGTGAATTCAAAGAAATATACGACTCTGTACACAGTGAGCTGTGACTGTTTTATCAAATACATGACTCTGTACACAGTGGGCACACACTGGCTGTAGAGCTATGCCTGCTATTCTATGACCCTTTATGCAGTGGGCATTTACTGACCTAAGAGTGGTGACTACTATTCTACCAAATATATGCAGTAATCCCACACTGGCCGAAGATATGTGAATTCCAAATATATGACTCAGTACACAGTCAGCACACAATGACTCTGGAATAGTGACTACTAAAAGTACTATTCAAACAAATAATTACATGACTCGGTAACGGTGAGCACACACAGATTGTAGACTTGAAACAACTAAAGTACTATTCTAACAAATATATGACTATACGCAGTGAGCTCACACTGAAGATAGACTCTTATACTAAATACATGGCTCTCTACTTAGTAAAAAACATACTTTGGTTATCATGAATAAAAAAATCTCCCTCTAAAGTTAGGTTCAGAATTCAGAACTTATGGTGCAGCAGAGTGTGCATGAGATCTACAGTCATTCTAGTATGGTCTGTCTTTCACCTCACAAGACTTGAAGTTTGATGCTGAAACAGAGACCAGTGTGTAATTTAATCTGCAGCAGCCTGGATCTAGAGAGTTAGGCCAACTGTATCACATAAAAGTCTTAATACATTGACCCTGTCACTAGTAAACGTCTTTCATTCAACTGATAAAATTTGGTTTGATTAATAAAATTGAACATTTGAACCTTTATTGCTGACATACCTAAACTAAAGACCTTGGGTAATATTAAACTTTCTAATAGACAGAAGTACCATATGAGGGCATTAAGCTTATTTTCTCCAAAACTGATCTCAAGAATAACTCATTACATGTATACCAGTCAAGTGGAGTAACTTTATAAAAAATATCACTTTTCAAAGAAAAGAACAAGTTTTGTGCAGACTTACAGTTGCACAATTATCCAATTTGATCATGTTTTTTTTTCTCTTTCTTTTCTTATGCCTCAGCATGTTCTGGACACAAAAAGCAATATGTTAAATAAACATGAAAAAAACAAAACAACAAAAGGTCAGAGGATGCAGTGCACATAAAAGAGTTTATCTGTCTCAAAACCAGACCTAATGAGTCAGCTGTCAAAAATTTTAATTTAAAAAATACTTTTAAAAGTATTTGAAAGTACAAAATGTACAACATTTACCAGTTTTTCAAAAAAAAACTACTTGATTTAATATTTTCTCTGAGTTAAATGGTATACATATAATTTCCAATAATTCTCAGCCCTGTGAACAGAGAAAAATGCATTCCTAAATATCACTATCCAGTATTCTCAACCGTGGTACAGTGGAAATCTCAAAAACCAAAGTGTGATTATTCGAATTTCTCATAAACCGAATTTTGCAAGACGATAACTTATTTTTTTTTTCTCTTTGGCTTTGTTAGTATCAGAGTCGCATTTCGAAGTCTTTTTCATTCAATTCTCTTAATCCGAAGTCGATACCACCCCATAGGGCATCACAAAAGTGCTACAGGCATCTCTCAAGCAGTAAGCAATGCCAATCACCGCCCCTGAAAGCTGATCAGTGCGCTATCAAAGCAAGAAGGGAGCAGATGTACTAACAATTAAGTGCCAGTACTGATACTGATAGCAACGTGGGACGGGGGAAGGGGGAGGGTTGCTCGTTGCAGGCACAGTACACACTCACTCAATGAGTTTTAGACTCTGTTATACCCATTTGTGTAATTCAAATACTCTTAATTCCAAATTTAATCCATCCCCATACAATTCGAATTATGAGATTTCCACTGTATGTATGACATGTGACTCATATCTCAAGGTTGTTAGATAATAATTATAAAATTAAACCAACTCGTTTCAAAATGGTTGACATTAAAAAAGTCTACTGATCTAAAAAAACATCTCTTTCGAAGAGGTAAACCTTTTTTACAACATAATTTATGATTTAAAAATCATTTCCATCCTATTTTTCTTAATAAAGTTCTACGCTACCAAAATTTCTCAGGCATTTGTTAAAATATTTTTTTTTCATACTCTCCTTTTTTAGGAACCCATTAAAGTCTTGCATGTAAAACTCTTCCTCGAAGGTTGTCTCACACAGAACGTCAAGGTCTAGTTTTTCTTTCTTCTATATCCTGCAAGATTGTCTCACACAAAAGGTCAAGGTCTAGTTCTTCTTTCTTCTATATCTTGCAAGATTGTCTCACACACAAGGTCATGAACATGAAGCTTGAGACCCTCCTTCCGCCTTCGGTCTTCGATGTTGGCCATCATTTTCCCTATCAATCTCCCGAATATTTCATTCTCCGACTTCTTCCACTCGTTAAGTTTTTCTGACAAAGAACGAATTGTGGCCCGACTTCTGATCAAGAGGGCCTTCAGCTCTTCCTTGCTCAGTTCATCAATTGTCTTCCTAGCCCCGTGGGAACTGGACTCGTTTCCACTAGGTTTATTCTGAATTTTTTCTCTCGGACTTGACTTGATTGGTATTGGCCTTGCTGGTTGATCTTGCGCTTTGTGCTTACTGCTCAATCTGGACCTGCGAGAATTGTAACTCTGGCAGTACGATGTTTGACCTTTTCTGTTGTACAGTCCTTTCTTGTGTTTGTCATATGCTCTTGTAGTGACAGCATCATCTTTCCTGCCAAAGGCAGCAATAATTGAAGATGGGAGTCTTTTGATGACAAGTCTTAATTCTTTCTGTGGTTTATTACCGAGTTTGTCCTCCCCACTGTCTATATTTGAGGGACCATTGTCCTCATGGGGTTGGCAGTGAAGAGATTCGTCTACAGCTGCAGGAAAGCTGCATAAGACTTTCTCGTCATTGCTAATCTGTGCAAGATGGGGTGTTGGAAACAGGGAGACAGGTACAGTGCTAACTGGAGATACCACCTCTTCTTTCACTGCCACGTTCTCTGATCCCCCATCAGCAGTGCTCGTGCCAACGCTGTAAGGGCTTTCATCCTGTTTGTGGGGCGGCAAGCTCTGTAACTGAGTTGTGGCCATGGAGGTATCTGCTTCACTAGTCACATTTTGTGGTCTTATATCAGCAGTGCTCCTATCACAGATGTAAGAGCTTTCATTCTGTATGTAGTGCAGCAAGCCCTGTAATTGAGTTGTTGCTGTGTAGCTATTGGCTCCACCCACTGTCACTACCTGTGATCGCACATCAGCAGTGCTCCTGCCAGCGTTGCAAGAGCTTTCATCTTGAACAGAGCGTGGCCAGCTCTGTAATTGATTCCTCCCCATGGAGATATTTGCTTCACTCACTGTCATGTTCTGTGATCCTATACCTACATCAGCAATGCTCCTGCCAGTGCTGAAAGAGCTTTCATCCTGTACAGCCGGCAGAAAGCTCTGTAACTGAGGTGTCGCCACTGAGATATCTGCCTCCCTCACTGGCAAGTTAGTCTCAGCCATTTCCAAGTTCATGTCTGCCTCAGTTGCACCTTTAAGTGAATTTGAAAAATATTTTCATCAATGATGCAGTCATTATAACCTTGGTTGTAAAACAAGAAAACAGCAAGAGTTAAGCAATCCAGCAGGCTTGCTGTCTTGTTCAAATTATGTAAACAATATACAATGACGAAATAATTAAGGTCAAACTTTTTTACATATAAGTCAAATTTAGAGTAGGACTTTTTGTAAATCAAAAACTGGAGCTAAAATAACTATTTATATTTTACTGTACAGTGTAGAAGTTCATTCACACATAAAGCAATAAAAATGTGTTGTAGGGTCTTCAGATAAAGTGTGCAAAAAAAAAAAAGCTACAGTAGTTCAAATGCAGTATGTACTTTTCTTAAACTACTCACAGGAAAGAAAAGATGACAGAAATATATAAATTAGAGCACAGGTGAATCCCTCTCATATTAACTATTATTAAAAATCGGGAGCCTCTTTGAATCTTGTTTGAACTACTGTTTCAGAACTTTGACTTCTGAATAAAAGAATAAATCAAATTTAATATTCCACTTTCAGTTCCTGATACAATTTAATTGCCTTTGTCAAAGTATACCACAGTGGCTGACTCTTACAATACATGTACAACTAAGTAAGTTTTAATCTGAGAGCTGTTGCCAAACGCGTATGAAATGAACAAACTTTAATACCTACTCTACACTCTAAGGATACCCTATACACTTTTCTTGTAAATATTAAGAGATCAAGATATAACAAAGATAAATTTATGAGCAGCAAATCAAGCACTTTTTTAACATCAAAGTGAAAACACTTATCTAAAGAGTCCTTTTAGCTATGTGGCTATCATGTCTGTTTGGTTGCTTCATTTGAGAATTTGGTTTGGTTTATGCAAAAACCAATAGCCCTGGATTGAGTCTAAAATTAGTATTAATAAACAGGACTGGCAAACAGTTTAAAAAAATTAAGATCTTTCAGCTTTTATTTTTTTTTTTACTGAATAAGAAGCTATAAAAAGCCCCCAAAAACAAAGAAAGCAAATCATATAAAATAAACAAATCAAAATAAAACAACAGAAAAACTATAGCATTTTAGAGTGCAAGAGCTCCAGCAAAAAAACTGAATGATTGAGAAAATCACTAAATTCTTCTAAGCTACATGATTTTCATGAAGCACACAATGGCATGAATTTACCCAACATATTTGGAGATTCCTCGTCTGCCATCATCACCAATAAGGCTTTATCTACAAGTCTGGTTCGGAAAACTCCAAGTCTTTCTGTCAAAAGAAAAGAATGAAGAAGTTACTTTAGTTTGTTGAGTCAGACATTTGATGTATGCCTAAAAAGTTGAATTAGAAAATGATATTGAATAGAAGAAAAATGGAAAGAAATGCAATCCGTAATGAATAGTAACAAACGACACAACCTTGCTGTTTGTAATGCATTAAATTTACAGTAACCACTTCACTGCGTTGTGTAGGTATATCAAATATGCCTATCTGAAGGGTGTCCCATGCGCTGTGTACATACGCTGTATGTGCTCAATAAAGCAAGTTTTGTTTCGCCACATTGAAAAGCAGTTTTGGTTTTCACAGCGTAAAAATAGTATCACTGGAAAGCTCAAGTTTTCCCAAAACTTTTAATAGCTCATGGTATCATCAAAGTCGGACAAATAATGTTAACACATGTGAAACACACACACATACGCACACCCACACACAAAGCAGTTCCAGTGTGTTTGGCTTGTAGAATCTAGATCTAGCCCATATTGTATGGAAGAGCGTCAGACTTGACTAGATTTAGATATTGACTAGCAAGCATAGCTTTGCCTTTGATATATAGTTTTTGGTGTCTATCGCTGTTATTTCTAGATCTAGAATTGTAGCAAAATTTTACAAGACGGACACAGCCATAATATCACAAAAATTTCCTTAGCATGGGGCGGGAAAAATTGTGTGGCAGTCAAGGGGTTAAGAGAATTCAATCTGTTATTATTAACATAACAAAGCGTAACCCTCCCCATAAGAAGACATGGAAAGTTCGAACAATGAACAGCTTGAGCCACCAATGAATATTTATTTTGTAAAAACAGAATATATAAGACCTTGGATATTGAGCCATTTAACTTCTTGCTTTCTATATTTTTATATATTGAAATCTAAAGTTTGCTTTAGAAATTCTTTCCTTTTTTTTTTTGATTGTTTTTTATTAGGCAATGGAGGGCATTACACTTGGTATTCACAAACATTTTCTAATTTAGAATTTGTTTTCAAAGCCTCACTGATAAAAAAAGATCTGACGCAATACTTTTCAATTAATAATTATAAGTTTTTGTTGTTGGTTGAAATCACGGATTCTAATGATAATGAACATGGTACATGTAGCAGAATCTCGTGTCGAAGCGGAGTAGTGCAGCACACAGAATTGGTGGAGATAGTACTCAGTCTTAGTTCTAGTACTACTACTAGTGGAGATAATATCATAAATAAATTTGATAATAGTCATTACCCTAGATCTCTAGATCTACCAGTAACTCTGCTACAGATCAAGATATATACATATAAATGGAAGAACTTAGGAATGGGCACGATACCTCAATCATACTAAAAGGAACACCCTTGACTTAAATTTTCACCAGGCCAATATTTGCCATAATTATATTGAACTTATCAATGCCTTGAGTAAGGGTCAGTGTAAATTAGGCCTATTTACTAGCAATGAATTACCGATAAAATAAACCCTACCATATAGCTTTTAATTTAATATAAAAAACCAACGTACCCAATCAGAAGTCCTACCCGAGATATACATTCTAGGCTATTATGTTTGAAGATGAACACCCTTCTTAAAGATTAGATCTGACCAAATGAGGTAGCAGATATATTATGGCAATGCTGCAATTTGTATTGAAGAAAGATCAAGATCTAGATATATAAATTATAATATATCTAGATCTAGATCTACTCAAATGGCATGTTGATGTTGTCTATTGAGATCAATTCAAATTTCAATTTATAAACTCTAGATCTTGACTAGATCTAGATTTCTAGATCTAGAATCTAGTTCTATATTGTACTTTTAACTAAAATCATGCAATCATAAGAAATGATTTAACGTGTCAGATTGTCCCAGACGAATCCAGAAAAACTGTGGTTGATTGCAAAACAATGAGAAAGTAAAACATCTAAACTTTACATGTAGGCATCTCTTAAACTGTTCGGGAGTTAAAACCCTTTTCCTAGATCCTGATCTTTCATTTTACAATCTATACGTATCCGGGCCTACTGTTTATCTAGATCTAGATCTAGAGTTAATTTTTATTCCATTTTAAAACCCTGTCCATTTCAGCATGGAAAAAAAAACTTAGGTAAAGCTAGATTAAGGCAGATTATTTTATTAAAAAAAAAAAGAGTCCAGATCTGCATTACTTTAGTCTTTAGTTTAGTCATTCAGAACCACAGGCTCACTTTCCTCATTTCTCGAGCTGTTAAAGTGTACTGTTTATGTACCTAAAATTCGAGAGTTACCTGTCCTTGTCAGTCAGTCCGTCAATGGCAACATTAGCTATAGCAATAGTGTTCAACTTACTAATAAATCATCAAACTTTTTTACATGATTTTATGTAAGGAATAAGCTAGATTTAAAAAAATAGCTCCAGAAATTTACGTTTTACTCGGTACTTATGAGTTAGTTACAATATATATGATGTAGATTAAAAATGATGAAATTATATTATCATGATTAAAATGATGGTAAAAAAAATTATAGAATAATATGGAAGCAATGCTTTAACTTAAAAAAATAAAATTATTAAAAAAAGTACTCATAATTTGATAATTTCCATGATCCTTTCTATGCCTGAATCATGCCTCATAGTCATAGACACTTCACCTTTCTTCCTCACATTTTTCCCCTCTAACATTCTGTCACACACACACACACACTCCCTCTCTCTCTCTCTCTCTCTCTCTCTCTCTCTCTCTCTCTCTCTCTCTCTCTCTCTCTCTCTCTCTCTCTCTGTCCCTCTCTCTCTATCTTTCTATATCTATCTCTATTTTTTGTGTTTCTATATGTATCTATCTATCTACGCTTCTAAATAGATATATGTATTGTAGACTATCCATCTTCCTATCAATCTTTCTATCTATCTACCCTCCCATCTATTCATTCTATTTATTTTCTACCCATATTTGATGCCGCATAGCTTTCCGCATTTTCTCAGAATTTATCAAGAACTAAAAACTTTTACATTCTTCTAGCTTTATCTCTCACAGAGAAAATGAAAAAAAATAATAAAGAAAAGATTCCAGTGTAACTGAGAAGGAGGGGATTATCACTGTTTTTTTAATTGTTTCCTATAAAACCAACATCACAGTAAAGTAACCTGTAAGAACTCCCCAGCCTCAGTTTCACTGTGTTTACTTTGTTTCCAGGGCAACATGCGCCAGGGAGGAACCTCAGAAATCTCTAGAAACTTCCCAATCTGGTGGCGGCTACTTCACTGCTGACCAGCAATGCCAGCTGGCCATGGGTCAGGATTCTTATTTCTGTCGTGTAAGGAACAGGTTTTTAAATAATATATTAGTTGATGCGTTACCGTCATTGATTTGATTGATTGAAAACAATATATTTTATCCATGTTTCCAATCAAACAAATCAATTACCTTTTTACACTAGGCAGGGGAGAAGATTTCAAGAAAGATCATTAATTTTGTGAAACATTCAACCTCGGTTTTAAAATTGTTACCCCCGGCCATTCGGTCGTTGTTAATAGGAAGATGGTCATTTCGGTGCTTGTTCATATGGCAACTGCAATAAACCAAGGAAAAGTCCAAAAAAACACACTGTTGAAAACTAAAAAACTGTACAGTAGGGAAAAAAAAAACTGACGCAATTTCATTGCCATGATTATAATCTTCACAACTTAAAAGACAGTCGTAAAAGAAAATCTCTTTAAATACTTTCTCCCCCCCCCCCCCCCCCCCCCAAAAAAAAAAAGCCTCTCTCCCTTTCTCTCTCTCTCTCTCTCTCTCTCTCTCTCTCTCTCTCTCTCTCACTCTCTCTCACTCTCTCTCTCTTTCTCTCTTTCTCTCTCTCTCCCCTCTCTCTCTCTCTCCCTCTCTCTCGCTCTCCCCCTCTCTCTCTTTCTCTCTCACTCTATCTATCTCCTACCCTGTATCTTTCTTTGTCTATCTTTCTATCTATATCTATTTCTCACATTCTGACTATGAAATCCCTCTCTTTTTTTCCCACCAGAGTGTCCAGGCCAGGAAAGGTTTTGACCGGATGTGTCGTCACCTGTACTGCTACTTGCCTGATGACCCAGGGTACTGCGGCTCTATCATAGCCTCAGAGTTTACTGTCTGTGGTGACGGGAAGGTAGGCGGGTTATCTCCCCTTGTATTATAGTCACAGTAGCATCTTTAGTTAACTTGTCCCCTTTTGTAATCTATGATATAAAAAGTCTAAATGTAGAGGCTTTGCTGCAGAGGCTCAATGTTAAAAGTCATTACATGTTTATAATTTTTTTCTCTCATTTCTTTTCTTTTTTTTTTTTCTTGTTTTCTTTAGATGGCTTGAAATGTAGTACTAATACTTGCTGACATTTTACTGGTATAAGTTTATCATTTTGGCTCCTAAGTCCCTAATCGTATTGAGGCATCTGATAAAACGTGATATGCTTTTATTCGTTGAAAATAAATTAATACTCAATTTAAAAAAAAACACATGTGTTCGCTTTTATCTTAATAAGTATTTCTATTCACAGCTAAACAGCTTTAACTGTTTATTTTGTGCCTTTCTAAGTATTGCATTGTTAAGTTTTTTTAAGTTTTATTATTTTTGCCCACTTGAGGATTTAAGCTGTGTGACAAACATTCTATGTCCAGTTCCAGCAATTAACAATGTTTTCATGAATCTCTCAGTGGTGCCACGAGGGCGCATGTGTGTCTGATTCTTCCGCCCCAGCTGCTGTCTCAGGTAAATATTCTCTCTTTGGTATTGGTAGATGGCCGTGACTACCGTGTAATGATTTGTTCAGCATCGGCATTAAAATTACTAGAATTTGGATTAAAATGCAAAAGTAAGTGTAAGTTAAAATAGAAAAATGCAATCTAATGTTTAATGATGTGGACTTCCCTGTTGTCCCCAGTGCTACATATATCCGATAGTTATAACTGTAGTTACAAGTAATATAAAATGAAGGAATACACGAGCGTTTTAGTAAAGCACTTTCCCGGTGCCACATGTTTTCTCCAGGCGCTTGATAAAACTTACTCTAGAGACCATTTCCAGCTCACAGAGAAACACTTATTTTCTTTTCGAGCCATGTAACCATTCTTGGTAACTCATTATCTCTCTCTCTCTCTCTCTCTCTCTCTCTCTGTTTCTCTCTCTCTTTCTCTCTCTCTCTTTCTCTCTCTCTTCCTCTCTCTCTCCCCTCTCTCTCTCGCTCTTTCTCCCTCACTCTCTCTCTGTCCCGCTGTCCCTCGCTCTCTCTCACTCTCTCTCTCTCTCTCAATCTCTCTCTCTCTCCCTCTTCCCTCACCCTCTCTCTCTCTCTCTCTCTCTCTCTCTCTCTCTCTCTCTCTCTCTCTCTCTCTCTCTCTTTGTCCCATGTTACCGTTATCACTAATAATTACTATTATTCCCTCCCTCTCTCTCCCACCTCCAGACACATGTCCCCAGGGAGACGAGCCGGGTTATCAGTGTTCTCCAGATGATTGTGACGTCAGCAAGGTCAAGGACATCTATTGCTGTCAGACATGCGCATTGAATAATGAATGTAAAAGTTCACTTACCATTCTTTTTTAAAATAACCTGCTTAGAGTCTGGTCAAAATGACTTCTGCAAGCATGTAGAAATACCTTATCATGGTACACACCATGGTACAAGCAGAACAGATTTGTTCACTTAAAGCCTACACACGTATTTCAGTTTCTCTTTCCTGGTGTAACCGTTCTGCATTTCAATTCAGAGAGTAAGACTTGTTGTGCCTTGTCAACTCACTGACCAAAAAAACAACAACAACAACAACAACAACAACAACAACAACAACAACAACAACAAAAAACAACCATTTTCATCAACAGAACTACACCTTATTACAGAAACTAACAAATAAAGTAGTGAGAAATATCTTTTTTGTTCTAACTTTCAGACATGCTTTGTAGGTTGCACTGAGTTAGATATTCAAGGAATGATTGTGTGGAAAGAGTAACACGATTGTGTGATTCATTTAAAGAATCAATTCAATATAAACATAAGAACAATACATGTACGTGGCTAAAAACCGATTTTGTTGTCTTCTTATAACGCTCTTCGAGGAAGATATAAGGCGCTTTAAGCTAACCCAATAACCAACAGATAAAAGATATGATTGACTTATTCAGAAAACGGAAGGTTTTCGAAAGTTTATAAAGATATAAAATAGCAATACTTGAAATTTCTCTTCTATACTCTTCAGCTCAAGATGCCAGGCAGAAAACTGAATCGTCAAAGAACGCCATAAACCAGACATCTGTATTTACCTTGGCAACTACAACACGTTCATTGACAACAACAAAGACACCAACATCTACAGTTAATGGACCAGGAACTGCAGAAAATCTTACAGACGAATTTGGACCCAGCCAGACGCCTGTTGCGAGCACCAGTGAAACAACCAGAGTGACTGCAAGAAGCAGTGGAACTTTTCCACAGTCCACCGTCACCACCACAAGGGAGAAGGTGACAACAACATCTTCAATACCAGCAACAACTACAACAACTGTGTTTGATGTCAGTAATACTGATGCCATAACACTCATGCCAAATTCAGTATCAGGTTATCCAGAGGTTGAATTCACGACCTCGGCTACAATCATAAAGAACGGAAGGCATTCTACAGTCCCAACAACTACTTCAACACAGAATGAGGTATCGTCAGTGACAACAGCATCACCAGGCTTACCGGAGACAACAGCAAGAATGACGTCAACTGATACAACAAAACCATCAATTATAGATATAAACAACACAGATGTAGTTACACTATCACCTGCATCTCCATTACCCACAGAAGCCAGAGATTCGGAATGGATGACCACAAGGACAACAACATCTGCAATAAATACAACTAGAGTTGACCTCAACACATCCAGACCTGCTGTGACCCAAACTCTGCACACACCAGAACATTTCACACCCCAACTGACAACATCTGTTGCACCACAGATCACCACGGCAGGGCTCGAGAATGAGACACCTTTGCAGAACACAAAACTTTTGCGCCCCAATACAGAAACCACACACCAAACAGCCACATCTCCGGCAACATCTCATATTCCTCCCATCAAGACTTCCTCCACAATACCATCTTCACTTGGAGACAATGGCAAGATGGAAACTGATGGAATACCCAACGCATCGACAACGGAGGCTCTTAAACCAAGCAGTACATCGTCACCAACACCTCGAACAGCTACAACGAAGCCAGTAAAACTAGCAACAACTACAGCAGCCTCACGGCTAAGCTCGACTGATGCCTCTATAAAGCTGACATCCACAGCAAAAAATACTCCAGCTCGGAGACCATCAACAACCACAGCGCCTTGTTACAGTATTTACTGCCTGTGTGTGCGGTGCTATAGCTGTTACGCCAATGTGTGCAACATGTTTCTCCCGGGAGGTTTCTATTACAATCAGATTTACGGTCGGCCATTTTAACCGTTTTCAAGATCAATCCTAAACAACGTAGTTTTGTTCTTTTTTCATTGTGTTGTCGAAATATTGAGAAAAAAAGCAAACTATAGAAATAATTCTGGCGTAAGTACAGATAAATCTTAGTTTTAGTTTGCTTTTAAATTATTCAATTGACATTGCTCAAATCTTTGAGGCATTATTTTTTGGGGAGAAAAGCAAGGCAATCTAGGTGCAAAATTCGAATAGCTTTTGGGGAAAAATTACAAATGGAGAACTTTCGATTTTAAATGTGAAAAAAATGGTAAAAAATATTGAGGAGTAAAACGAATATTAATTTACTGAGTGTAGATGAATATATCGAACACTTTACAAGAACAGTTGATTTTTAAGTAAAAGCGCCTTTACTCAATTAGGTAAATAAACTGTTTATCTCATCGTTTGTTTCATTTTGTCTTTGTTTTGTTATGTACACAAAATTACAAAGCAACTGTCAGTTGACTTTGGTAGTTCTAACTTATTTTTATAACACTTTTAAGACAATGGCTGAGAACATTCGATACTTGTCGTATCGATATCGATATGATGGAGGAGGTCAAGGATATCGTGCGCTTAAAGGATTAAATTCCAGCTGGCATCGTGGGTCACACGACGAACACAAGCCGTTAAATCTGGCCTCATAGGTAACATGACAAACACAATCAAACATAAAAAAGAACCCCTTAAATCTGGCATCATGGATAACACGACAAACACAATCAAACATAAAAAAAAATAAAAACAAACCGTTAAATTTAGCTTCATAGAGAACACGACAAACAGAATCAAACATAAAAAACAAGCCATTAAATCTGGCATCATGGGTAACACGACAAACACAATCAAACATAAAAAACAAGCCGTTAAATCTGGCATCATGGGTAACACGACAAACATAATCAAACACAAAACAAGCCATAAAAAAAATCTGGACATTTATCTTGGAGTTTGCTATGTACAAAGGTGAAGTCTGGAAATCTTCGATGGCCAACATCATCAGGCTGCGATCTGTGGGAAACCAGTTTGTTTTTACACTAGCTCTTCCTCGTAGTATTTTCCAATGCTAGGAATTTTAGATATGGCTAAATTGAGAAACGCATAGCGTCATTTTGATGACAGAAATACACTTCAAGCTGTCACTGATCCAACTCCAGAAGAGCGGGGTTTTTGATTGTTTTGGTTTCGTTTTTTGTTGTTGTTTTTTTTTTTTCTTGCTTATACTTTTTTAGCCGTTTTTTTTCTACCTGCCGAAATCAACCTTTTCTTGTATTTGGAAACGAAAAAAACAAGGAACGGTATCTAAATGTTCAGCTTGTCCACAGCCCACGACCATCTTGGGAAGTTCTCACGGCTGAAGAGTCGAGTCGTGTCCGTCCCAGCAGGGCGGGGCGTTACCGTCACAAGCGCTGATGACGTAATCATCGGAGGAGGAGTCAAAGCTGTACGTCAGCACGTGGCCGTGGCCTGCTGCAACAGACGTCGTCTGGGTCAAGGTCCCTTTAGATTCTGCACGGTGTGAGTGTGTCAGAGAAAGAAGGAAGCGTTTAAGGAGGTGTGTCAATAAGGAATGCTAATGTTATAACATTGATAGAATTCGGATTTTTAACTGCATTTATTATCGTTCAAAACCGATTAACATCCGGATGAATTTAGCATCGTTACTCCTATTGCCATATTCTAACTGAATATTAAAAGAAAATATCTGAAAACTTACAACGGTGTTTCTATACATCTCGTTAATATTTTATCATAGAAATGTTCGTGATTGATTTTTACGCGTATTAAGTAACGTCACTATAAATAGCGTTCACAGATTAAAACTACAGAGTGCACCCTCCCCTCCCTACCTCCCCCTATCCCGCCATACAAGCAGAGTAAAGCAGCACTTCTTTCATCACCGTTAATGAACAATAACAATCTGGGAGGCCGCCATTCTCCCATACATGATTCACCTTAAGACAAAACATCTCCACTAGAAGCCGCGTGGCTGTATAATAATTGTCCTGCCACCCCATTCCGGCCGTGCACAGCTGACCACCTCGCTTTGACCACTCTGTGATCATAGACCGAGTTATAAGCTTGTCGGGCGCGTTCTACTTTTCCTGGACAAAGTCGGCGATACTATCTTACCATTTGGTGCGGTTCTACCTGATCCGTTTGGTTCGGTTGTACCTGATCCATTTGGTGCGGTTCTATCTGATCCATTTGGCGCGGTTCTACCTGATCTACCTGGTGTGGTTTTACCTGATCCATTTGGTACGGTTCTACCTGATCCATTTGGTGCGGTTCTACCTGATCTATTTGGTGTGGTTCTACCTGATCCATTTGGCGCGGTTCTACCTGATCTATCTGGTGTGGTTCTACCTGATCTATTTGGTGCGGTTCTACCTGATCCATTTGGTGCGGTTCTACCTGATCCATTTGGCGCGGTTCTACCTGATCCATTTGGTGTGGTTCTACCTGATCCATTTGGTGCGGTTCTACCTGATCTATTTGGTGCGGTTCTACCTGATCCATTTGGTGCGGTTCAACCTGATCTATCGGGTGTGGTTCTACCTAATCCATTTGGTGCGGTTCAACCTGATCTATCTGGTGTGGTTCTACCTAATCCATTTGGTGCGGTTCAACCTGATCTATCTGGTGTGGTTCTACCTAATCCATTTGGTGCGGTTCTACCTGATCTATCTGGTGTGGTTCTACCTAATCCATTTGGTGCGGTTCAACCTGATCTATCTGGTGTGGTTCTACCCAATCCATTTGGTGCGGTTCAACCTGATCTATCTGGTGTGGTTCTACCTAATCCATTTGGTGCCGTTGAACCTGATCTATCTGGTGTGCTTCTACCTAATCCATTTGGTGCGGTTCTACCTGATCTATCTGGTGTGGTTCTACCTAATCCATTTGGTGCGGTTCAACCTGATCTATCTGGTGTGGTTCTACCCAATCCATTTGGTGCGGTTCTATCTGATCCATTTGGCGCGGTTCTACCTGATCTACCTGGTGTGGTTTTACCTGATCCATTTGGTACGGTTCTACCTGATCCATTTGGTGCGGTTCTACCTGATCTATTTGGTGTGGTTCTACCTGATCCATTTGGCGCGGTTCTACCTGATCTATCTGGTGTGGTTCTACCTGATCTATTTGGTGCGGTTCTACCTGATCCATTTGGTGCGGTTCTACCTGATCCATTTGGCGCGGTTCTACCTGATCCATTTGGTGTGGTTCTACCTGATCCATTTGGTGCGGTTCTACCTGATCTATTTGGTGCGGTTCTACCTGATCCATTTGGTGCGGTTCAACCTGATCTATCTGGTGTGGTTCTACCTAATCCATTTGGTGCGGTTCAACCTGATCTCTCTGGTGTGGTTCTACCTAATCCATTTGGTGCGGTTCAACCTGATCTATCTGGTGTGGTTCTACCTAATCCATTTGGTGCGGTTCAACCTGATCTATCTGGTGTGGTTCTACCTAATCCATTTTGGTGCGGTTCAACCTGATCTATCTGGTGTGGTTCTACTTAATCCATTTGGTGCGGTTCAACCTGATCTATCTGGTGTGGTTCTACCTAATCCATTTGGTGCGGTTCAACCTGATCTATCTGGTGTGGTTCTACCTGATCCATTTGGTGCGGTTCTACCTGATCCATTTGGTGTGGTTCTACCTGATCCATTTGGTGCGGTTCTACCTGATCCATTTGGCGCGGTTCTACCTGATCCATTTGGTGCGGTTCTACTTGATCCACTTGGTGCGGTTCTACCTGATCCACTTGGTGCTTTTTCCTTGTTGTAGCATATCATGTGTGCTGAAACCCTTTCATGTATTCCAGTGTTTATCACAACATCGCACTTAATGCAACTACAACAACTACAGCTGCTGCAGTTTTACAAACGACTTAGTTAATGAGATTCTTCTGCTAAAACGTGAACTTAGCTAACCATGACATTTTATTGTAAATCTCTTTAACCTTTGACCTCAGCCGTCAGTAAACAGCATTGTCTTACCATCTGAGGGGACGGTGGAGATGTAATGTCTGTGTGATGCGATTGTGTCTGACTGGGAGAAAGATGTGTAGAGATTCGTCTGCCCTTCTTCTTCTCCTCCACCGTCTCCACCTGGACAGAGAAACAGTAAACACCAAGTTTATGACTTCAGTTTACAGTTCTGTTTTTTCTTTTAACATCTTTTAAACATCGGGTTTTAAAATCAGGTTTTTTAATTACAGTTAACAGCTCTGTTTATTCTTGTAAACATCGGGTTTTAAAATCAGGTTTACAATTACAGTTAAGAGCTCTGTTTTCTTTTTTAAACATCGTGATTATGGCTTCAGTTTAGAGGTCTGTTCTTTCTTTCAAACATCGTGTTTTAAAACAGATTTATAACTACAGATTAAAGTCCTGTTTTTTTCTTTTAAACATCGTGATCATAACTGCAGTTTAGAGTTTTGTTCTTTCTTTTTTAACATCGTGATTATAGCTACAGTTTAGAGGTCTGTTCTTTCTTTTAAACATCGGGTTTTAATACAGATTTATAACTACAGTTCAGAGTCCTGTTCTTTCTTTTACACATCGGGTTTCGACATGCACTTAAGAACCACACACATTAGAGTTTTATTCTTTTTTAAAATGTCGGGATCATAACTACAATTTAGAGTTTAATCCTTTCTTTGAAATATCGGGATTATAACTATTGTTTAGATTGTAATTCTTCCTTTTATTTTGTCTTGTTATCGATACACTGACAGCTTCACTCTATTGTATGAAGACAACTTGTTCGCACCCCACGATGCTAGGCTCTAAGCAGTGTCGGTTTATGCATTAGTGTGGAAGGCTAAGGAAAGCACTCACTAAATGATGGTCTAAAAAACTTACTAAAACTTGATAACAATTTCTCACCCCTTACGGAATTTGCTGAATCATTTGACGGAACAGAATCTCTTAGAGGTCATCACAACAAAGCCCGGAAATGTGTTTAAAAAAAATGACGTTGGTCATAAGTATAGGACTTTCTTCTACACTGGAAACAAGACGGATTCAGTCTTTAACTTAAAATGAGACGACTTTTTAGGACTAAAGTTAAATTACAATTTGCGCTGCGTCACACAAGCCACATGTTAAAGATCTACTGCTGTGATAGATCTTCACAGTAGAAGATCATGTGCCTAACTCTCATCATAGTATTTTCACTTCTTCATTTAATATTTAAAAAATGCGACTTTGAAAGCACTTCTCAGCATACCTCTTCTAATCTAACCATTCAAAATGTTCACATATCTAGGGAGAGGTCAGAGGTGAGAGGTTTGACCATACCTCTTCTAATCTAACCATTCAAAATGTTCACAAATCTAGGGAGAGGTCAGAGGTGAGAGGTTTGAGCATACCCCTTCTAATCTAACCATCCAAAATGTTCACATATCTAGGAAGAGGTCAGAGGTGAGAGGTTTGAGCATACCTCTTCTAATCTAACCATTCAAAATGTTCACAAATCTAGGATGAGGTCAGAGGTGAGAGGTTTGAGCATACCTCTTCTAATCTAACCATTCAAAATGTTCACAAATCTAGGATGAGGTCAGAGGTGAGAGGTTAGAGAGCTCACCTAGACCAGGGTCGTTCTCGAAGTAAGGCAGGTATTTCTGCATGTCCATGACCATCGTCCTGAGCGCCTCCCCGTAGATTGGCATGATGGGATAGCGTGTGCGGACATTTCCTTCGATACCTGAGGGTCAATCACACCCATTGGTCAGGAGTTGGGGAGGTGAGACACTAAGAGGTTTGTGCCTGGAGATATGGACTGTAAGGAGGGAGGATAGAAACAATTTATCTAGTGTTGCGGGGTCTGTTTGAGTAGACAGTTGGAACGATGGATGAAGTATAGTTGGTGAACGAAGTGCAGTATAACTAATGTAGAGAGTAGCGAAAAAATAGCAAGTGTTACAGAGTAAAATTCTAG
The DNA here is from genome assembly GCA_033675545.1 of Elysia crispata. Taxonomy (NCBI): domain Eukaryota; kingdom Metazoa; phylum Mollusca; class Gastropoda; family Plakobranchidae; genus Elysia; species Elysia crispata. The sequence goes on along the minus strand of JAWDGP010004235.1, from coordinate 102,911 downwards.
ATTCTAGATTCTAGACCTGGTATAGTTATAAGTTCCATTTTGTTTCTAGACATCCGTAGCTGTATGATGAAAGCAAACAATACTAACCCGGGATTGCTGGCAGGTGTATCCTAATACCGGAAGCGGTTACATTCTGAACGTTTCCGTGTTCGTCCAGGACGCCAATGAAAGCTTTCAGAGTATCGGCTGCGTCAGAGTTCACCTAGCACAGGTGGGAGAAAGAAATATTTCTATCACGTCAAGCTTAGGGCTTCTATTTTATTATATTTTTAACATAGCAGTCCTTGCATTTAGCCTGAGAAAAGAATTCCTGTCAAACGGGTTTACAATGTATACAAGTAGTAAGATAAACATAAAATATTGAGAGGATGGACAGGTCATATTAAACAAGACTGACCTCACCACCTCCGCAGTAGAAGGCAGACGGTGTTTTAGACAGATAATGGACAGGCTACATCAAACAAGACTGACCTCACCACCTCCGCCGTAGAAGGCAGACATTGTTTTATACAGATAATGGACAGGCTACATCAAACAAGACTGACCTCACCACCTCCGCCGTAGAAGACAGACATTGTTTTAGACAGATAATGGACAGGCTACATCAAACAAGACTGACCTCACCACCTCCGCCGTAGAAGGCAGACATTGTTTTATACAGATAATGGACAGGCTACATCAAACAAGACTGACCTCACCACCTCCGCCGTAGAAACAGACATTGTTTTATACAGATAATGGACAGGCTATATCAAACAAGACTGACCTCACCACCTCCGCCGTAGAAGAAGACGGTGTCATGTAGTAGGTCTTGCTGTGGATGCCGCTGAACGCTCTAGAAGCGGTGAAGCCACCATTCCTGCCACCGTCAGTAACCACATCTGCCTCCTAAGAGGGGAAAAATAAGGGGGGAGAGAGAGAGTTCGCAATGATCAAATCTGCCTAAATGATCATCACCATCATTATTGCCATCAATGTAATCATCTTCATATAAATCCTTATCGTATCCCATTCTCAAATTATCCTATCAGTTCTATTACTTTTTTGTATGAAAATTACGATGATTTTTGTCCCTTACTCAACCTGCATTGTATTTCGGAGTATTTTTTTAATATTTTGTAGTAAATTTATAGCAGTATAATCAACACAAACTTGTCTTGAAGCAAAACGATTCATAAACAGACCCAATTCCAGTCTTCCGAGAATCCTCAACTTTTCTTTCAGCTCCTCTAGTGCTCGACTCATATCAAGCCTCACACCAACTGCGGCTCCATCACCTTCCTTTCCTCGCGCATGCGCTTTAACATACATCCGTGCCGGCTCTCCCTCTGTGGACCAAGTTGTAAGGATTCCACTTGTTGAGCGGGGTGAGCCAGACAACCTCCAGCGGGAACGCGTAGCTCACTTTCTTGGACTGGAGCACACATGTATCGTCATTCCTTGGGTTAGAGCAGTAGTTGTAGTCTACTCCAGCTACTTGCTGGGGAGGAGATCGTGAAAAAAGTCAAGTTACGTTAGTTGAGGAGTAGATTAATACAAAGTGGCAGAACATTAATGTAGTATGGCCTCTGCACATGTGTGTTAACGTCCTTAACAGTCAAGAGGTTCGTGTATTTCAAGGCTTGGGCGAGCCGTGTTCAGACTCACAACGACGATGATGAGAGAAAGCGCAGGAAGTTATGGATGGAAGTAACACAGAGGATACGAAAAGCAGGACATTTGCTGACCACAAACAACCAACCATGTATTGTTAGAGACTCACAGCGCCAGCTTTAAGAGTATAAAGTTCTATGTTACAAAATTACGTCAGTAGTGGATAAGATACACAAGTCAAACTGTATCAAAACGCAGAAAAAAAGACAACACTTTTTATTTTGCGTTGCCCAGGCTGGATTTCTGTCTAAGATGTGTTAATCTACACTATTTTACATAGGCCTACAGATTTACACACCGAATATCCCAGGGTTTGATACATTAAGGATAACAAATAGTTTCAAACGAAAAACATAACTAATCGATTTGTGCCGCACTAGAGGTTGAAAGTTACAATCATTTCTTATTGTTCTTATCGTCTCATAAGACACGAAAACTACAATCATGGCAACTCTTCAAGTGACCAACTTAAAACATAAACCTTGACAGTTGACAGTGTACTAAAGACACGAAAACTACAATCATGGCAACTCTTCAAGTGACCAACTTAAAACATAAACCTTGACAGTTGACAGTGTACTAAAGACACGAAAACTACAATCATGGCAACTCTTCAAGTGACCAACTTAAAACATAAACCTTGACAGTTGACAGTGTACTAAAGACACGAAAACTACAATCATGGCAACTCTTCAAGTGACCAACTTAAAACATAAACCTTGACAGTTGACAGTGTACTAAAGACACGAAAACTACAATCATGGCAACTCTTCAAGTGACCAACTTAAAACATAAACCTTGACAGTTGACAGTGTACTAAAGACACGAAAACTACAATCATGGCAACTCTTCAAGTGACCAACTTAAAGCATAAACCTTGACAGTTGACAGTGTACTAAAGACACGAAAACTACAATCATGGCAACTCTTCAAGTGACCAACTTAAAACATAAACCTTGACAGTTGACAGTGTACTAAAGACACGAAAACTACAATCATGGCAACTCTTCAAGTGACCAACTTAAAACATAAACCTTGACAGTTGACAGTGTACTAAAGACACGAAAACTACAATCATGGCAACTCTTCAAGTGACCAACTTAAAACATAAACCTTGACAGTTGACAGTGTACTAAAGGACACCCATTTCCCAGCCAATATTGGAGACTCCATGGAGATTCAATTATATTTCTCATGAAGTAAAGTAAGCAGAGAGCTAACTGTTGGACCTAGTCAAGGCCTTCGAACAATAGCGATGGCCTTGACCCAGTACACTAGACGACATACCGGCCTGGTATTTTCCGCCACATACAAGTTCCGGTCATTGAATCCCCTGTGACCAATGTTGCTGCCCATAGCTCCGTTCTCCTGCATGAGGTACCAGCGGTGGTAGTAGGCCGAGTTTAGAGTCTGGGGCAAAACAACGATATTGTTGAGTATATCGATATGTTGAATAGTGAACGTAGATTGTGGTAGATAACAACGATAGGTTGACTATATCGATCTGAAGAATAGTATACATTAGCTTTGGTGCAAAACAACGATAAGGCTGAATATATCGAAATGTGAATAGTATTCATACGCTTTGGTAGAAAACAACGATAGGGTTGATTATATCGATATGAAGAATAGTATAAATTAGCTTTGGTACTAAGCAACGAGAGAGAGAACAGAGTGAGAGAGAGAGAGAGAGAGGGGGGGGGGAGAGAAAGAGAGAGAGGGAAAGAGAGAGAGATGGGGGGAAAGAGAGAGACAAAGAGAGAGAGAGAGAGAGAGATAGAGAGAGATAGCTAGAGGGAAAGAGATAGAGACAGAGACAGAGAGAGAGAGACAGAGACAGAGACAGAGACAGAGACAGAGAGAGAGAGAGAGAGACAGAGAGAGAGAGAGAGAGAGAGAGAGAGAGAGAGAGAGAGAGAGAGAGAGAGAGAGAGAGAGAGAGAGAGAGAGAGAGAGAGAGAGAGAGAGAGAGAGAGAGAGAGAGTTAGTGTATAGGCCTCACATCTCCGGTGTAAACATCGGCAGTGGACAGACCGAAAGTGTTGTCGGTCAGGGAGCCGCCGTAGTTATCCTTCCCTGGGATTTCACTCATTATCCTGTCCAGTATGTTGGTCCACCTGGACTTGCGGACAAATACACAGGGATGAGGGAATCAGGAGCGGGAGAAGATCAGTTGACTCACAGCGCTAAACATCAACTTACAGCTTTCTCTTCGTCAAGCGGCTAATTTTAGTTGTCCCAATAAGCTATCTGCTCAAATATTCTCTTACCAAGACTCTAGATGTGATAGCAGACTTTCGACAAAAATTATTGTTATTATAACATTAGTTGTTTCAATAGAATTTCTACAATGAAATAGTGTAAACAAGACATTCGTCGTGCCAATAGAACTTCTACTAAGAAATATCGTTAATAAAACATTTGTAATTTCCATGATTGATTATAATTGTGATCTTTATCAAGAAAATTGATTAGACTTAGTATGAAAGGTAAAAATTATTTAAACAGAATCGCAAGATTTAGATATTGTTGAATAAGATATCCCATTGCAAGTTAACATTCACAAAGTGTTTGTACGAGTATTCTTCCAATGACATGTGAAGGTGGTTCAGAGCTTGCGCACTCACCTGTGGAATCGTTCATTGTCAAATTCGCTCAAGCGGAACCTGGCAGCCCGCAATTCTTGATACTCATCCAGACTTTTCTTCGCCGCAAATCTACGAGTGGTCAAGATTGGACACGTGTTTAGTTAGACAATTACGAAACAAAAGTAACCGAGTTTAGTTTAGTTTATGTAGCTATCTCTTCTTCTTCAAGATAAGAATGATTTGTTTTCTGGCATAGAAGGGTAATAATTTGCAAATATGAAACGTCTAACTCCTCTTACCCTTCGGGTATAATATATGTGTGTGTGTGTGTGTATGTACTAACCTGGCGTGTAGATCCTTTGCAGGTCTGAAATACTTGAGTTTGACCCCCTGCTCTATCGGGTGACACATGATGCGGTAGTTGAACTTGGCTAACACTAGTGGGTATAAAATATGTGTCTGTATGTACTTCTGTATGTATGTATGTACTAACCTGGCGTGTAGATCCTTTGCAGGTCTGAAATACTTGAGTTTGACCTCCTGCTCTATCGGGTGACACATGATGCGGTAGTTGAACTTGGCTAACACTAGTGGGTATAAAATATGTGTCTGTATGTACTTCTGTATGTATGTATGTACTAACCTGGCGTGTAGATCCTTTGCAGGTCTGAAATACTTGAGTTTGACCTCCTGCTCTATCGGGTGACACATGATGCGGTAGTTGAACTGAGCAAACACAGGAACGCCGGTTGTCTCATTGATGGAGATGATGGTGATGGGAAGGTAGGCGAGGTTTTCACCGTTATCCTTGCTGCCGTGGTAGGCGGTGTAGCGGATCTTTTCCTGGGGAGGTTTGCAGGGATATGGTTGGTTGGGGTTAGGTCCGATAGGTTCAGCTTGTTTGCTATTGTATTGGGTGACGGGAGGCAATAGTGTGGTTCATTCATCTACACTCTCTTAGAGTTTTTTTCTTGAAACATTTTACTTTTCATTCATCATTGGTGGTAATATCTTATTGGTTTCTGTTGAGGATAGATACATTTATCTGAAATTTTTCCATCTTTACTATTTTCTCTTGTTTAAGTGGATCATGGCTCAAATGAGATCTTTTGTCAAGGCTCGGCACTTTCTTATCTTTCAATGCTAAGTAAAAAATTGTTTTTAACTTTATTGAACCAGCTTACAGTCAATTTACCATTTGCTGGTTACAAAAACTCTAGCCCGGAGTTTTTACAAATCAAACTTGCCTATAGAGTCAAACCAGCATATTTTTTTTTTACCTCCAGGACAAACCGGCTCAGCCCCACAGGTTACCTGCAGGACAAACCTGCTCAGCCCCACAGTTTACCTCCAGGACAAACCGGCTCAGCCCCACAGTTTACCTCCAGGACAAACCGGCTCAGCCCCACAGTTTACCTGCAGGAGAAACCAAATCAGACCCGAAGTTTTTTTTTCCTGCAGGTCGAACCAGCTCAGAGACTGTTGTATATCTGCAGGTGAAACCATCTACGCCGCGTAATTTACCTGCAGGTCAAACCAGCTCAGAGTCCAGAATTTTTTACCTTCAGGTCAAATCAGCTTAAACCAAAGTTGTTTATTTTTTTTACCTGCAGGTCAAACCAGCTCAGACCCAGAGATTTATTTTTACCTGCAGGTCAAACCAGCTCAGACCCAGAGATTTATTTTTACCTGCAGGTCAAACCAGCTCAGACCCAGAGTTTACCTGCAGGTCAAACCAGCTCTTGGCATCGATGAAGTGCCGGTCACTCTCGAAGGGCTCTTACAGCTCGCCATCGCTGGTGGATGTCCAGGCTCCCTCCATGTAGCACAGCATGGGCTTGAAGTACTCCCTGGCAGGTGGTAAAACACAGGGTGAAAGGTCAAATACGTTCTTAGCAGCATAGTATCATAGGAGAAACACGATAACATGGCTCAAAGATACAGTACGCCTTAACAAAAAGATATGCGAAGTCCCAAGTGCATATTCGAATATCACCGAATATCGATTAAACTTGAATCCTCATAAACATGGGAGTGACAGGTCAAGGTCAAGTAAAGATGAGGAAGAGAAAAGACAAGAGAGAACGAAAATAAAGGACAGAAACATTGCAACGGAGACAGAGACAAATGGAGACAAAGATAGGACACAATAGGCGAACCGAAATATAGGTAAACGGACTCGAATACAGGCAAAAAGAGGGTGACTAAACTAAAGGTTCGGGAACCAAAAGCGTGATATTTCGTGTCATCGATCATATATCAGTCAGAGCGGAAGACTGGACAGCTCTGTCCGAGCACTGACCTGTAGTCCCTGGGGCTGGTGGAGTCTGTGATCCAGGCCTTGAACCACTCCCTCATCGCCTGAATCTGCTCCTCCACAGTTCCGGTCACAGCCGGCGGAACATCCATGTAGTCGATTCTCTCACTCGCGTGGTAATCGCTACTCGAGGAGCTGGGAAAACAGCGATACCAGGTTAGTTTCGGTCTCTCTGTCTCTCTCTCTCTCTCTCTCTCTCTCTCTCTCTCTCTCTCTCTCTCTCTCTCTCTCTCTCTCTCTCTCTCTCTCTCTCTCTCTCTCTCTCTCTCTGTCTCTGTCTCTGTCTCTGTCTCTGTCTCTCTCTCTCTCTCTCTCTCTCTCTCTCTCTCTCTCTCTCTCTCTCTCTCTCTCTCTCTCTCTCACGCACATACCTTTCTATATATATCTCTCAATCTACCTCTCTATCAAACTGTTTCCTCAGTCCAATCTCTTCTTTTCCGTTCTCCATTTTCCTTTATCCTTTTCCACCCTAATCTTTCCCTCTCTAGACTCTTTTTCCGCGTCACATCTTTGTCTCTCTTTTTGTCGTTCTTTCTAGTATGTATATTTGTCATCTCTCTATCTCTCTGTTTCTCCCTTTTTTCTCCTTCTTTCTCTCTCTCTCTTTCTCTCTCTCTCTCTCTCTCTCTCTCTCTCTCTCTCTCTCTCTCTTCTGTTTCCACTTATTTATTTCGAACTCCTCGCCCCCTCGTCTCAACTTCTCTCTCTCTCTCTCTCTCTCTCTCTCTCTCTCCCTCTCTCCCTCTCTCTCTCTCTCTTTCTCCCTCTCCACCTGTCTCACCTAGGTTTCATCAGACTGTAATCATTGTGCCTGGTTCTGAACTCCACACCGTTCAAGACACCCAGCAGCTCTCCCATGCCCACCGTGTACTCGTGGTCGGCGTGGTCGTGCATGGACGCCACGGAGTAGCTCATGTGACTGTTCACGTGATATGGATGGGTGCCGTCACGTGTTTGCCGGACCTGAAATTAGTTGACAGATAAAACATTCGATGCAGGTCAACATATAGCTCATGTGACTGATCACGTGATACAGATGGGTACCGTCACTTGTTTGCAGGACCTGAAATTAGTTGACTGATAAAACATTGGATGCAGGTCAACATATAGCTTATATGACTGATCACGTGATACAGATGGGTACCGTCACGTGTTTGCCGGACCTGAAATTAGTTGACAAATTAAACGTTGGATTCTTTTTCTTCTCTTTGCTATATGCTTTTTATGTTGTTAATCCAGACATATTTTTTTTAGTTTAGGCTATTTTTGAAGAGAAGAGACCCAATGAGTAGGAAGCATTATGGCTTACCCTAATGAGATATGGAAATTCTACACTTTGTAAGACCAATCCACAAAGCAAGCATCTACCAATCTTGCCTAATGCGTCAAGAATCTTTTATGGCATCATTTATTAATTTTTTTTCCGCAATGATTCATAGATCTAAACACTGGGCTTTATTTCCTTCATTTAAAGTGGTCATTAGATTTTCGCAAAAAAATAAAGATATATTAAGATGATACAAACTGCTGACAAATTCAGTTTTTTCAATGAGAAACACAAGGAGGATCAAAATCTCAGAGATTTTATTTTCCTCTCTCACCGCCTTGAGGCCAGAGTCTCCGTCAGACCTGGAATTCTCCTCCACAAACAGCTGTTGCAGCATCATCTGCCTGGCCAGGGTGGTCACCGTACTCCTCAGCTCCTCATCACGTCCTACACAGTCCCCGATGGGGATGGATGTCGTCTGCTCCTCCTGGCCTGTCACCAGCGCCACCGCGCTCAGCAGGAGGCACGCAAGGGCGAGCACTCTGACGCTCTGTTGTGTAGGGTCCACCGGAAGTTGGGATTAAAATGGATTTTGGTATCAGTTGTGAGGAAAATGAGGGGGAGGGGAAAGAAGAGTATGAGAGAGAGAGGGAGAGAGATAAAGAGAGGGAGAGAGGAGGGAGAGAGAGAGAGAGAGAGAGAGAGAGAGAGAGAGAGAGAGAGAGAGAGAGAGAGAGAGAGAAAGGTAGCATAATTTGAGCTTAATTCGATCGCTGAATATTTTGGTATAAATGCAAGTCTATAAAGCTGATATCAGCTATTTTTTCTGTCGTTATAATAAATCACCAGGATTAGCTTGCGCTTAAACTGCTGTGACACTCAGTGAATCTTTTCTGCAGTTTTAACTCCAGATTTCAATCGGAGCTTAAACCTTTACCAGGTCGATTCTTACTTTATTTTATGTAACTAGTAATTTCAGTATGATTGTTTTTTATAAAAACGGCATATGTTTTAGTCTAAGTTTTAAGAGTCCTAATTTCAGCCGATGTTAATATCTTTCTTCAAAACACAACTTTTTTTTTCTTTTTGTCTTTTTAAACTCTTGGCAATTTTAAAAATTGAGTCTCCATTATTACATGTCTTCTTTGAAGTGCCTGGAAACTAAAGATTGAATCTGTTTTTCTTAATTTGACTATAAGAACACAACATCATTGCTAATGATTTTTTCTTTTTTAGAAATGACAAATATAAAGTGAGTGTAAAGCAATTGAAAATTGAAATTGTATGCAAAATTTACATTTTAAAACTAAACTACTGATCGGTTGCAATTGTATGAGGTATACAGAAACATGACCGATAGAATAAAAATCTCTGGTTGTAAAGCAGTTTTTAATTTTAAATTTTTCCGTAAAACATTACAGTTCGTATATGACTGGCCTTTGGTTATACACATTTTTTCGGTTTATTTTTTTTTTTTCGGAAGTATTCAAATATTCTCTTACGAATGTATGGTTAAAGAATATAATTATATCATTATTTTTTTTTGTTTAACTATAGAATCACAAAAAAAAAAAAAAAAATTATTTTGAAGTTTCTATACTTTAACACAGTGAGTTTTGAATCTTTACACCTATGATCGGTTCTGAGTCACAATTGCTGTGGGTAAAATGCGCGAAGTCTTTAAGATTTCTGCTGCTCGGAACCTCCCTAAACTGTCTTACATTTTTTAAACAATAATGATACAGATGAAATAGTTTAGACGTTATTTCTCTAGCGATGAGAAATTGAAGCAACAGATTCTAGACGTGTCCTGTTTCTCACCATCCCTTGAAAACATACATAAGTGGATGTGTTGGAGCCAGTTTGTCTTTTGTCTTAAGCTAGAAATCAATCATACAATCGGAGATTCACATCTACACGCGTGCGAGTTGAATATAATGTGGAACATAACTATGCGACGCAATTTGAAACGCATAAAATAAATCTACGGAGGGCGATATAAGGTTTTTTCCCCGTTTTTTTTTTTTTTTTTTGCCGCCGATGTATCTTGCATGTAGGTCTTGAAATGTTCTAAACCTGGACTAAGTACGCAAATCAATACATTTATAATGCGCTGGTGAAATAATCCAAATAATCAATTTGTAAGAGGAAAGGCTTACGAGATGTATGATGCCTTAAACCGACCAAAGTTTATGAAGTTTATAAAAATATGACGTTTAAAATGTCAACAATTCCGCAGAAAAACGTGCATCCTATTAAGAGTTTCTCTTAATTTGTTATTTAATGATATCGATATATCTCAATTTAATACACATAATTAAACAACTAAACGAACGAACGAGTTCCACTTTGTGGACAATGACTTCCACTGTGAAGAAATAAGACTTGATTAAACAAGGAACTCAGAATAAACAAATTCATTTGCCAAAGAATTATAAATCTGTTCTGGGTTATATGAGACTTTCTCATGTGTTTGAGAAAGAGATAACATTTGTAAAACATAAAACCACTGGCTTTTCCAGCCATGGGAACTGCAGTAAGGTCTGATTTAATTCATTTTGATCAAAAGCCGATTCGGAAGACAACGGAAAACCTAATAATATAACTTTTTTTTTTTTTGGTTGTTGTAAAGAAAGCTGAGACAAAACATTTACTGTTTTTTTTTGTTTTTTAAATTAATGCTTTAGATAATGCTGCATTGTTTTATAGAGAAAATCACCATAGTTAGAATGTGAACATCTTAACCAATTGAAAAGAAAAGTCGAAAAAGCTACGCTTTTTTTCTTTTTTTTTGTTTATTATTTTATGAATCACGTTACAATACTGAGACAACTTCATATATTAAAAATTTGTCACTCTTAAGTTGATCTTAGCAAGTTTTTTTTTTTTTTCTGTTCAGTAAGTTTTCTAACACATTTCAAGAATTTTACGTAACAAACTATCTGGCCATAACTGCTCGGATGTCTGACCAGTTCCAAGCTAGCCGGGCTGCTCACCATATCGGAAGCTGTGAGTGCTAACCGCGCACCACACAACACAGCAAACCGGTCACTCTCTCTCTCTGCCGCAGGACGATTGGTGCTGGTGTGTGTGTGTATCAGCTATACCTGGAAGGTCCTCTCCCTCCAGAGGCGATGATATGAACGGGTGGGTGGAAAGTGCGCGCGAGACTTGGGACTTTGAGGTTTATATACACCGTGTAATGCGAGGGTGAGCATACTTCTTGTGATGCGAGGGTGAGCATCCTGATTTAGGTGTTGCCTGGACAGTGATATCTAACGAGTTCTCTAGATGATGACGTCAGAGGGGTCAGTCAGGCGTATCAGAACTGATCGAAGCGGAAAGTATTTTGTTTTAACCGTACTTAGCTCAGCCGGCCGCTCCATGGAGGAAATAACGCGGTGTCCATTACAGTCACACGAGATTGTTTCTTTTATTTGGTGGGTGGGACGGGAAGTCAGGGCCACACACACACACACACACACACATACACAGGATGTCTGTCGCAGCATTTGATTGGTTTCGATCTAGTGTAGAGAGACAGCACCTCAGTCTGTCTGTGACAGGATGGTTGCGTTGATAAAAACGAAATGGTTAAACCTCGGACAGATCCTGTGCATGTGCTGATGACAGATTGATTTGTATTCTGTTGCTGTGGCTGAGATAACCACAGGTGAAAAATCAACAGAAAAGGAGAAAGGGGGAAAATTGATCATAGATTATTTCAGATGTACAGCAACAGCGGATATTTTCAAATTTTGCTTTTTGATTGATTTTTCAGGTTGGAAGAAGCAAAACAAACAAACAAATAAAAACAGTTAAAGGGCAATTCGACATTTGATAACAATGGTTTATGTGGCCCAGTTGTTAGAGCTTTGAAAATTGCACCAGAATGCCGTCAGATCCCTAGGCTAGCAGCCTGTACCTCTAACGTTATTTCACAAATGTTCGTTAAAGTATAATTATGGGGTTTCTCAGTGACGTACAATGTCATTGATGGAAGTAAATGTTTTACTTATGATTAGCTATAATGCAAATAATTTCAGACAAGTTTATCAAGCAGATTGGATCATTTAAATAGCAAAATTAGTTAGGAATGAGTAGGCCTTGTTTATATAAGCTGCATGAAACAAAATTCAATATTGTCTAGGTTTATTCTTATTCGTATTCAAATCCGTGCACGATTTTTATCCTTACTGATTTTGCAAAAGTCGGGTTTTCGCACATTGCCCTGTATTATTCCAGAAATTAGTTTTTACGTTGACCTCCCACGCACTTATAATTATAGAACATGCGTTATATGAGACAAAATAATGTGTACAGCATGTTAGTGTTGACCCCTGGTGACCCTCGGCCAGAGGACGTTAAGTGGACTGCTAACTTTATCAAGGGTACTCTGGTCGTTTATTCAGTGGAATTGTAATAAGTATATATAAAACAACAATACCAATATCGCCAAACTGTAATCCCAATCAATTTTCTTTCCGGTTTCCGTCATTGCCACAAGCTAAAACTAGTTCCGCCAGGGTGAAGGTCACCAAGTCTGTGTTTATCACTATCCACACAAAGGCTTGCCTGGTTACCTAACCCTCGAGCTGTTGTGACTCTGTGAGCGCCGGAAATATACTAATACTATCCACGTCACGAGGATCAATAGGGTTCGGAAATAGACTGAGGAAATAAGTAGAGATTCTCTTTCCTGGTCTCTGTGAGTGTGAGTAGAGTTGGGTGTAAACAGAGTCATTATAAATACTGAAGGGATCTCACTCAAACTGGCTTATTTCTAGAGTGGTGGAGAGAGGGGTATTGTAAGGTTCGTCTTGTATTTGGTAACTCATTAAGATCCATTCAGAAGATTTTACAAGAGTTCAATAAATTCACTTCTTTTTCATCCACCCTTTAAGATCTTTAATTTATTGCAGAGAAATTTTTTTTAAATACAGTTGCATCAGGCTAAAAAAAAATTAGAATCTTCAAATATAAGAGAGCCTAGCTAGTCTACCAGTGTTCTTTGCTTGAGGGATGCATAGGTCTTCAAACAATTTGTCTCTGAGAGTGAAACTTATAGGACAGAATTTTTTTGTGCATGTGATATCAGAAAACCTCTAGGATCAGAGTCTGCGGGCTCAGGACACGCCACTAAAACATTTCGAAAGTATTATTGTCTGAAGAATTCTGGCACTAAAAGTTGTATAGGGGATGTTTGTCTCATCAAGTAAATCTCTTCGCTCGGGTCTATACAGACTGAGCTTAAAAACTTCAACTTAAACAAATAAATATTCGCACTTCATTAGAAATAAAATACATACAAAAAACAAATTAAACACAGAAAAGGTTAAATTATTTCTCCAGTTTTATTAACTTTAAAATTGCTGTCAGGAGAATCTGTGGTTAATGGTGTCCCAAGCAAAACATAGTTATAACTGTTGGCAGAGATAATGGTAAGAAACACAGATCGAAGCCACATTACAGTGATAAGTCAAGTTGGCAGAGAAGTATTTATAAGCATTAAACAAGCTAAAGCATATAATCAAATTTCATAACATCAATAAATGGACATAATTATGATCAGGAAAAGCCAAAAATACGGGTGGGACAGGGAGATATATAAAAAAGATAGAGACATAGGCGCACAGATCAATGGTATTAAAATTCACAAGAGAAACAGAGAAAGTCGTAGTTTTAATGCTCAAAAATGCGAGACAAAGACACAAGAAGAGACATAAATGGAGAGATAGGGTAAAGGGAGCGAGAGAAAAATAGAGACAGAGAGAATCTTGGCTGAGAGAGATCGAGAGGGTAAGGCAATATCCGTCTAACCGATGGGAGAAAAAAATCATCGTATGAGGAAACAATTCTACGATATATTACTTAACATTGCAAAACATTGAAGAAAAAAAATTATGTTTCAGTTAAAAGTTTTCTTTATCTTCATCAGGACTTATTTTGTCCCCGTTGATGTGGCCTTTGACCTTTTTGGTTTTTTTTTCTTGGCTTATACAGATGTCAGCCGGAAGGTCATCCAAACAGCCTGTACAGCGGGCATAGATGTAGCCCAGCAGCAGAAAAAAGTTGCAGCCGAGTAGAGCCAGGCTACTGTAGGCGTGCAACTTTAACCGGAACACGTCATTGTCATACAGCAGGCAGCGCCCTCTGGTCCCAGATGACGCCACATCCCACACGGTGCAAATGCCGTCAATGACGGAGCCGAATATGATTGGTCCTAGCAGCCAGCCTAGGAGGATGTTTGATTGGTTGATTTGTTTGTTTGTTTTGGGAAAGGGGAGATGTATAAACTTCTTAGAGATGACAGAGGTCATTGACTTTTTTTACAGCTTTCATGGTCGCAGCTCACTTTGAAAGGTTGTTAGAAAGAATTAGATGAATTTTTTTTTCATTTTAAACGATTTTCCGTTTATGAGGAACTTTATAGGCGATAGAGAGATGTAAAGTCTTGCAATAGCTAAAAATAGACGGTAAAATATGGCTGAAGCAGAGATTTAGCAATAAACATCACTCTAGAAAGAATGGGCAGTAAACCTCCTTGTAATAGAGAGTGGACGGGAAAACATCTCTTTAACAGAAAATGTGCAATGGAACACTTTCTAGTAAAAAAAAAACCAATAAAATATCTTCCTTACAAATATTGGACAGTAAAACATCTCTTTAACAGAAAGTGTGGAGTTAAATCAGTTTCTTGAGGATGGACTGTAAAACTAAACTTAAAATCTCACCGTTGAGAAAGAAAGAAGTGAAAACCTTGGATAAGTTTTGAACAAAGAGATTTTGCGAGAGTGTAATAATAAACATTCACTTTATAAATATCAAAACATAATGTATCATATTGGAAGATTTAGGCACTAAAACGCCTTTCTAGAATTTGGAGACTAGAACATGCATATAGAGAACGTCGGATTTTCCACAGCTAGAATTTGATTGCAAAACGTTCTAAAAAGATAAAACAATAAGATTTCAAATAGAAATTATGTGCCATTAACAAAATGCACCAAGAGCTGATGGGAAAGGAATTAAAATATCTTTTTAAAGCACTTCTAGAACAGTCGGTGCAATTCGGAAATCTTTCGAGAAAACTTTTGGCATCAGAATTTGGTATATTTATCTTAAATGTTATTTCTAGTGGAATGTCATACTGAATCGCCCTACGAAACTCACCAAGCATAGAAGTCATGAACGCTGAAAAACCAACAGCCAAACCCTTGTCTTTTGCTGACACACACCTGCAGAGAGTAAACATTACAGTTGTATATTTATATGAGAGAGAGAGAGAGAGAGAGAGAGAGGGGGGGGGATAGAGAGAGTGAGAGGCAGAGAGAGACAGAGAGAAAGAGAGATAGAGTGCCTGTGTGTGAGTGAAGAAACATTGAAGTGTATGCCTCGCTGGAAGCATCTCTTGGGTAACAAATTGAAATTATAATTTTTACAGAATTGCTTTTTTTAGTTATTCCTAAAAGTATTATGAAGGTTGATAGTTCGCAAATTCTAATCTTGTCATTGTGTTGTTAAATCTGAAGTTTAGTCTATGATATGATTCATACAACCGACTTAGGTGAGGGTTATACGACAGTTTGCATGTGCAAAAAAGTTTATACGTGCATAGTTGCTCTGCGAGTCTAATACTGTGATAGTTATAGCCATGAAGGAGGTGTAAATATCAACCAGCAAGCCTCACCTGATATAGACAATCAACGAGCCTCACCTGATATAGACAATCAACAAGCCTCACCTGATACAGACAATCAGCAAGTTTCACCTGATATAGACAATCAGCAAGTCTCACCTGATATAGACAACAAGCAAGCCTCACCTGATATAGACAATCAACGAGCCTCACCTGATATAGACAATCAACGAGCCTCACCTGATATAGACAATCAACAAGCCTCGCCTGATATAGACAATCAACGAGCCTCACCTGATATAGACAATCAACGAGCCTCACCTGATATAGACAATCAACGAGCCTCACCTGATATAGACAATCAGCAAGTCTCCCCTGATATAGACAACAAGCAAGCCTCACCTGATACAGACAATCAGCAAGTTTCACCTGATATAGACAATCAGCAAGTCTCACCTGATATAGACAATCAGCAAGTCTCCCCTGATATAGACAACAAGCAAGCCTCACCTGATACAGACAATCAGCAAGTTTCAACTGATATAGACAATCAGCAAGTCTCACCTGATATAGACAACAAGCAAGCCTCACCTGATACAGACAATCAGCAAGTTTCACTTGATATAGATAATCAGCAAGCCTCACTTGATACAGACACCCAGCAAGTCTCACTTGATACAGACAACCAGCAAGTCTCACTTGATACAGACAACCAGCAAGCCTCACTTGATACAGACAACCAGCAAGCCTCACTTGATATAGACAATCAGCAAGCCTCACTAGATACAGACAACCAGCAAGCCTCACTTGATATAGACAATCAGCAAGTCTCACTTGATACAGACAACCAGCAAGCCTCACTTGATATAGACACCCAGCAAGCCTCACTTGATACAGACACCCAGCAAGCCTCACTTGATACAGACACCCAGCAAGCCTCACTTGATACAGACACCCAGCAAGCCTCACCTGATATAGACAACCAGCAAGCCTCACTTGATACAGACACCCAGCAAGCCTCACTTGATATAGACAACCAGCAAGTCTCACTTGATATAGACAACCAGCAAGCCTCACTTGATACAGACACCCAGCAAGCCTCACTTGATACAGACACCCAGATAGCCTCACTTGATATAGACAACCAGCAAGCCTCCCTTGATATAGACAATCAGCAAGCCTCACTTGATACAGACAACCAGCAAGCCTCACTTGATATAGACAATTAGCAAGCCTCACTTGATACAGACAACCAGCAAGCCTCACTTGATATAGACAATCAGCAAGTCTCACTTGATAGAGACAACCAGCAAGCCTCACTTGATATAGACAATCAGCAAGCCTCACTTGATACAGACAACCAGCAAGCCTCACTTGATATAGACAACCAGCAAGCCTCACTTGATATAGACACCCAGCAAGTCTCACTTGATACAGACAACCAGCAAGCCTCACCTGATATAGACAACCAGCAAGCCTCACCTGATATAGACAACCAGCAAGCCTCACCTGATATAGACAACAAGTTTGGGGACGATGCTTAGCGTGCCGAACAACCCTCGCACTGTTATGGCCATGAAGTAGCTGTAAATATGACAACCAGCGAGCCTCACCTGATATAGACAACCAGCTTGGGGACGATGCTCAGCGTACCGAACAACCCCCGCACTGTTATGGCCATGGAGTAGCTGTAAATATGACAACCAGCGAGCCTCACCTGATATAGACAACCAGAAAGCCTCATCTGATATAGACAGCCAGCAAGCCTCACCTGATATAGACAACAAGTTTGGGGACGATGCTTAGCGTGCCGAACAACCCTCGCACTGTTATGGCCATGAAGTAGGTGTAAATATGACCACAACCGTAAGGACACATCCCTCCATAGGCCTCGGAAATGCCAGGGATACAGGTGCAGTTGTGGTACACCTGGGGAGGAAGGGAGAGAAGATGGAAGGGGAAGGGAGGGGAAAAAATAAGAAAAAGTGAGACTTTTGATAGAATGGGTGTCAGTTATGATGATTTTGGATGGGAGAAGGGTGGGGATGGTTATGTAATGAAGAGAGAAAGAGCGAAACAAATTATCAAATAGTAATATGATTGTACTTTAGAAAGCTGTAGATTCTTTAATTTCAAGAACCTGGTTACAACTGCCATAAGAGGGAAAAAACATCCATAACTTTTTTTTTCATTACCGATTTCAACCAAAGGAAGATGAAAGTGCCGAGACTGTAGGATAACTCTACCGGCGGGAATATTGCATAAAGAACTTAGCTTCTTTCCTATTTCAGATTGCGCACGCGCGTAAGAAAAAAATATCCTGCTCAAATCATATTTTTTTTTTAGTCTCACGTAAGCCTGCTCTAATTGAAGAAAGATTAGCTAGATGTATAGTGTATTTATCAGGATTCATATTCCTGGATTGCTTTATAACGGTGACATTCCAATCTCCACAGACGGCCTTCTATAGCGATGAACTTTGACCTTCACGCCGGATCTACTCACCCCATCCTCGACCTGCTGACAGCCTGCAGCGCAGGGTGAGTAGTAGGTCTCACCATCAGAGCCACACACTGCGAAAAAACTGTTGTCTTCACAGTCACATGCGTCATTGCACGCCTCAGGACTTCTGTAGGCAGGACAGAAAAAAAAAGGATTGGCAACCAATACTATCAACAACTTCATCGCCGTCTGTTATTACTGCTGTTGCTGCTGCTGCTGCTGCTGCTACTACTACTACTACTACTACTACTACTACTACTACTACTACTACTACTACTACTACTACTACTACTACTACTACTACTACTACTACTACTACTAACTAGTCTACTCCTACCACGCCATTTCTTACGTCACAGATAAATGTGACCCGAACTCACCCCGGCCAGTTCTGGACTGTGGGCTGCTCACAGGCAAACACAAAGCCCAAGGCCCCTCCTGCCATGGCTGTGCTCTCCACAAGTAGTGTGAATAGCAGCGCCGGCCGAGCCGTCATCTTCAACCGTCGGGACAAATAGCCGCCTATGAACGTCCCCATACACGCCGCACACAGTACATTGGCGGCTATATGCACGAAAAAAAAATGAATTATAAATCTTCATATCAATCTGTGTTAATTAATTTAAAAAAAAAAAATGATAATTTTTAACATTTAACCTCATCTTCGAATTTTTTTTTTTTAGCAAAAAAAAATGTTGATGTTAATTATAAGTTACTTATGTTTGCTAAAATTCTTGTGTAAATAGGGCGTAGCCTTGAAGAGGAAGATTTAGTTAGCTATGTATGTTAGCAGGTCAAACATGGGGGTAGAGCGCTTAGTTTATGATAATGATAAGTAAAGCTACTGACACAGGATGTAGTTCGCCATGTATGTGGGCAAGTCAATCATGGGGGTAGAGCGCTTAGTTTATAATAATGATAAGTAAAGCTACTGACACAGGATGTATATGTATTTAACATAAAAACGTTTCGCCTTTATTGTGGCTTCGCACAAGTGTAGATTTAACATATCTATACTTGTTTCTTTTTTTAGTCCCGTAGTTATAAAGTGGTGCGCCTGCCTGTTTTTAGACTATGTATGTGAGTAAATATGGGGGTAGAGCGCTTAGTTTATGATAATAAGTAAAGCTACTGATACAGGATGTAGTTCGCCATGTATGTTAGCAGGTCAAACATGGGGGTAGAGCGCTTAGTTTATGATAATGATAAGTAAAGCTACTGACACAGGATGTAGTTCGCCATGTATGTGGGCAAGTCAATCATGGGGGTAGAGCGCTTAGTTTATGATAATGATAAGTAAAGCTACTGACACAGGATGTAGTTCGCCATGTATGTGGGCAGGTCAAACATGGGGGTAGAGCGCTTAGTTTATGATAATGATAAGTAAAGCTACTGACACAGGATGTAGTTCGCCATGTATGTGGGCAGGTCAAACATGGGGGTAGAGCGCTCAGTTTATGATAATGATAAGAAAAGCTACTGACACAGGATGTAGTTCGCCATGTATGTGGGCAGGTCAATCATGGGGGTAGAGCGCTTAGTTTATGATAATGATAAGTAAAGCTACTGACACAGGATGTAGTTCGCCATGTATGTGGGCAGGTCAAACATGGGGGTAGAGCGCTCAGTTTATGATAATGATAAGTAAAGCTACTGACACAGGATGTAGTTCGCCATGTATGTGGGCAGGTCAAACATGGGGGTAGAGCGCTTAGTTTATGATAATGATAAGAAAAGCTACCGACACAGGATGTAGTTCGCCATGTATGTGGGCAGGTCAAACATGGGGGTAGAGAGCTCAGTTTATGATAGTGATAAGAAAAGCTACTGACACAGGATGTAGTTCGCCATGTATGTGGGCAGGTCAAACATGGGGATAGAGAGCTCAGTTTATGATAGTGATAAGAAAAGCTACTGACACAGGATGTAGTTCGCCATGTATGTGGGCAGGTCAAACATCTGCTCCATGTACTTGGGCGTGTAGGCGCTCAGGCCGCTCACACTGAAGATGTCACAGCAGGATGAAGCAACCACGGACAGGTACACTGGGTTGGTCAGCAGACGTGAAATGGAGCCGAGAAACACTGGGGAAACAGCGGTACACAACTCTGGATTCTTAGCGCAATCAGTTCTTGGTTTTATTCGAGTTACCAGAGTGTGATCTCAAATGCATAGCATTTTAAAACATTTCAAACAAGCCTCAATTTAGTCGGGGAGGTAGAATTCATCTTTGAAACGAGATAATTATATTATATAGTCTATCCGTAATAATTTTTTTTCTTAAAAACATTGTCAAATTTAGCAGGTAATCTCTAAAACAGACAGGAGAGAGCTACAGAGGTGGGATCCCCTTATCAATCAACCGGCGGAGTTAAAGGTCAAGCACATAAACAAAGCAGGGAAAAAAACTTCACTGAGATTATCCTATTTTAGCTGGAGCTTAAGGTAAATGCTTATGAAAAGTTAATGTCCGCTGACATTTTGGTCTGATCAGCATAAAATAAAACCAAATATCGTCTCACATTTAAAATGTCGAGTGTAAAACAGCAAACCGTTGGTTTGAGCTTGTGGGCTCTTCAAATCAGACTTTTCTTCTTCGGCATCGGTCCTTAAAAAACAGAAGAGATAAATGGAAAAAAATGTGGTATGTTCATTTTTTCTTTCAGTGTATGGAAATATAGCGTAGATAAAAGCTATGAGAGGTGTTTTGAAATGATAAAGAAGCTGTGAAATTGGGGTTTGTTCTACAGTGAACTTCTACGATTGTTACTATTGATGATGTTTTGTTTTCGTCTTCAGTAGCTTAAATTGCTTACATTGTTTCGTCTTATTGCTGTAATCTCATTAATCGCCATAATTTATTATCATCTTTATACCTGCTATTTATGCTAGCAATCTTTTACCAAAACGGTATTGTTTTCATTACAAAACAACCTATTAATTTAAAAACGAGAATTAAATTGAAGTTACGAACAGGGAGGGAATGTTTTAAAGTTCAATTTGTGGGTGTATTATCTTTTTGTTTTCCTTGAGACTTTTCCGTAAAAAGCTCACTTAGCCTCAGGCAGAACAAGATCCGTGGTCAAAGTTTTTTCGCCACCCTCTTCAACTGCAGTCTGTTTATCCTTGTTGCTATGGCGACGTTGTCTCGGCGGCAGACGTCGCGGGAACAGCATGAGAGGCATGGCGGCCAACAGGGCGATTATTCCGCAGGTGATGTAGCCCAGCCACCAGGCGCCGATCCACCTCGGATGTTGTGGGGTCAAGGTCGTTTCTAGGGTTGAAAGGAGCGTCTGGATATAACTACCGTGAACTATTGAGCTACAGTAATCTACTTTACTACTGTAAACTAATTAGCAATGTTAAACTACTATTGTAGTCGGTAAACTATTTATCCACGGTAAACTCTAACTGAGGTAAACAATTTACCCATGGTAAATTATTATATTACGGTAAATTGTTGAACTACGGTAAAATATTTAACTATGCTCAACTATTTCATCACGGGAAACATTTATCAATGGTAAGCTATTGTAGTCGGTAAACTATTGAACTACGGTTAACTATTGAACAACGATGAACCATTGACCTACGGTGAATTATTTAACTACGGTAAACTATTGCACAACGCTCCAAAGACACTATACTGGTGAAACGGTCAGTCTGTATTGACACAAGCCACGGGTATTTAGAGACAAACGCAAATTGCTCCATGCTTCTCTGATATCATCGAAAACATTTTTTTTAGCACCTCTCTCTCTCTCTCTCTCTCTCTCTCTCTCTCTCTCTCTCTCTCTCTCTCTCTCTCTCTCTCTCTCTCTCTCTCTCTCTCTCTCTCTCTCTCTCTCTCTCTCTCTCTCTCTCTCTCTCTCTCTTTCTCTCTCTCTCTTTCTCTGTCTCTCTGTCTGTCTCTGTCTTTATCTCTATCTTTCTCTCTGTCTTTGACTCTCTGTCTCTCTCTTTTTCTCTCTCTCTCTTTCTCTGTCTCTCTGTCTGTCTCTCTCTCCTTCTCTCTCTCTTTCTCTCTCTCTCTCTCTCTCTCTCTCTCTCTCTCTCTCTCTCTCTCTCTCTCTATCTCACTCTCTTCTCTCTCTCTTTCTCTGTCTCTTCCTGTCTCTGTCTCTGTCTCTCTCTTTCTCTCTGTCTTTCTCTGTCTCTATCTCTGTCTGTCTGTCTCTTTTTGTCTCTGTCTGTCTGTCTGTCTGTCTGTCTGTCTCTCTCTCTCTATCTTTCTGTCTCTCTCTCTCTTTCTCTCTCTCACTCTCTCTCTCTCTCTCTTTTCTCTCACTCACTCTCTCTCTCTCTCTCTCTCTCTCTCTCTCTCTCTCTCTCTCTCTCTCTCGTTTTCTCTTTGTTAGAGAGACTTTATAGATAGTAATTGACCAGTAGTAATTCTATTTTATCCCCTTTTCTGCTCTTCGGGCCCAGAAATTGTCCACCAAGCAGGAAGACCGCCCAAGAGCGGACGATGTAAAACGGTTTAACTAATTTTCTTATGGTGCTCTAGTAATTTTTTTCTTCCCGTGAAATATACGTGAAAATCTCATTTCAACATCTTCTAAATTCAGTTCTTCTCAGGACGAAAAATGGAGATAATTCTCTGATACTAAAATCGTCATTATTTTTCGATATCACGTGCAATTTTTTTTTCAACTCAAAAAAAAAAAAAAAAAATCAAAATAAGCCACATGATAAAATTAGCAATGTTGAAAAAAAATTCTTATGGCGAGAATAAATTTACAACATAAGTATAGTCCTGGAGTCTTTTCAGTTCGATTCCACGCTGCACGACAGCGTAACGTTCAAGGTTTCAGTGTTTTAGGTGTTACTATAAATCTCAATCTGTTGGAGGTGGTAAGTAGAACACCAAATCGCTTCAGGGTTATAACCTAATATTCATCCTGGAATGGTATGAACATGAAACAAACGTGCAGTTACTTACCTTCCAAAGTGACAAATATTCGACTGAAGACACCTCCTAGGGCATAGGCCACGGTCGGCCCGAAGATGCCACAAGCTATGATGATACCTGGGGAACACACACACGCGCGTATATAATTGACGAGCACTGTCTTTATTGTGTTATTCATATATAACTCTCTTTATGAATATACATTTTAACCTCTTTGTCAACCTATGAAACTGTCTACTATTTATTTTACTGGTTTCCTTTGCATCGACTATTTTATCTATCTACCAATGGGTCTGAATGAGATTTTCCTACCAGCGGCTCATAATTCATAACTCCCGAACACTACACCCCCACTCCCTGATAATGGACTCACCCATGTAGAATCCAATGTTAGTTTTGCCCGTATTGTAGTCCACATAGGTCACAGTGAAGGAATGTCTTGGGGCTTTCCCCGGACACTCCCTCCCTCCCTCCCTTTCACAGTCGACTCACCCATATAAAATCCTGTGTTAGTTTTTCCCAAGTTTTTGACCACATAGGTCAGAGACATGGAATATCCTGGAAATTTCCCGAAAACTATTTCCCCCCTCACAATGGAATCAACCCAAGTAGAATCCAGTGTTACGAGTAGTTTTGCCCGTCTTGCATTCCACATAGGTCACAGTAAAGGAATATCTTTGAGATTTCCCGAAAACTTTCCCTCTCCCCCCCACCTCACAATGGACTCACCCATGTAGAATCCAGTGTTAGTTTTGCCCGTGTTGTCGTCCACATAGGTCACGGTAAAGGAATATCTTGGAGATTTCCCGAATCCCTGAAGCATCATGCCCACAAATATGATAGCCAGCGAGGCGGTCACGGCATGGCTGGGTAGACCTCTCACGTGATCAGGTGGGTCGATTGGCGCCGCTGCTGGGAGATACAGGATGGGCCTTACACTGTCATTGTTATTATTATTATTATTATTATTATTATTATTATTATTATTATTATTATTATTATTATTATTATTATTATTATTATTATCAACATCACCAGCATCATCAACAAATTAATAGAAGTTCTGTGAATTATCAGAATTATGATGATAACAACACTCACAACTAAAATACCCACAACCATCACCATCTGCTATAAATGTCGATACCAATATATCTAATCCTTCATATTAACAAAATAATATCTAACAGGTACTAAGTCTAGCAAATGCAACCTTTTTTTTTTTGGTCAGTTATTCTCATTATTAACCTTTAATGATGTAACATTAATGATAACGGTTGATTAAAAAAAAGATAAAAGCATACGGTATAGACCAGAGCCGGTTGTAAGAATAGAAATTTCCAAACCTGCTGAACTGTCCGGTGCCTGGATCACTGTTCTATTGGGCAGACACAGATCCCCAAACATCCCCACAGATTGGCCAGGACCATCAGACCCTGCGGCACCGGATGTGAGAGAGCCACTTCCGGTGTCAGTCACCGTGGCGACCATGGCGTCGATGTAAGACCGGAACAGGAAGAAGGGCAGACAACAGACGAGACCGGACAGGCCAAAAATTGTAACAGCCACGCCTGGTGAAAAATGGGAGAAAGGGAGAGAGGGGGGAAGCGAGTGAGAGAGATAGAAAGATAGATAGATGGAGAGAGATGGATAGAGAAAGAGAGAGAGAGTGAGAGAGAGTAAGAGAGAGAGAGAGAGAGAGAGAGAGAGAGAGAGAGAGAGAGAGAGAGAGAGAGAGAGCGCCGGGCGGACAGACAGACGAAGATCCATATTAATGGTGTGCAGAAAAGATTATTATTATGTTTACAAGAACTTGCCGGTGATGTGAGACAAAAAGTTTTAAAGAGAAGTTATACGATATCAATCGTCATGGAAATCGTTGACAGAAACTACGAACTTTATGGTGTTTTTGGTCCCTAAAATGATGGTCTTATTGCTCAGCAAGACATTATAACAGATAGAGACAGAGAGTTCTCAGACCTTCCGTGATGCCTAGCCATTCTTTAAAGAACAAGCATCTTATTGTGAAATCTAATACTTAAACAATGGAATCATACAGAGAGCTGTTGGTATTAGTTTAGACAGGTCTGTAGCAAAAAGGATCCTTCCCATCACCAAGTCCGGGGTATGATCTCTGACCTTGACCTTGACCTTACCTAGCGACCTTGGGATGTGGAAGTTTGAGGCCGAGTAGCTGACGAACAGGACGCAGACGAGGAAGCCGACGTCATTGGCAGCCATGATGAGGCCTGTCTGGGTGGAGCTGAACCCAAACTGTCTCTCTAGCGTGGTGATCTGGAAGCGTGGACACACAGACACAGTGTTAGCCAACATGGAAGCAGGCAAGTATGAGGGATGGTCAGACAAGATAGAGGGAGGAAAACTCGATAGTTGACAGTATGAACACATGGAGATAATGAACACGTGAGCAGATGTTTATAATCAATATGAACACACAAACATAAGAAAGACACTGGCACTTGACACAGCTACATAACAATTCTTTTAACACAGCTCACTGCGGACACATTACCATTGAGTACATACTGGTCACCGAACACACTAATATGATGAACAGGCCAGCATCTGATATTTTACGATTGAAAAACACATATAAAGGGCTCAACGAAAAAATAGGCGATATCATTTTTTGGACTCTGTGTGGTTAAAATACGTCTACTAATCTGTTGGAAATGAAAAGGCATTCCTTTAATCAAGGAATAATAGTATACCTCTTGAAATACATTGAAAGTAGAATAAACTTCAATGATGTCTAATAGCTCAGCTTTAAAAACAAAAAGAAAAAAATTAAAGAATTTTTTTTTACATCGCCTGCTTTTCTCATTGAGCCTTTCATGGAAAGCATGTCAGAACCTGCGAGTTGACGTAGATCATGGGGTGCGTATTGGTTACTGATACGAACACACTGAATGATGAACACACCAACATCTGATATTTCGCGATTGAAAAACCACAACTAAGAAAAGCATGGCGGTACCTGCGAGTTGACGTAGACATTCAGCGTGGACGTGATGAGCGCCGTGAGGCTGTAGAACGCCGTGAAGCATTCAATCCGGGCACACGGCTGCAGGAAAGAGGCCTGGAACAGCCAGAACCCGCACCGGGTGTCAAGGTCACCGTCCACAGCGCCAGCGACTGGCTGGAGTTCCTCGGACTCATCCTCTGGGGTATCGGGAGAAACCAAAGCTGGCTCCTCGTCCGTCCTGCCGTTGAGTTTCTCCATGCTGCGTCTCACTGCGTTCTTTACTGTAGCCATTTTACAGCGCTACAAGGATTTCTGTTCTTTCTAGAGGTTTGTTTGCAGTCCGCTTTCTCTGTGGCGTTAGCACACAGGAGGTTCAGAATAATTTTCAACTTAAAATATTGAAAAAAAAATCAATATAATTATATTTACATGTGTAAATATTTATAATCTTATCATAAATGGTCTTTGTAGATAAGAGCCCTTGTATATAAATTATGAATTACATCTGTGGAAAAAGATGTTATATAAACATCATAACAACATTATGATAGAAAAAGATATCTCGACAAAAACTGAAATGAGTCAGCTAGATGTGGTTTATATACACCGCCTTGTTCCGCTGAACCATCTCGCTAATTTAGTGTTTCTGGCGTCACACATCAGTGAGGTCAAGGTCGACAGACCCCATGTTTTGGCAGACATGACACACGTGTCGTACATCGTGGTCTGGATATTTATAGTGATATAACGGCACTTCTACCCCTACCACTGCTGTTGATACAACCGTATCTCTACTACTACTACTACTACTACTACTACTACTACTACTACTACTACTACTACTACTACTACTACTACTACTACTACTACTACTACTACTACTGCTGCTACTACTGCTGCTACTACTACTACTACACCACTACTACTACTACTACTACTACTACTACTACTACTACTACTACTACTACTACTACTACTACTACTACTACTACTACTACTACTACTACTACTACTACTACTAATGTTGCTGCAGCTGTTACTACTACTGTTACAAATTCTACTGCTGCTGCTATTGCTGCTGCGACTACTACTACTACTACTACTACTACTACTACTACTACTACTACTACTACTACTACTACTACTACTACTACTACTACCACCACTATCACTACTATTACGACGACGATAATGATTGCTGCTGCTACCTATTACTGTTTTTGTTGTTGTCTTGTTGCTGTATTTTTCTTTCTACCGTATGCGACACGCAAATTATTTCGCCAATTATGCTGACAATCTAGACTCATTTCTACCATCCGTCACAGTTTCTCCAGCAGAACGTGTAGGAACCTGGCATGTTTTGGAAAGATTCTGTTTAAAACTAATTTGTTGAGTCACCTCGTTTCATTCAGCCTGCCTCACACGTTACTGCGTGTCCGAAGTTCTTGTTGCAAAACCCTTGAGCGTGACACTGCATAGAAAATGTCTGGTCACATGACTGTCAGAGATGAAACATTGTTATATAATTGAAGGGATTTAAACTCGGAGTCCACCTAAAATATAACTATGGCCTACATACACGACAAACCGTGTCCAGCCCGGAGGTTAAGAATCGAAACAGAAAAGACGTTGCATAGATTTAACCCTGACGTTAGAAAGAACGACTTAGTTTTAGCAAGATTTTGATCCAGAATTTTAAGAGATGCAACGTGCAGAGAAACAGAAAAAAATCAAACAAACAAAAGAAAGAAAAAAAATCGAAACTGTTTGCTAAATAAAATAAGGTATTTTTTTTATTTTATTTGTTAGACACTAGATTTGTTATGGTCTATCTTGCTCATTTTATTTTGTAAGTCAAAGAAATTGATTTTATAACGTCAGGGCTAGTCTGTATCTCTCTCTCTCTCTCTCTCTCTCTCTCTCTCTCTCTCTCTCTCTCTCTATCTTGCTGCCTACCTCCCTTCCTCTCTCTCTCTCTCTCTACCTTCCACCAATAAGATTTTTGTTTATGGTGTATGTGTTTTCTTGGAATTTAAATGATTTGGTATCAGTAATTCTATCTCCTGACTGCTAATTACCACCCAAAGGATCCAAAACATCTTTTTTCAACTGTGCATATCATAGTTTTATGGTCATCATTTTGCGCTCAGTTCCACTCCAATATCAGTATCACTTTCAGACCAGTCCGGCATCGGTTCTGTGGTTTGAAAGATCTAATCAACTTGTTCGGTTCTATGTTTTATACGATCTAACCAACTTGTATTTTGACATTAGTTCTGTTGTTTCTACCATGTAACTAATTTGTTTTCCAGTATCAGTTATATTGTTTCTATAATCTAACCAACATGTTTTCCGACATCAGTCATATTGTTTCTATAATCTAACCAACTTGTTTTCTGACATCGGTTATATTGTTTCTACCATTTAACCAACTTGTTTTCTGACATCGGTTATATTGTTTCTACCATTTAACCAACATGTTTTCTGACATCGGTTATATTATTTCTACCATTTAACCAACTTGTTTTCTGACATCGGTTATATTGTTTCTACCATTTAACCAACATGTTTTCTGACATCGGTTATATTGTTTCTACCATTTAACCAACTTGTTTTCTGACATCGGTTATATTGTTTCTACCATTTAACCAACTTGTTTTCTGACATCGGTTATATTGTTTCTACCATTTAACCAACATGTTTTCTGACATCGGTTATATTGTTTCTACCATTTAACCAACTTGTTTTCTGACATCGGTTATATTGTTTCTACCATTTAACCGACTTGTTTTCTGATATCGGTTATATTGTTTCTACCATTTAACCGACTTGATTTCTGACATCGGTTATATTGTTTCTACCATTTAACCAACTTGTTTTCTGACATCGGTTATATTGTTTCTACCATTTAACCAACTTGTTTTCTGACATCGGTTATATTGTTTCTACCATTTAACCAACTTGTTTTCTGACATCGGTTATATTGTTTCTACCATTTAACCAACTTGTTTTCTGACATCGGTTATATTGTTTCTACCATTTAACCAACTTGTTTTCTGACATCGGTTATATTGTTTCTACCATTTAACCAACTTGTTTTCTGATATCGGTTATATTGTTTCTACCATTTAACCAACTTGTTTTCTGATATCGGTTATATTGTTTCTACCATTTAACCAACTTGTTTTCTGACATCGGTTATATTGTTTCTACCATTTAACCAACTTGTTTTCTGATATCGGTTATATTGTTTCTACCATTTAACCAACTTGTTTTCTGATATCGGTTATATTGTTTCTACCATTTAACCAACTTGTTTTCTGACATCGGTTATATTGTTTCTACCAACTTGTTTTCAGGCATCCGTTATATTGTTCCTACCATCTAACCAAATTGTTTTCCAGCATTGGTTTCATTGTAAAATTGAAGACCCATGTCAATTATCTCCCTTCCTTGTAAAATTGAAGACCCATGTCAATTATCTCCCTTCTTTGTAAAATTGAAGACCCATGTCAATTATCTCCCTTCCTTGTAAAATTGAAGACCCATGTCAATTATCTCCCTTCCTTGTAAAATTGAAGAACTATGTCGATGGCCTCCCTTCCTTGTAAATTGACAACACACTTCCTTAGAAACATAATCAAAGTTTTGTGGATGAAATAATTAACAGTCGTTTAAGAAAAATAAAATATTCCAATTTCAAGAAGTTAATTTTCACTAAATATTTAATGGCATCTATCCATGAACCATTCACACCAACCATGAAACCAACTCAAAAGTACAAAAAAAAAACAATGTGTTAAAAGTTGAAGTTAAACAAGTCATGGGATATATAATAACAACTCCTGCAGTCTTTTAGAAAAGAGAAGTGTATAGGAAAAACAAAAGGCTGAAGAAAGGAGGGTAGGTTTATGGCAGAATACTTCTGTCATAACAGATAAAGCTGAAATAAAGAAAATGTCCCGTGTAGACAAAAAAAAAAAAGACATAGCTCACATAGATATCAAATCAGACAACAGGGATTAAAAAAAAGTCATCTCAATTTTCTTCCCTGAGTCATGATACTGTCTCTGGGTAAAACCCATAGGGAGATTTACAGCTTGTGAAAAAATTTAGGGAAAAACAAATTCAAGTATCTTAAACACCTGTTTAAATTCCAATGATTTAAAGAATAGCCTTCATAAATTCCCTCTTGATTTTTTTACACGCTTCATGAAAGTGCCAGAACAATGATTAGAGCTACACTGGCGAAAAGGCGACACACACAACTAAAATGTATGATGTAAGTGAAGGGTTGAACAAAATTTTTTTAAAAATAAAATGCTTAATATTGATAACATACACAAATTGGACCAAAGAAGGCAGAACAAAAAAAAAAATACAACGAATGAATGGCATGGCTTTTAATCTGTACAAGCTTTTATTACAAAACAAGGTGGTACAAATATTTCAGATAATGTATAGACTCAAGTTTAGAAAAATCAGCAATAATACAAAAGAAACAGTGATACAGTTGGTTGGTGGAGGGAGATGGAAACTTAAAACATTCAAATTCAAGAAGAAAATGATGATCATGACATCAAATTGAGCAGAAACTTAGAAGCAAAGAAAAAAAAAGTGAAAATGCAAAGTCTGAAAAAAAAAGTTACAAATAACGTAGTAAAAACCCACAATAGACATAAACAGCAAAACTCAGAAATAATGAGCACACTTTCTCCAACTTAATCTCTAGTTATTGTCGATATTTCAAAAATGGTATTAGATAAAAAAAAAGGGGGAGATAAAGAGCTTTTACTCACGAAGACTGCTTTTATAAAACTTACAATTGCATTGAATTAGATTTGTTTGACCCTAAACATTGATGATGGTTCGCCAGTAGTGTAAGTATATGGAGGTGGATCAAAAGCTTAGAACAAACAGTGGGCAAACTTCTCTCAATTACATGGATGGCATGTTTTAAGTCCCTTTGTTTGTCCATGAGTATGTCTATGCCATTCAGGGTGCCTTTTCTTGTGACATATTTATTTTATCTCATTGAACATCTTCCCAAATTATTTGCTATTTACAATAACAAAGGGAAAAAACTTTCAACATTGAAAATTTAGAAAATACACTCACATCAGACATGACAGATTTATATATTGATTTATTACAACTTTCTCAACATGTAAAGATAGTAATAATAACCTCAGAAAATTTACAGCAACAACGATCTTCTTTCTTTATTTTTTTCTTTTCAAATAATATAATTCTCAAAACTCTGAAATAACGAAGTTGCACATGATAGACAGAAGAAATCAAAATTGCAACTTTTACCTTAACTATTTAAACTTGAAAAGATTTAAAGATATTTAAAGATGAAACTGAAATTCAAATTATGAAATTCATTTATTGTAAAAGAAAATGCTCCAGCATGAAACTTGCCTTTCTCTGAATAACATGACTTTATTTTCACAAAAAAAAGAAAGAAAAGAAAATGATAGCATGATAAATGCATTTAAATAAAATGCAAAAAAAACATTAGATAATAATAATAAAAAAAACTAGCACAATCAATTCAACCTTTAACAATATGCAACTGAAAAAACGTAAGGAGAATAAAAGAAACTGTCAAATTTACAGTGTAAAAAAGGGTCAATACAAAGAACAAAAATTGTAAAAGTTTCTTTTTACATCAAAATACAATCTCATCATTGATGAGGCATTATGCAAAAACTGTTGTTGTATGACGAAACAAGGCAGTGTAAAAAGTATAAAATAAATGCAAGTGATACAGTAGCAACAGAAGCAGCAGCAGAAGTAGCAGTTGCAGTATAAGCAGGAAGAGGAGGAGAAGGAGAAGCAGCAGTAATTGTTATTGTCATGGCTATTGTAATAAAAGCATGAATAGAAAGAGCAGTAGTGATGGTAAATTTACATAATGGTTCGGGATGACAAAAATAGCTTTAATGACAGCAATGAATATATACACACTCTTTCACAAACATACACAAACAAATATAACCAGTGTTTTTATGTTGAGTACACAGTTATTTAACACAAAAAAAAAATTGCGAGAAACGAAGAACTTTGTTGGCAGAATTTACCTTATGCATTTCTTTCTAAATTCTAAAAATTTACTAGTGTACATAAAGCAGCAACATTCGGAAAATAACAATAAAAAAAAGAAAAAGAAAAGAATGAGAGCAAGCATTTCTCAAGCATTGGCCTCTCTCTTCTTCAATTCAAACCTCTGAAATCTCCTGCATTGTACAAGTGGTAATTCTCGGGCAAAAAGTCCTGGCATCAAATTGTGTGAAGGCTATTCCACAGGTTCTATTTAGTTACAAAAAAATTGATATGAGGAAAAAATATAAACTCTCTAGCAGAATGACCAAATCTTTGATATGATAAGAAAGAAAAAAATATTGTCAAACTACATCTAAATGCCCTTTAACCCCCTGTTATTAAGTATTAAAAAAAAAGTTATAGAATTTCCAAATCATGAATGAAACATTTTACTCATAATACATCAGCATGTTTAGAATAGAAAGCTTGAATGCAAGATTTTTAGTTTTTTTCCCCACAATGGTTTCGTTGCCCCTCTTCATTCGTAATCTGGGGCCCACTTGGACGCTGGAGTATCAAAGTCATCAGTAAAATCGTCCCCATCGCTCCATGTATCTAGTCCATCTCTGGGGTCATAACTGTCTGTCCCAGCATCATCTGTGTATCTGTACTCTATACCTGTCCTTGCACCTCGCCTGAAACCCCAACGGTTATCCTTGTAGCGGTGACGCCTGGCCTTAGACCTCCTAATGCTGATCAAGCCTGGCCAATCTCGGTGCTGAAGGCGTTTCCCTGGTAATGTGGAGAAGACAGGACAGGGAAAAGAGTAACTTAGAAGTAAGGATCTTGACTAACAAGTTGAAGCTTGCTTATTTCTTTTTTCATTTATTTTAGGGAGTTAGAATCAACATTCATCTATAGGAAATAACTTTGAGACCAATATATTTCACTCTTCCACTCGGATGAATAAACACTTTTCCCTGTAAGTACTAAAAATAAAATTAAAACATGTAAATCTCATGTCAGGAATTGAGCTTTGGAAAAAAACACAAATAAAACATGATTTGAAAGTGAGTAATATCTTTTCTTGTTACTATTTTTAAAAAAAAGGAAAGAAACTTATACCTTTTCAGAGCATTTTCATAGTTTTGTTCAATTTTCACCTTTTAAATCTTTTAAAAAAAAAAAAACGAAAAGCACCTGTGAATGTTACATCAGTGACATGTGTTTCATTTGCAAGACAAATACTATTTTATTATAAAAAAAAAACCAGTGAGTAGAAGAACCAAATGCTGATCCATTTACCGTGTGCAAACAGCAGCTAAAACAACCTAGGCATCCCCTTCAAAACATTTACAAAGATGAAAGAAATAAATAAAAAAAAGGGATTCTTTTCATTTCAAATGCTAAAACCATTCATAACTGAGATATGTGTCTCCCTTTGGCCTGCAGTAGTTTTTCTAAATTAAGCCTCATGAAAAAGTCATGGCCCTAATCTTCTTCGAATAAAGGAGCAAAATTAAGGTGAAAAATCATGAATGTGCACATGACTCTAAACGAATGAAATATATACATGAATCATATGATGTTAAATTGACAGCTGGATGTAGGAGAAAAACGATATTTCTTTCTTTTTTTTTTTCAAGATAATGCCCGAATGCCTGTCTCTTTGAACTTGGACACCAGGACAGGACAGGCAGGAGCCAAGCGCTAGACAACCAGCTAGCCAGTGGGTCACTCACGTCTTGTGGCGGAGCTGCGGAGAGCACACTCCTGGCGTCCCTTGCATGTCTTCATGAGCTCAAGCTCTTCATGCAGCTGCTGCAGGACTCCGTAGTTCAGGTCGGTCACTGTGTTCTTCAGCTGGCCACAGCGGGCAGGAAGAAAAAAAAAAATGAGTGAGAGAATTTACTACAGTGCTTGGACTAGACCTGCAAATTGATGACATTTTCTGCTAAATCTTGGGATTTCATACATATAATAGGTAGGAGGGTGTCAATTCAGCTTAACTACATACTTATAAGGAGAGACAAAGATTTAATCTTTTTTTCTCTTTCTTGTGAATGCCAGAAAAATAAATGAAAATGTCAGAAAAGGAAAAATGGACTTCAATTTTCCTTTATCAAACACATATTTGAAGAAAAAAATGTCAGAAACAGTAAAAGGAAAGTAAATCAGAGGGCTGCGATTGTGTTGAGAAGATATTCTGCTCCACACTGCATGTACCTGATAAGGGTCAGTGAGAAGGTCATAGAAACTCATGAAGGTCGTGATGAACTCGCAGTAGACAAAGTCGTGGGTTTGGTTTATCGTTCGCAGGCACCAGTATGTGTTGTTGTTGGCATTGGAGCAGAAGCAGAATGGTCCATCTAGATCAGAGAGAGTGGACGTAGCACAGAAACTATCCGAAACATTGAAATAGGTGAATAAAACCGTACTTCCTTCAATATAAGTCAATCCACATAACTTATATTTTTAACAATCATTTACGACCAGAGCTGAAAATGACAAAGCATATGGGCTCCAAGCCTAGCAGTTGTTAGGGAAATGTCTTATGGACAATAAGTTCTCATAAAAGAGCTTTGCCTAAGTGAGACTGGTATGTTTTGAGGTGAACAAATGATTTGTGAAGAATTTTCCTTCGCAAATTATGTTCATGTAAAGCAGATCCCCGACTTAATTTTGCTTGTTTTGGTATGTGATATGTTTTTTTTTCTTCCCATTAGTTAAAAAACATAGCATGCTTAGAATAAATAATTTTTCTCACAGTCTGATCCTGCTAGGAAAATGCAGATATAAACATGAAGAAAATCATCAATATCATCATCAAAAGCAACGTTAGAGCACCTACAGTCTTAGTTATTCCCCTTTTGTGTTACATAGTTGCCACAGACATCATAATCATTATCGTCCTTAGCAGCAACACTTACAGTTCCAGTAGGGTGGTGTCTTCCAGTGATTGTTGTCGTGCGCAAAGCAGTTCATATTCACTGAGTTGCAAGTCTTTTTACGCTTACGTTTGCGCTGGCTCTTCTGCTGCTTCTTGTTTTGTCTCAACTGACGTCGCATGTCACGTCGCTCGGATTTAGTCAGTCCAGGAGGAATTAAAAGCCCAGCTCTGATTTAAAAAAAAAAATTGAAGAAAAATAACAACACATAAAAAAGAGAAATATCTACTTCTTAAGTCTCTCTTAATCTTTTGAATGTGTAAAACCCATGAACCAATTCACCCAAGAGTGATTTGATTGCTTGATATAGCCTATCCATAAAAAAAATCCAGATTTATCTACAAAGAAACAGTAAATACAAAGATCTGGCCTATTCAATGATATCCAAACTATTATACCTGTATGGTTGATTACATGTAACTGTTACAGCACTAAGATCTTCAATACCTTTTGTTCTTCCTTCGGGCTATGATTCTACCAGCAGTTGATCACATGTAACTGTTAAAGCACTAAGATCCTCAATACCCTTTGCTCTTCCTACAAGCCATGATTCGACCAGTGGTTGATCACATGTAACTGTTACAGTACTAAGATCCTCAATACCCTTTGCTCTTCCTACAAGCCATGATTCGACCAGTGGTTGATCACATGTAACTGTTACAGTACTAAGATCCTCAATACCCTTTGCTCTTCCTACAAGCCATGATTCGACCAGTGGTTGATCACATATAACTGTTACAGTACTAAGATCCTCAATACCCTTTGCTCTTCCTACAAGCCATGATCCGACCAGTGGTTGATCACATGTAACTGTTAAAGCACTAAGATCTTCAATACCCTTTGCCCTTCTTGCGAGCAACGATTCTGCCAGCCTCGTCACACAGACATCCTCCACCAGCGGCATCTGTCGTGCTGCGAGACCCTCCATTCCCGTGGCTGTACTGGTCTGTGTCCACACCGTCCTCATCAGTTTCCTCACTGCTGTCCTCCAGAGGTCGCTGCTCTCTCAGGTGGCGTCTGATGTCCTGGTAAGGAGAGACAAAGTTTGATATTGGAATTTCAGTCGTAATCATTGCTTGAAAGCTTGGCTATAGGACATGAATCTCCTGCTGAATGTCTTGGTCTTATTTCAAGCAAACTTGAGATGTCAGAACAATTTTTTACTCCACTTGAAATTTTCACAAAAATATTTAGCTCCTCCAATGAAATGCAACATTTACAACAAAACATCTCGGACATATTTCTTTTTTTTTTTTTTTACTTCACTCATTCCTCTTAAGAGCACAGAAAACCAACAAAGATGTCATCAACCTTTAGCGGAAGCTAGAATATGATAAGATTTTTCTCTCTTCTCCTTTCATTGTTTGGTGTTAAACAATATTCCCCAGAGAAGACTTGCTAAAGTAAAGAATTTGCTATATCACGGCTGTCTTAGAGACGCTGCTTAAGAAATGCTAAATCCATAGAAATAAGGCGTTTTTCGTGAAAATAAAAAAAAAAAAAAAAAACAACACAAATCAAACAAAACACAAAGAAAAAAGAAAAGCTTCTATGTAACCACAAAACTGATCTTGAGTTGCTGTAATGTTAAGTTCACCGCTAAACTGTCTTTTATGGCAAATAGCAAAACATTCAGAGACAGGCATTTCCATGAAGTAGCGGGGACGGTGTCATACCCTCAAGTCATCTAGAGCCTTGCGATATTCTCTTATCATAGCGTCAATCTTCTCCTTGTGCATGGCCCATTCACTCGGCTTCTGGTAGATGTCAAGGTCACACAACACTGTCTGGTTGGCCAGAATGCGGCAACGGCGGTCAAACAAGGACTCAAGCCCATCTGGATTGAGTTAAAAAAAAAGAAAACACATTTTTTTCAATGTCTAAAATCTGTCCCAGAAGGTTTTTGCTACTTAGGTCAAATTTCTACCACTCAACCGATTGTACAAGAAAAAAAAAATAACGATAAAATATAACATGTTTGGAATAATAATTTTAAGTTCAAGCTATCCATATTCCTAGTGCAAATTAATATATAATTAAGATCAATAATTTTTTAGGTTGTCTTAAAAATTTCTGGATATGAAAAGAATTATTCAAAAAGCAACTGGATTTATGTGCAATGAGAAAGAAATGCTGCATTTCATTTACTCAAAGAATATATATTGACTTGATATAACTCAAGGCAAAAGACCACAGAGAAAATCTAAATCCTTACAGATTTTAGTCATGATTTCATTTTTTGGATATAGTTGGCAAGAAAAATTTATACATTACATATGTCCAATAGTTGTATGCTGCGACTCTTGATTCTAATTTGTTATAGAAAAGAAACTTAAAAGATTTGAAAATCAGTTAATTAACAAAAAATCAGATTGGGCAAAATTAAATGTATAGACATAAACAAGGCCATAGAAATACATACTAAAGTATCATTATCTAAAAAGGGTTTTAGAAGTAAAAAAAAAAAAAACATAAAAAACCAACTATGAAAATAAAATGTTCATTAAAAGGGAGCAACAATTAAGAGAAAAAAAGCCTTCAACTCGTCTTATTCACAATACGTGATTAATTATCTTGTTCCGAAATGTGCCGAAGATATTATTTAACCTTCCTAGCGTCACTGATTGAGGTGTGTGTCGTCAGGGTCATTTTAGTGTTCTAAAATGCTCCAAGAAGTAGTGAGAATAGGAAACTTGCTAAACCTTTATTTTCTGTAAATATAAAAATTTAAGAACCCCTCAAAAAAATCTTCTTTTTTTGTAGTTAGTCACAATCGTGACTTTGACCTCGAACTTTCAATATCTATTTTTGTCAACCTAATTATTTACTTTTGTGGCCAAACTACTTGGAAATTGCCACATTTAAGTCTTAACATATAATAACAAAGCTGTAGATAATTTATCTAGGTTTTAAAAATGTATAGGTTTAGTACCTTCGAACAAAAAAAAATACACTGGACCCATTTTTAAGACATGTATCTCAATCTTTCCAAGTTTCACTTTGTTTCCAACAGAAACGGAAAGTAGAACTCTTCTTCTTGAAGGAAAAAGTTGGTCAAGACATGAAATAGTGTGTATTCTGTCACTGAGACAGCCAAAAAAACCGGCCGACTTAACGGCCTATCTAATTCGCTGGAACGTCACAGAGGTGTAATAATGACTAATCTAATCAGCCATTAACACAAGAAAATTTAATTAAGCATAAAATTTGTCAGGGAATGGAACTTGTATTTTGCTCGCTTAGCAAAAGCAGGCCTACTAATACTGGAAATAATTATATTTGGCAAAGCATTATTTTAGATTATCTAAAGAAATTTATAATTGTATTTTCTGGTAACAACAATGGACTTAGAGTTGGACTCAGATTTTTTCAGAGCCACTAGGAGGGGAAGAAAATTTGAGTTAAACAAGATTAACCAGGAAGAGAGTGTATATAAAGAATGAGAGAAAGATTGAGGAGGAAATTATCTGCATGCATTCACTCCTTACTGTCCTAAAATATGAAGGAAATAGAAATTTTTGATTCAAAAATTTTACTTGAAAACATATTGTCAAATTGGGATCTATCAAACTGAAAACTTCAAATCGATTTTTGCTCAATGAATTTTTTTGGCTGGAGTGAAAGAAAAAAAAAAATAGAAGAGACAGAGCAAGTGTCTATCCTAAATAGGATTGTCACAACCTTCTCAATTAATAACAGGTTGTCTCAAACTTACCTTTGCTTAGTTAACAATAGGTACAATGATGTCTTTTGAAACTCATAACAATGTCTATTATGAGTGAGAGTTATTTCTGGGAATATCTACAATGTATAACTCTCAATCATTTGCCAAACTATGATGTTAAAAAAAATGTTCATACATCTTTATAAAACTCTCCTTAAGACCATATCAAACTGAAAAAGTGCGATAACATTAGTTTGGTTTACAGCATTCAAGGACATATGGCAGAAAAGGAAAAAAAGGAAAGGACTATAAAAAAAAACTGGCAAATAATGTACATGTATTTGAATTCTGAATATAAATATGAAGCATGAAATATTGCAAAATAAAAAAGAAAGAAAGAGATGAATTGCAATACACAGAGTAGTATAGTAAATAAATTATTGTCTGACTTTATAACAAGCAAAAAAGAACACAGAACTTCACTTTCTACGGCACAGGTCAGAGATTCAAGTCAAACGCTATTGTTTGATGTAAAAATACAATTACAGCAGAACCAATGATTGTATAACCCCAAGTTGAGAGGTAGGATGATTCCACATTGAGTGGATCAGGATATATGCGAGTAAAGAAAAAAAAGAACAAAAACTATTTGAAAAAACAAAACAAAACTGAGAGGCTAATGCAATTACCCAAAGACAGGAGTGATAAAATTCAGCACAGGATTGAAAAAAAAAATGAAAATAAAGGAAGCATAAAAAAGTGAAATAATAGGAGCATGTTTTTTTTTGTTTTTGTTTTTTTTTTTTACTTTACCATAAAAATGATGAAATCTGCCAGCAGTGGGAAAGAGTGAGACAAAGGTTGTGAATGCTGAGTAGACACATCGTTACAGGCTGACCTTAACAATCATTGTTAACTCTCATAAAATTTTTTTTTCATGGTGACATATTGTCATGGTAATCCATACTTTAATCTTCAATTACCTTCAATT
The DNA here is from genome assembly GCA_033675545.1 of Elysia crispata. Lineage (NCBI taxonomy): Eukaryota > Metazoa > Mollusca > Gastropoda > Plakobranchidae > Elysia > Elysia crispata. Next base: position 63,396 of record JAWDGP010004235.1, on the reverse strand, counting down.
TGTTTTTTTCTCCCACCATTTCCTGTGGATCCATCTCTCCTACGTAATAAGACTGAGAAGTTTAGATGGACAGTAAATGATTATAAACTATTACCGATATAGTTTTGTTGTTCCGCAGATCAACATGACTTTAAACAGTTTCTTCTTAGTTCAGTCTCAATCCCTTGTCTTATTGAAAATCCATTACTATACAGCATTACATGTTTACAAAGTGGCAAAGACCTCAGTGATGCAGTGACTACAGTCACAGCTCTGAAAGTGAACTTACTGAACTCAACAGGAGTGGACAAGCCAAAGTCCCCTTCCTCTACCGCTGACCTCCGATGTCGCAGCAACCTTGATCTCGTGCCTGGCGGGTCCAAAGTGAATTTGAAAAGTTTAACGCGGCAAGGATTGAAGCCATGTTCATCATCAATGGCTTGCTACAGAATTGTATGAAATTTCAAATTAGAGGCAACAAAATGTGTTGATTAAAATGAAAACTACTGTAGAATTTTGTATGGTGAAAAATCTGATTATCTTGAATTGATTCGTTACAGGGGAGGAGAGGGGAGCAATAATCATTACTGCTGTCATCATTCATAGCCATAAAAGGCCATACACAAAGCATAAATCCAAAACAACCAGCAAATATGGCAATCTCAAACTTCTCAGTCTGAAACACCATGACTTAACACCTTTTCAAGAGCACTGCACTCAAGCCCCTGACAAACAGGATAAAATTATAACTGAGCCCTGACCTCTGTGCAGATGCCTCTTGTCACGCTTGCGCTGGCGTCGGCGCTGTTTCCTGTTTCCTCTTCTGTTCCCTCCACCACTGTCTCCCTTAGCAGCGGAGCTTGTATTGCAGGCACAGCTGTGGTAGCGTCCTGGCTGATCTCTTTGCATCACTCCATTGTTCCAGGTGTTTGGGCTCATCTGGCTTGTGCTGTTTCCACGACATTTATGCTTCTTCAGGCGACCATTCACCTCGATACAGTACCATTTCTGTCAAATTTGAGATCATTGGTACAAAAAGACAAGTAAAGAGATGCAAAATAAAAAATCAGGTCTGATTCATTTTTTATTTAACATTATATCTCCTTCCAATCTACTCCTCCACCCCCTTTCATAAAAAATAAAACAATATATAAATATAGTCATCCAATCAGCCACAAACTGAAAGAAGTACGAAGCTTTTCTAATTTAAAGCACAAAGTTTATGACACACACACATTGACAAAAAAAATGAACTTCTCCCTTCTCTATTCTTTACTGTCTCAAGATTTCAACTCTGCTTTATCTGCCACAAACACGTTGACAAAAAAAAAATGAACTTCTCTCTTTTCAGTTATATCTATGTCTCAAGGTTTCAACTCTGCTTCATCTGCCAAGCACAGACATCCTCACACCTGCTGGGGTTTGCACGGCAGCCTGTTGGAGATCTTAGAGCACTCGATAGCCAGCTTCCGGCGCCTGGTCGGGATGTAGAAGTGGACGTCCTGATTGTGCTCCGCCTGGTTGAAGATGATCATCTCCTCGGTGCGTTCTCGCTGACGCAACACTTTTTCAGTCAACTTCCTGCCAATGTTTGGGCGTGATTATCATAGAAAATTAATTCACTGGAGCTATATCAAACTATTCTTAAAAAATATCTTGAATGTAAAATATCCCCCAACCTAAACCAGAACCCACATAACATCTTTAGTTTGTTTTCCTTTTGTTTCTCTCTTTCTGTTAAATTTCACCTGACTCTGACAAAGATTTGATGTTGAGGACAAGGCTTCCAAGTTTGAAAAAAAACAAAAAACCTATGTATTATAATCTTTGATAATCAGTACATTTTTGCTTTCTGTCCTTCTCTGTTCATATTACATCACTGACAGGACAGAACAAATGTACCAGTCACTGGGTCAGAGTAACAGATTTGATGTGGGTTTGACCTGTTTGGCTTTGTTTGTCTCGGGGTATATTTACAGCCAATCACACGACTCGTCTGTAGTAAATAAGTCTAAAGTCCATAAGTAAAAATTGCAAACTGTTTAATCCAACACACAAGAGGTCGACTCTATAGCCATTGTAGGTTGACTCTTAAACTCACAGTAGGTTGACTCAATAATTACTGAACATAATCTCGACTCGTATGTATACAAAATCCCGTTGAATCATCCAGAAATGGGATTATAAAAATAGTACGAGAATATTCTTGGTATACCAATGCATTCTAAAATAGCAACCAATCAGAACAAAGGTAAACAAAGACTGACGAGATCATTATTATGCTAGAACCAGGTCGAAGATTCCAGAAGAATCTAGACCATACAAGTGCGGGGTATGTTCAATAAACAAGACTAAGTTCTAAGGCTTGAAATACAAACATAATAACAACTAAATAAACCAGTGTACATAGATCTAATCGATCCGCTATCCAAAAGTTACTCACCTATGCAGGGTGAGGATATCAATAGATCAAATTACAGCACGATGCCTTACAGTCAGCTATTGACATGGACTGAGGAACTACCCAAGGATGAGAGAAAAGAAAGAGGAGACTAACTCATCACTTTACTATCTCACTAAGTTAAACAGTTTTTGTCCTGATCCATGAAGCTGTAAGACGGCTTCAATGAAAAAAAAAAAAAACAACCAATCACTATGAGAGAAGCAGAACTCACCCTCGCTCAAACAGGACTGAGTGTTTCCATGGTTTCTTGAGCGTCACAAAACCTTTCTCATCCACGCTGAAAATCAGAGGATTTATCTCATAAAATCATACTCAGTTTGTTCCCACATACTTTTCATCAAAAGATCGATCTAAATAATTCTGGCAAACGAACTTTATTCACAATTTGATTCACAATTCACTTTGTCTTTATATATATTTTTTTTTAATTTTTCACCATTCATTTTTTATGTAAGTACTTTACATAAAAAGGAGGAATATTAAAATATATACTCTAAGACAAAAAAATTCTTTTTTTAGTCAGCACTTTTAATACAATACTACTTAGCATTTGGTTTAGCAAAAAAATTCAAAAGAGTCAATAGATTTCTAGCCATGAGACAGGAATTTTTTCTTCCCCTACTCTACAGTACCATGTTTGAGGTTGATTGAGAGCTCAAGCTGCCTTCTGGCTGAAATTCAGTTTAATTATGTTTCCTTCTGCTTAAAGAATTATGAATTGGACTCGAAGTCGTAAACAATGCAAGAGAGTTGGAGAATAAAAGTTTTCAACATCTTGCTCTCATAAGTTCTGAGAATGCAGGATTATGGTAAAGAAAGGTCAACCTCTAGTGTAATGAACAGTTAATAAGCATCCTATCATTTTTTGGCAAACTGTTGTTCGTAAAAAAGTCTTTCTTAATTGGTTGCAAAAGAATTTCACTTTCATTGAAATTTTATACCGAGCAGTCTGATCAGTGTAGCATTAATATATCTCACTTCTTAGGATCTCGCACAGCCTTCAATAGTCTGAGCACCGACTGACCGTCCATGTGGTCAGGAATTGTGTGGCCAGCCATGTCAATCAGAGTCGGAGCCACGTCAGCATTGATCACAATGTTGGAGATGCTGTGGATGTTTAGGATGATTAGTTCCTATGAATCAGAGGTCTGGACTCACACCACCATACTCAAAGCTAAACAGTCATAATTAATAAAAATAAAAGGTCTGTATTAGGTCATTAACCTGCATGTGCATTTTTAGATAATTTCCTAGTGCTGCAGGAGAGTTAACCCAATATGTTTCAATTTTGATGGATTAAGGCCATATAAAAAACAAAAAGCAAAAGAAATAAGGAACCATAATGATCTTGTTAACTCCCTCTAAACTTTTCTTGCTCCTTCTTCCCAAGGGCAAGGGTGCAGCACTCACTTAATCCCGGGCCGTATCCCTGGCCCTCGGATGATGAGGGGTACACGAGTGTCAAAGTCAAAAGGCATGGCCTTGCCCTTGATGAGGCCAAACTGCCCCAGGTGGTAGCCGTGGTCCGAGGTGTACAGGATGTAGGTGTTGTCCAGCTCACCCAGACGGTCGAGCTCCTTGACCACCTACAGGACAAAGCATCAAAAATGGTAGAGTGTGCATGAGTGTGTGTGTGTGTGGGGGGGGGGGGACAAAATGAATAAATGTAGAAAGCCTGGTATAGTTGTTGACTTGTGACAGTGCCAGTAGGCCTTTAGAGCAGATCTTTGGTATGTCAGCTTGTGGGTGGAGCCAAGTGCACTCCTGACTTGTTTTATTAGTAGACTTAGCTTAGTGGTGGGTAACTAGTCTATTTCCTTCTATTCTAGAAAATAATTCTGAAGATACCTTGTTTTATGTAACAATTGCATAAACTAACAACCCAATCTCTTCTTTTGTTCCTGTCCAGCTGGCCAAAGAAGCGAGGGATTTAGGGGAAACTACTTGAGAAATTGTGATGATTTGATCAGGAGATGCTAGATGTAGCGATGGGTTTCTTAGATTCTATGATCTTGGTTGGACGATGCATTAATTGGGGAAAAGGATTGTTTCATTTGACGGAGTGAAATTATCTTTGGTCGGCCTTGCCCCTTGTTCTAGGAAAGTTGGACAACAAACTGGTAAATCAGGGAAGTCTTTGACAAGGAGCTGTGCCGACTGAGTCTATAAATGTAGAGCTCGTAAAGACTTGTTGTCAGAACATATTTGGAGTACCTGGAGGCAATATCGGTTAGAAGTATTGTTGAAACTTCTTGTGGCCGTAGTGGAAAATGTTGAAGTGTTGTGAGAAACTACTGATAAGTTCTTGTGACCATAGTGGAAAATGTTGAAGTATTGTGAGAAACTACTGATAAGTTCTTGTGATCAAAGTGGAAAATGTTGAAGAATTGTGAGAAACTACTGATAAGTTCTTGTGACCATAGTAGAAAATGTTGAAGAATTGTGAGAAACTACTGATAAGTTCTTGTGACCATAGTGGAAAATGTTGAAGAATTGTGAGAAACTACTGATAAGTTCTTGTGATCATAGTGGAAAATGTTGAAGAATTGTGAGAAACTACTGATAAGTTCTTGTGACCATAGTGGAAAATGTTGCAGAATTGTGAGAAACTACTGATAAGTTCTTGTGATCATAGTGGAAAATGTTGAAGAATTGTGAGAAACTACTGATAAGTTCTTGTGACCATAGTGGAAAATGTTGAAGAATTGTGAGAAACTACTGATAAGTTCTTGTGACCATAATGGAAAATGTTGAAGTATTGTGAGAAACTACTGATAAGTTCTTGTGATCATAGTGGAAAATGTTGAAGAATTGTGAGAAACTACTGATAAGTTCTTGTGATCATAGTGGAAAATGTTGAAGAATTGTGAGAAACTACTGATAAGTTCTTGTGACCATAGTGGAAAATGTTGAAGAATTGTGAGAAACTACTGATAAGTTCTTGTGACCATAATGGAAAATGTTGAAGTATTGTGAGAAACTACTGATAAGTTCTTGTGACCATAATGGAAAATGTTGAAGAATTGTGAGAAACTACTGATAAGTTCTTGTGATCATAGTGGAAAATGTTGAAGTATTGTGAGAAACTACTGATAAGTTCTTGTGACCATAATGGAAAATGTTGAAGTATTGTGAGAAACTACTGATAAGTTCTTGTGATCATAGTGGAAAATGTTGCAGAATTGTGAGAAACTACTGATAAGTTCTTGTGACCATAGTGGAAAATGTTGAAGAATTGTGAGAAACTACTGATAAGTTCTTGTGACCATAGTGGAAAATGTTGAAGTATTGTGAGAAACTACTGATAAGTTCTTGTGATCATAGTGGAAAATGTTGAAGAATTGTGAGAAACTACTGATAAGTTCTTGTGACCATAGTGGAAAATGTTGCAGAATTGTGAGAAACTACTGATAAGTTCTTGTGATCATAGTGGAAAATGTTGCAGAATTGTGAGAAACTACTGAGCAGTTCTTGTATTGGATTATCAGTTTAGAAATCCTACATGAAAATCACCGTGACTCGGGCGCTGGCTGACTGTTGGGCATTTTGTTTCAGTATTCTGTTGTTAGTATATTCAATACACATTTTGTTTAGGTCTTTTCTTGGGGCCTGAGTCTGACGATTTTGTCTTATTATCTTGTGTAAGCATTTTGTTTTGGTATCTTCTACTTGTTCTGACAACTTAGTTTAGTACGTTTTTAGTTTGACATCTCTTTGTATTTTTAGTTCCCTGAGAATTGTTTTCATTCACAGATATAACTTGAGTATTCATGTAATAAATTGATTATAGGTGTTGGCAACATTAACTTCTTCCTCTTTTGAGCTTAGCTATTTTGTTCTTGTTAAGTCTCGACACCCACTCAACTTTGGTTAGGGAACAATGGCCTTGGTACCATAATAAGTTAGGGCCTGCAATTACTTAGAGTAGGAAGGAGTACTGATCTTCTATAGGCAACTAGTGGGTCCGATTGTGGTAGGATATAAGTAATCATCCACGTTAGTTGCATAAAAACCAGGTGATTCCAGACTTACCCGATTAAATAGAGAATTAAAAATAAATTTAACAGTGTAAGCACTATAGACACAACCTTGAAACTTCAGCCCAAAACAGGGTCCTTTGGAGAAACACGATAACCCTAGAAACGTACATCCAACTAAATAAGAAAATTGTACACTACAGCAGAAGCCACCTGCCCTTGCCTCTACTCACCATCTCGACTAAATCGTCAACCGACTGGAGTGTCTGCAGCCTCCGCCGCTGCAGCAGATCAGTGAAAATCTTGAACTGCGGCGTCATTGTCGACTTGTGCTGGAGAAGCCACTGCTTGTCGGGATTCGGAGCGTAGTTCCATGCTGGAGTCCTGGCCAATATCAAATGGTGTTGCAGAGATCTTTACTCTTTCATCAAGATAATATAGGTTTGTTCACACATCTTAAATTATTTATCTCGCACAAATGTGTAATATGCTGAACCCTGAGTAAAAGTAATGACTGTGTTTTTGTGCTTTTCAATGCTTATATATTCAAACTATTGTGTGCTTTTATAGATCACTGAGCATGACTTTAAACAAAAGATTAAAACCACAGCAATAAAAAACTACGCTGCAACCAGTCACTATTGTGTGTGATAATGGAAATTTGAATCGGAAAAACAATTTGAAAATAAGAAACTACATTCATCTTGATCTAACATATCATACAATTTAAAAATAAAAATTAATAGATGTATATATTAAAAAAACTATGATTACTGATGTAAATGTTCTGAACAAAGAGCTCAAAACACTGCAATGTTCAAAGATCAACACCTTGAAATATGGAAAGAGTGACTGGCCACGCATTAAGACTGAAATTATACTGTTTTCACGACATATTGCAATCAGTGAACTCCCTGCAATTTGTGAAAAATTCAGAGAAGTTTGAGCTCATCAAACTCACATCCATTTCATGTTGATGCACCTTAGGGACAGAAACCAGTTATTTAATATTTTGATAAAAAGATTTTTGACAAAAAAAAATGCTTGAGGTATATTTTTCACTTTTTCTGAGCTGAAAATTTGTTATAATATTGTGTCACACGAATTGTTCTCCTACCAGATAAACCCTGGCTACATCATAAAACCACTCAGCTGCCTTATGACTCTGCTCTTCTTTCTTGAGATTCTCAGTCATGTTAGAACCATGTCCTTGTCAGTTCCCAAACTACGCTACCAAATTCAAGGACAAAGACATGCACATATTTTGGACAGGGAACACACCTGTGGTCTGTGTTGTTGACAAACATGTGCTGGTACTGCGGCGCTGCATCCTCCGGGCCGTGGGGGGCTGGCACACTCAGCACCATCATAACTGGCCTGTAAATGTTAATTGGTAGAGTGAGACATGTTTAGTCCATTAAGTCTGCCCCCTCCTGTCTTTTCTAGTGTAATTTTATCTTATAATAGCTTTTCTTGCGGGGTATGATGAAAATGAGAAACCCTGAACATATTTATTATCTACGAGTCGCATGGCCAGGACTGGCAGAAGCCATTGTGAAAATTCATTGAAACCATTGCTTTCAAGATTTTGAAGAATTTTTCAACATGGCTTTTGGCATATGACTCATATATGAATATGTTTGGGGTCTCTCTTTTATATATATGAATAGAGCATATTTCACATACAGCTTTTGGTTCAGTCAAGAACATGGAACTTGATTGGGATATTATCGAATCTCCACACGTGAAGATAAACGTGTCCCACTATGTGAATTACTTAATCTATTTATCATTGAGTTAAGAAATTTAACCTAAATTCCCAAACTTAAATTGTTTGAATCCAATCAAGCCGGCTGTTACTTGAGCATGATGGAAGTTGGCACTCCTGACATTTATCTTCTCGATTCTGGACTTATTCTTTAGCTTAATTGATTCATTATTGCAACGTGCTCGGTGAAGAAATAAAAAGCAGATGTATGAGATTACCACATGTATATATATAGAGAGAGAGACACATACCCATCCCCTCAGTTTATTTTCATCTTTTTGGTTTTTTTTTTTTTTTGAAATCGTAAAAATGAAATAAAAAGTCTTGTATTTACTGAGTAGTTCTAAGTGTGCTTCTTGAATTCTACTTTTGAAACAATGCTAAGCTTTTTAAGACCGACACTCAGTACAGTTAGGCCTACGTCAAATACCAGACAGTATCTCCGATTCATTTGATAGATTGATATCTCATACTATCATATCCTATAATGAGATAAAACAAAACAATGAAAAACAAAACCCCTTGACCCTCACTCAGTCGGTCGAGTCATCTTGGACTCTCGGAGCCATGCCGTGCCGCGCCGTGCCACCAGATCGGTGAGGTAGTCCTGGTAGTAGTTGTCGCCGTGTTTCTCCACACGTCCAGACTCATCCACCAGGCTGTAGTTGTAAAACCGTGAGTTGCGGATCAACCCCATCCAGCGGTGCCAGCCCGGTGGTGTGTGGTCACCAAAGTAGTCATTCAGGTATTTTCCAAAGTAGCCTGTACAGAGTCAGACGTGTTAAGATTATTTAATGAATACACACAAGTTTACATCATTAAGCTTGATGCACAGGATTTCAACTTTTTGCTCTTTAAGCAATACTTGAATTTCTGGCACCTCAACACAAGTTTGGTTGCGAAAAAAAATGGGAAAACAAAAAGAGAACGAAACTGATAAATTTTGATATATCTGGAGATGAGAAATAAGGAATTTACAGTAAAGAAAAATAAAAGGCGAGAAAATACATTGCAGGAGAAGTGAGAGATTTAGAACAACATAAGAAGAGTGAAAGTAAACACAGAGAGGAAAGATGTGTAACTCACCCGTCCTGTAGGTGGAGTTCATGTAGTTTGGAAAAGCCCGAGGCTCATGTTGACTCTGCCACTCGGCGCCACTACAATTAGCATTGTTCGTGTATACGTTGTGATTGTGCACATACATCCCAGATAGGAAGGTACTCCGAGATGGACAGCACATGGGGGTCGACACAAACGAGTTGTTGAGCATGGCTCCCTTGCGAATCATCAGTCGCTGAAGTTTTGGCATGTAGCGCATTGACCCTTCAGATTTGTAAAAAGAGGAAATAAGATACTTCAGGTAACAAATAAATCTTCACTACTTCACAAGACCCATTATTCTCTCCTTTACCCTCTCTGTTTATACCTCAGCAAGCCATTCTGTTTTCTAAACTGCCTGTTTACCTATCTCTTAAACTCTCCATTCTTGTTTGCATAATATATTTTTACTTCTGTCCCTGCACTTCTCTCTCTTGTCATCAGTTGATGTCCCCTTTTTTTCTTCCCTCCATTCCACTTCTACACCTTATCCATTCCACACCCACCCTCTCTCTCTTCCTCTCAATCCTAATTCCCCCACCCCTCCTAAACTCAACCCACCTAACAACATATGCTGATCATCAGTAAGAATGACGACAATATTGGGCTTTCTGCTCCTCCCCCTGGTCTCATTCTACCTCCCTCCTCTCCCCCCTCCCTGTTCCTAAACCCAACTCACCTAACAACACATGCTGATCATCAGTAAGAATGACCACAATATTGGGCTTTCTGCTCCTCCCCCTGGTCTCATTCTACCTCCCTCCTCTCCCCCCTCCTCCCTGTTCCTAAACCCAACTCACCTAACAACACATGCTGATCATCAGTAAGAATGACGACAATATTGGGCTTTCTGCTCCTCCCCCTGGTCTCATTCTACCTCCCTCCTCTCCCCCCTCCTCCCTGTTCCTAAACCCAACTCACCTAACAACACATCCTGATCATCAGTAAGAATGACGACAATATTGGGCTTTCTGCTCCTCCCCCTGGCCCGCCCCCGTCCTCGCGACTGGTGCTGCTGCTGCTGCCTGGTCCGCCCTGAAGATGTTGCTGATGCAGGATCAAGGTAAGAGCCTGAAGACGCCGCAGATCTCGACCTTGACTGTTGATCTTTGACCTTACCCTGGAGGTCCCAGCGGCTGCCCCGGGGTCGTGACCTCCCTCTACCGGAAGCGTCAACCGCCCTGTGACCCTGGGCGTGGCGCCCGCTCCTGCCAGAGGACGCTGACGAGTGGACCGCCACGATGACGCAGGTGAGAACGATTGCCGCCAAGAGATGGACGCAAAAATGGCCGCGTGAAGGGGAGACAAGCAGGGCCATTGGGGCTCTTCTGGAATGATTGTCTCCTCGTATAAATGGGTAGGTTTATCCAACAGAGTCAATCTCCCTGGCCACACTCATTTTACATAAACTCCATGTAGCGTGGAGTCAGTCACCAAACACTCTGGGCAGATTTGTCTCAATTAGAGTTCTCTACCGTTGCTTTACTCAACTGTGTGTTCTTTGCATTTCTTCACGTAAAATACAATTTTATTTCTGCAATAAACAAGACAAAAAGGATTCCAAATACTGAAGAGGATAGGTAGAGGGGAATAAATTTGGAATAAGATTTTTTTAAAAATGTTAAGTTATGTAGGCCTTTATGAAATACGTCAGGGAAAAATGAGACGGGGTGGGGATATATATATCTATATAAGTTGAAAACAATGGTGTTCCGGTGAAATATTGTCCAGGTTTGTCTGCCCTTCAGTTAACTGTACTCCACTACTAATGACTTTAAAATTTCAATATAGATCTAATTATTCAAAATTAGGTGGGTGGTCTGTCATGTAGATCTGCAATATCGTGTCTATTATGCATCGGATAGGCTAGGCCTTGATTAGACTGGCTTCGCTGAATAATTTTTGTATAAAGAATATACTTTGTAAATCTCTAGATCTAGCCCTAGTAGATTTAAGTAAACGGCACAATAGTTATTGCTTCGGGTCTCTTTATCAGACGTACCACTAAATCTAAATCTAGCTCTATGTCTATATCTAGCTAGATCTAGAATCTAGATAAGAATGGAAAGATTTGGCAACTGGTGCATCTTTCTTTTTTAATTTTACTGATTTATTTTTAAAGTATCGTAATGAAAGATGGCAGTTTGAGTGATCTGTTACGGCCTCAGTCCATAGCGGGGAGGCGCCGATTTCAGGCCGGAATTTAGTTAAAACTGTGTGTATTTCTCCGTTTTTATATATTCAGAAACTTGAAAAACTTGTTGGCTTAAATCTCAGCAGGAAATAAATAACGTAAGTTGTAACTTTTTATATATAGGCCAGAAAAAATGCTGGTAGGGTGCCTTTGCTCGTTGTAATGGAAAGGAGGTTTGTTGTTACCGAAACGAATATGTTGGAAGACACTAGCAACCGCAGAAACGAAAGGACAGAAAAATCGAACTTTTTGCTCAGTCGGGACATCTGGGTGTCATTAATTTATGGTTTTTCCCTCCCATCCCCAGGCCCCCTTGGTGCGCAAGTCATGTTTCTCTTACGATGATTGAGTTTGGTGCAACTCTGATAAAATAGCGCATATTTCACGTACGGCTTTTAGTTCAGTCAAGAACTTTGAACTTGATTAGGATATTATCGAATCTCCACACGTGAAGATAAAAATGTCACCCGATGTGAATTACATAATCTGTTTATCATTGAGTTAAGAAAATTAACCTAAATTCTCAAAATTAAATCGTTTGAATCCAATCAAGCCGACAAGTACTTGAGCGTTACGGAAATAGGCGCTGCTGACATTTATCTTCTTGATTCTGGACTTATTTTTAAGCTTAATTGATTCATTATTGCAACATGCTCGGTGAAGAAATAAGAAGCAGATGTGTGTGATTACTAAATGTTATAGAAGATGCCTTGCTGTCGTTTTTCAAGGTGAAGAGAGTCTGTTTCCTGGTTCTCTCCTCCCCCCCCCCCCCCCGTGTCTTTATCCAGTCTTAGCAGTGAGAATCATGGACACTGTTATGTAGAGCAGGCGCTGCACAAACACAGCTGGGTACCAGCCGTGTATTGCACACCTGCGCACAAAAAGGTTCTTTAAATTTGGCTTTCAGATGTGCATCGAAAATACAGGAAGACAGTACTTCATGGCATTTACGGTGCTGCGCGATGAGGCCACTGCGCAGCCAGTATGCCCACAACGTTCGGTTGACGCTTGGCCTAGGGACTGACGTTGTGTAACTGGAACAATGTACACTGTACCGATAATTAAATCCCTTCGCCCTATTATCCGGAAAAAAAGTTGTAATAACAATGAAAGTCTTGGGTTGAATCAATCCAAATAAACCAGACAGCCCTCAGTGAGATTGGAGCCCCTTCAGGCTTTAGAAACTTACGACGAAAAACAAATTCAGGTTTAAGTTGGACCTTCGAGTCGAGAGAAATTGGCCTCGCAGGATTTTTCACATGGACCTGGGGGTGGGGGGAGGTTGGGAGAGAGAGTGAGAGAGAGCTAGAGAGGGAGAGAGCGAGAGAGAGACAGACAGAAAGAGAGAGAGAGAGAGAGAGAGAGAGAGAGAGAGAGAGAGAGAGAGAGAGAGAGAGAGAGAGAGAGAGAGAGAGAGGCCGTCTCAATGAGACTGGGGAACTTCACGTTCTGAAACGTCATGTTCAGAGTTGTTCTAGTCCTAGCTTGTGGAGGTCCTAGTTATCGTGGAAATTTCTGATCATGCTCCATCCACAGCAGCAGGTGAGCATGCGCTCCTGTGGGATACAGAGGACCAGCACCAACTGACAACGTCTGATGTATGGGCGATAGTTGCAAAGGAAGGCACTGGACTCGACCTGGACAAGCTGGAAGGAATACTATCAGATAATGGTCAACTGATCCGTTCTTCACAATAAACATCTCTAAGAGGTCTTGCTCCAGTGTCCGACACATCATTACCATTCAAGGTACCTTTCTGAACTTCCATACGGGCAGCTGTTACAAACAGCGCATCACTCTAGAATATTCACAAGCTCTTCCATCGCATACAGCCGAGCAGTCATTCAACACCACAGACCATAAGCGAGGAGACGTGACTGTGAGTAAAGAACCTTTTCCCATCTCACCGGACCAGGATTCGAACCCACGATTTTTTGTTTCGACAGCCGAGTTTCTAATCCACGACACATAGGCCTTTATGCACAGTGATACACACACACACACACACCAAAAAAAAAATCAAGGTCGGTAAGGGAGGCCTATGACCGGGAACAGAAGAACTTTCAAGGATGTGATAAGAGAAAACATTTTGTTTGTTCACAATTACCCAAGTTTATATTTCCGGATGACGTTGACAATCTGGACAAAGAGAAGAGAAAAACTCAGATAAGATCGTCAAGAATCCCTAGGGTCGGGATGACATATTAGAAATACAAGTGTCTGTGTGGAGTGCATTGTTTATAGAGTTTAATTGTTCTTATTCTCTCTCTCTCTCTCTCTCTCTCTCTCTCTCTCTCTCTCTCTCTCTCTCTCTCTCTCTCTCTCTCTCTCTCTCTCTCCTTCCCTTTCTCTCTCTCCCTCCCTCTCTCTATCTCTCTCCCTCCCTCTCTCTCTCCCTCCCTCTCTCTATCTCTCCCTCCCTCTCTCTCTCTCACACACACACACTCTGATGAAGCCACAATAAAGGCGAAACGTTTTTATGTTAAATCTATACTTGTGTTGTTTCTTTTTTTAGTCCCGTAGTTATAAAGTGGTGTGCGTGTCTCTTTTTATACCTTCTCTCTCTCGCTCTCTCTCTCTCTCTCCCTCCCTCCCTCTCTCTCTCTCCCTCCCTCTCTGTCTCTCTCCCTCCTTCTCTCTCTCTCCCTCCCTCTTTCTGTCTCTCTCTCTCTCTCTCTCTCTCTCTCTCTCTCTTTCTCTCTGATAAGCCATATCCAACAAGTTCTGCAGCATAAAAGCACAATACTGAATATATGACGACTCATAGCTAATAGACCGCAGCGAAAATGTTATGCATAAATTATATAGACCACCGCACAACTAGCAAAGACTATCATTTAAAGGCAGTCCACAGACTTAAGTCCTGGCATCTTTTAGATTTACACAAAAGTGTCTTCTCCTTCGCACAAGACTCTGTTGTAAACTAAAACAATTGAAGGTATAAACTCAACGGAACGCAATAATCTAGAAAAGCCCTGTACTACAATCTGGGCGACTTGGTAAATCCTACAGATAGAACACAAAGGCAGAGCTTCCAAAGTGCATCTTCACTAACTCGATCTTGGGAGCTCGAGGTGACACGGTACAACCACACAACCACATCTGGTCTGCTCTTCTCACGAGAGTTAAATCAACACGAAAAGGAGATTTTTTTTTTTTTATACCCTAAGGCCCTCATCTAGAACAGCCTCGTTCCCCACTCAGAGAAACTGGAATTTTCCGTGGTATGCAACTTTAAGAGGTTACGAGCAGGTGCCCTCGCCACAATATGTAGAAAGGAAAGGGGGAGAGAAAGAGAGAGAGAGAGGCACAGAGAGAGAGAAAGAGACACAGAGAGAGAGAAAGAGAGAGAGAAAAAGAGACTGAGAGAGAGAGAGAGAGAGAGAGAGAGAGAGAGAGACAGACAGACAGACAGACAGACAGAGGGAAAGGAGAGGTGAGACGAGGGCCCACTCGGTGACATAAAGAGATCAATCCGATCCGACAACCAGACTGACATCATGCCTGGGTCATGTAGAAACTTTTGTTATGCTGTTGATTAAAACCCCCAAACAGGCCCGAGTTCCTGGCAGCCTGGGCTGGTCCCAATACCGAGGCGACCGTCGAGTTTACGGCAACCCTTGCCAAAACTTTCCATTAAACGTGAGAAACTCGTGTCTTGTAGCATACTAGCAGCAGCAGCAGCTGGTCTAGCTGCTAGCTCACATGCCTCGAAATCAACCAGTGTTAAGTTAAGGCCTGTTCTTAAGGTTAGGCCTCGCCTTTCCTGCCCTGCCTGCTGTTCACAACGAGTCGGCTGGTCAGTGTACAGACATATCAACCAACCGCATGAAGTCAGGACATTAGCGGAATCGACAGGTTGTTAAAAAAAAACAAGTATATTTGCAAAGAAGCGAAAAGGAATCGATCAGGTGAGAGATATAAGGTGTCATCAAGAGAGGAACATCAGGCATAATTATATGGTTCACCAAACAAGCTACGTTCAAGCAGGGTAGGGTGGATACGGTGAGTGCCCAACCCAACGATTTTGATACGCCTAACGGAACAGCGTTCGGTGAGTCTGACCTAATGGCCTGTCAGTGTCAGTGCTTCCTTGAATGCTGTCACGTGACACTGGAGCATCCTAGAGCAACAGTTCTTGCTAATGGGTAAAGAAGAATTTGTTAAATTCCACAAGTATAATTGTGAAGTTCCTCTCCATGTCGCCAAGTCCCGAAATGGTGACCGAGGGTGACCGTGCTATGGTGGCGGTGACCATCAGAATGTCCCAAAAGTCCCGGAATGGTGACCGAGGGTGACCGTGCTCTGGTGACGGTGACCATCAGAATGTCCCGAAAGTCCCGGAATGGTGACCGAGGGTGACCGTGCTATGGTGGCAGTGACCATCAGAATGTCCCGAAAGTCCCGGAATGGTGACCGAGGGTGACCGTGCTATGGTGGCGGTGACCATCAGAATGTCCCGAAAGTCCCGGAATGGTGACCGAGGGTGACCGTGCTGTGGTGGCGGTGACCATCAGAATGTCCCGAAAGTCCCGGAATGGTGACCGAGGGTGACCGTGCTATGGTGGCGGTGACCATCAGAATGTCCCGAAGGACCCGAAATGGTGATAGAGGGTGACCGTGCTATGGTGGCAGTGACCATCAGAATGTCCCGAAGGACCCGAAATGGTGATAGAGGGTGACCGTGCTATGGTGGCAGTGACCATCAGAATGTCCCGAAAGTCCAAAAATGGTGACCGAGGGTGACTGTGCTATGGTGGCAGTGACCATCAGAATGTCCCGAAAGTCCAGAAATGGTGACCGAGGGTGACCGTGCTATGGTGGCAGTGACCATCAGAATGTCCCGAAGGACCCGGAATGGTGACCGAGGGTGACCGTGCTATGGTGGCAGTGACCATCAGAATGTCCCGAAAGTCCAGAAATGGTGACCGAGGGTGACCGTGCTATGGTGGCAGTGACCATCAGAATGTCCCGAAGGACCCGGAATGGTGACCGGGGGTGACCGTGCTATGGTGGCTGTGACTATCAGAATGTCCCGAAGGACCCGGAATGGTGACCGGGGGTGACAGTGCTATGGTGGCTGTGACTATCAGAATGTCCCGAAAGTCCAGAAATGGTGACCGAGGGTGACCGTGCTATGGTGGTGGTGACCATCAGAATGTCCCGGACAGGACATTAACATCGGCTCGACAGACTATGATACCCCTTGTACCATGACCGCCACAAGCATCAAGCTCTCTCTCTCTCTCTCTCTCTCTCTCTCTCTCTCTCTCTCTCTCTCTCTCTCTCTCTCTCTCTCTCTCTCTCTCTCTCTCTCTCTCTCTCTCTCCCTCTTTCTCCCGGTGATTTATATTTACCCGCCTATCTCCGATCTACTCGATATCAGTTGGACTATGCAGCTGAGTTGTGTGTGTGTGTGTGGGGGGGGAGAGGAGGGAAAGAGAGAGAGAGAGAGAGAGAGAGAGAGAGAGAGAAAGAAATAGAAATTAAAACAGAGGGAGAAAGAGTGAGACAGAGAAGGAGAAAGAAAGAAAAGAAAGAAAAAAAAGTAGAGAGGCAGAGACAAAGAAGGAGAAAGAGAGAGATAGAGGGAGGGCAAAGCTTAACTTCCTGAGACATAGAGATAAGATCAGCTAATAAATGCGGGGGTCAAGAAGAGTCCAACAGTAATAACTTTGTTTTTGTTTTTTTTTGTTTTTTAATCGTTCAGTCCTCCACTTGTTTAGCGCAGTGTAAACCGACGCAGTAGAATATAATAAGGATAATCCAAATCTATTTACAATTTTTTTCTCTAAACCTTCATTCTACGGTAGGTTGAAATATATAATGCGCGGATAAAAATTCATGCACAGATTTGAATTTTAATGCACTCAATGCAAAAATTCACAGATTTCTAATACGCCTTTCAAAGGATATAATTTATCAAAACAGATTGGGAAAGTTTAGAATAAGTCGATTTCCGTATTCAACCAAAAAAAAAAAAACAAAAAAAAAAAAACGGATTTCAACAAATTAATAGCGCGGCGTAAAAAATAAAAAAAAAATAATTGAAAATCAAAAACCCATTGTCAAAGCTACTATTTTAAACACGTTCAATTAACTTTGTGACAGGAAGGAATCCTCAGAAAAATATATCATGAAAATCGTATTTGAGATGCTTCCAACAAAAATACCAAAAAAATAACAATAATGTATGACGCATCATTGAAAACGGTTTCCATAATTTTCTTTTCTTTTTCTTTTTTTTTAAACAAGATAACATCGAGGTTATACAAGAATAAACATAAGTCAAAATCTACGACAATTACATAGATAAAAGGAGGAAAAAAAAACTATATCTACATGAATTGTGTCAATGTGTAGATAAATTTGATGCAAGGATGAGTACATACCTGATCGACGTGACCTAAAACGAGGGAGAGCGTTAGAAACAAATCAAAGTAATGTTTCGGCAACATCAGAACAAAATTAGAACTAGTTTTAAAGCACACAGATCCAGAGATCAAGACTGAACCATATAGAGAGCGCACCTTTATGCGAGCTGCGACTGGTTCTAAGTCGCGACTCTCACCCAACGAGCAGCTCCTTGGCACTGCGGGGGTGTTTGTCTGTTTGATGACTGGGCGACGGCAAAACACACGAGTTAAAGATCTACGTCTATTTCCTGAAGTGAAATCAACACGAGGCAAGCGGCCAAGGAAGAGAGACGGTAACAATTACAATACAGATGAGGGGAAAAAAATGGAAGAAACACTGGAGCTTGAGCAGCGCTGAGTGCTGGCTACAACAGGGCGCGGACAGAGCGAGGGAGAAGGAGGGAGGAAGAGAGGGGCGAAAAAGAGAATTTAGCTGCTGCGCAGTGTGGGACGCAAAATGTGAAATTACGAAACCGCTTGGGTTTGAAAAGCGCATAATAATATGGTGTGTATCGAGTATATCTGGCTATGTGTGACTGTTGCGAGACATAAAATATATTTATTATTATCTTTTGTTACCACAAATATAGTGGAAGATTGGCAGAAGCAATGGTGTACATAATTTATGATGGATGGATAGACAGATAGATATTTGTAGGCGCTCATACCTTAAAAATGTCTTTATGGCACTTATTTGTTCGCATTGACCTGCAAACAAACAGATAGATCTAGACATAAAGACAGACAAACAGGTAGATAGATTGATCGATCGGCAGAGAGAATAAATAGACAGACAGATAGATAGATAGATAGATAGATAGATAGATAGATAGATAGATAGATAGATAGATGGATGGATACATAGATAGACAGATAGATAGATAGATAGATAGATAGATAGATAGATAGATGGATGGATACATAGATAGATAGATAGATAGATAGATAGATAGATAGATAGATAGATAGATAGCTGGCTACCTAGAAAATGCTCTTTCGCTTTAAAGCAGACAAACTGATAGCTGCAGCAGCCAGTGATGGCGCTTTACTACCGGGTCTGATGATGTCAACCCCGTCAGGCGCTGATACTGCTCGAGAGACAAACTGAAGAAAAAAGAGCCTTACGATAGCTGAGCAGACACTCTAATCCCAGAGCCACTGACGTTATAGACGAAGAAGAAGAAGAAGAAGAAGAAGAAGAAGAAGAAGAAGAAGAAGAAGAAGAAGAAGAAGAAGAAGAAGAAGAAGAAGAAGAAGAAGAAGAAGAAGAAGAAGAAGAAGAAGAAGAAGAAGAAGAAGAAGAAGAAGAAGAAGAAGAAGAAGAATATATGCTGATGATAATTTCGATGACATTGCTCCCGAAAACTTCTATAAATAGGAACAATTGATGTGGAATGAAATAAATCAAAACTAGTCTTCCCGCACTCATAAAAGACAGATAGTCACGTGATAAAACGGCTCGAACAACAAGGGCAGGTCACCGATCTCCGCAGTCTCCTCTTCCATCCACCTCCCTCCCCACCCACACCCTTTGCTCTAAATATCTAGTTACAGTGTGCGGGGCAGGACCCTTTTGAACGCGGTTCAGGTAGGATTATTTATCTTTTTTTTTTTTTAATAAGAAGCTGTCTTTTGTCATCACCACCATGGCAGAAAGATGAAAACCATGCCCCCCATGAAAGAGAGAGAGAGAGAGAGAGAGAGAGAGAGAGAGAGAGAGAGAGAGAGAGAGAGAGAGAGAGAGAGAGAGAGAGAGAGAGAGAGAGAGAGACAGAGTGAGAGAGAGAGAGAGAGAGAGAGAGAGAGAGAGAGAGAGAGAGAGAGAGAGAGAGAGAGAGAGAGAGAGAGAGAGAGAGAGAGAGAGAGAGAGAGAGAGAGAGAGAGAGAGAGAGAGAGAGAGAGAGAGAGATTAATTTCTCCAAACTCTAGGTGGCAAATACAGATTTTTACCTCGGCCTGCTGTTTGTTTTGGTTACACTACCAAGTTTTTTTCACGGAGTCGAATGGAATACGTCGAGAGAAAAAGTTTTGTTTCCTGGTAGGTAGATTTTTTTTTAACTCACCTGGTTTCTCCTTGTCTTGAGATTTCTTTGAGCAACGAGAATTTCATGTATGTATTAAGAAAGAGAGAGAGAGAGAGAGAGAGAGAGAGAGAGAGAGAGAGAGGGGGGGGGGGGATAGAGAAAGAAAAAGAGAAAGGGAGAGAATGAAAGAGGAGAGATAGAGTAAAGGGAGGAAAAAAACTATCATACTAAACTCCTGAACGGTAAAAAAAACCTGAGCGATTTCACGGTCCAGCTAGACAAGTATCTCGCCGCTGGGCAGTATCAACACTCAGGTGGCAATGGCCACTAAAACCTACTGTAATTGGTCAGTAATTGGTCAGACGGCAGGAGCTGCCGGTAGCCTACGGCCAGTTCGCCGTGCGAGTTGCTACCCTCATCACGTACTGCGAGACTTGAAAAAAGGAAAAAAAAAAGAAAAGAAAATGGTTGGTAGATCTGAACCTTGGTTAAAAACTTCGATAACAGCAGTGCAACTAGTACCGCAAGAAACAGTAGGTCCACTAGTACCGCAAGAAACAGTAGGTCCACTAGTACCGCAAGAAACAGTAGGTCCACTAGTACCGCAAGAAACAGTAGGTCCACTAGTACCGCAAGAAACAGTAGGTCCACTAGTACCGCAAGAAACAGCAGTACCATTAGTACCGCAAGAAACAGGTCCATTAGTACCGCAAGAAACAGGTCCATTAGTACCGCAAGAAACAGCAGTACCATTAGTACCGCAAGAAACAGGTCCATTAGTACCGCAAGAAACAGTAGGTCCACTAGTACCGCAAGAAACAGTAGTACCACTAGTACCGCAAGAAACAGTAGTACCACTAGTACCCGAGTACCACCAGTGCCGGTTCGAACTGCCTATTAGTACCAAACAGCAGGTCCATTAGTACCGCAAGAAACAGAATTTTACCACTATCGATACCACCAGTACCACTAGTACCGCAAGAAACAGTAGTACCACTAGTACCGCAAGAAACAGTAGTACCACTAGTACCGCAAGAAACAGTAGTACCACTAGTACCCGAGTACCACCAGTGCCGGTTCGAACTGCCTATTGCCAGCTTTCCTGGGATAAGAATTTCACCAGTATCGATACCACCAGTACCACTAGTACACCAAAAAACAGTAGTACCACTAGTACCGCAAGAAACAGTAGTACCACTAGTGCCACAAGAAACAGTCGTACAACTAGTACCGAGTACCACCAGTGCCGGTTCGAACTGACTTGTTGCCGGCTGTTCTGGGATAGGAGCTTCACCAGTACCGATACCAGCAGTACCTTTAGTACTATACTAGTACCGACTCGAACTGACATTTAGCTAGCTTAAACCTTGGTGAAAGATAGTACTATCTCCCTAAGTTCAATATATAATCTTTACATCAATTAGACTGACAGTGGAAACGCTTCTCATTAATTTCTACATGTTTTTTGTTCGATTCCGTCTGGTTTAGCTAGAAACAAGGTGTGAAAATCGTGAATTTCATACCACAAATATTTCCCGCTAAATCTAGGTCTAATTAGCCCTACACAGACTTATGAAAATCTAGAACTTATATTCTTCGGTCTTTGGCGATCTATTTGATAAAGAAGCTGATCAGTTGGTCGGAAGCATATAGATATGAATGATAAAGTACGCTGTAAATCGTTATTCTAGAATCTTTTTTTTTTTTCTTCTAAAAATGCCACCAGAAAGTTTGTGTACCATGCAAAGTTAAAATTATTCTTAGCAAATATTATTATTTGATTGTTAGTTTATTGGGGAGGAAATTTGCTCAACTGAGTTTGTTTTTCTTTTTGTTTTGTTTTTTGTTGTTGTTTTTTTTTTTTTTTTTGTCTGTTTTGTTGTCCCCCCCACCCCCCGTTCTTTTCCTTTCCCTGAAAATTGGCTCAGGTTTTGAGAAAATAATTATGGATGCGGTATATTTTGATCCAAGGCAGAAATACCGGCTGTTTGGCACCATAAAAATGTCAGCTTGCGACAAGACAAACACAAAATGGAGATAGGTGAGGCAGACAAATAAAGAGATAGGCTGATTAGGGGTGGTGGTGGTGGTGGTGGTGGGTGGGGGGGGGGGGGGAGAGATAGAGAGATAGAGACAGACAGACAGACAGATAGACAGATAGACAGATAGAGAGGGAGAGACAGACAGACAGACAGACAGATAGACAGAGGGGGGGGGTGAGAGAGAGAGAGAGAGAGAGAGAGAGAGAGAGAGAGAGAGAGAGAGAGAGAGAGAGAGAGAGAGAGAGAGAGAGAGAGAGGAGAAGGGTGTGGTTACAACAATAAAAGTGAGAAAAATGATTCTTGTGAGCAAAAATTTTGCTCCGGAAGTGTAGGCCTGGCAAGGCAAACAGAACCACTCCCACTCACAGATTTGTTGAAATCCTTCCTCCTCCAAATCTGCTCAACCGTGAAGCATTGCAGCAGATTCCTGCCGGGGTGAAATTAGACAAATTACCACACGGCACATTCCGAGCAGCATACTGCTCTGAGCTGATTTGGTAACGTAAATATACATGTGTATATATATATATATATATATATAGAGAGAGAGAGAGAGAGAGAGATACATACACAAACAGAGACAGACACAGACACAGACAGACAGACAGAAGATATGGCTGAGGAAAAGAATGCACATAGGACAAAGAAGCACCCTAGGATAAACGGCACAAAATAATAACAGTTTTGCTACGCTTTTACCCGCACAAGACTGGTTTTTTTTTCTCCATCTGAGATCTTCGAGAATGCATGCATGCGCACAGTTTCTGCTCTCCCAGTGAAAGAATCTTAGTAGAACCTACTTGAAGCAGGATATTCAACTGCTGCTGAACTGAGGTTGTTTTTTTTTCTTTTCTTCATCGACATAATAATGCATGATAAAATATTATGACTATATCATCTCAAGAAACATGTGTCCATGTTTGCGATTAGGAGTGTATCATAGAGAATCTTTCTATCCTCACAATGCATCGACTCATGGAGACTGTTATTTGCTGTGTCGCAGTTTTGCTCAAAGTACATGTCATTCCTTGATGCCCACATGTCGAGTAACTGCCTTTGTGGGGTCAACACCAATCTACCCTGAACTCTGAACTAAATCTACATGTATGTCTTTCAAATGCTATTGAGATTTTGGCGCCCCAACTCGGGATAAGTCCGCCAGTCCCAGCAGCAGGAAACGCCGTTACAAAAGGAACAATTAATTTCCCATCAGCATGGTTTCCATATACTTTTTTTTTGTTTTGCCTTGCATAGCATATATTTTTCCATAAAGACCCCCCCCCCCCAGAAGCTGTGACCAACTTTGTCTAGACCAACATGCCACACATTGCAGGTAATTACAGCTCTAAGTTTAGCATAATATTATACATTATAAAAGAGCACGCGAGATTTGTTCCGGTCTCGAGTGTCCCGGGAGGATTTCCGATAGTTTCCTCCCCCCCCCATAAGTGTTCCGCACTTCCCACTGACTGGGCATGGTTCCTCAACTTATATATGCAAACATGAGAAAAATTTCTTTGAGGAAAAAAAATAGCAAGGCAATGAACTGAGATGATGCAGCGTTCCTGCGGTACACGCAAAGCATGAACCCGATCGGTGGAGTTCGGTAACCCTAATATCTCCTCAAGTCTTTAGAACGGGCTCAGGGCGTTACAGTGGAAGAAGTCAAACTCTCTGCAAAGATTTGAAAGAATTTGAAAGACGAGAATGTTGCGCACTAGTGGCGCGTCTTGTCCAACAAACGGGTATTTCAGTCACTGGTTTAGCACGTACACAATCCATGCTGATTTATCAGGTCAGATTAATCAAAAGCAGGGGGAGAGACAGACAGTGAGAGAGAGAAAAAGGGATGGGGGGAGAGAAAGAGAGACAGAGACAGAGGCAGACAGACAGACAGACAGAGACAGACAGTGAGAGAGAGGGAGAGAGAGACCAAAGTGGCACAAGGTGACATAATACTGTCTGGGAGATAAATCCCAGCCAGACAAGCTCAGGCTTAAAATATAGTATTTAGTATCTGCCAAAGGTAACAAGAAACGAAAAAAGTATATATGCTAGACTAGCAAGTGTGTGACATAACAGACGTCTGCTGGCAAACTACCTTTCAAGCAATACGCCAGTCGCCAGCAGTCAGATAAAAGCCAGTGACGGTGTGAGATTCACAACAGTAAGACGTTACCGGTATATGGTGGGAAAGAGTAAGAAGGAAACAAAGACAGAAAGAATAACCTCTTAAAGAGTCCATGGAAAATATTTACACTGAACAAGCCAAGCGATGAAGGGAACTGCTAAGCATTGTTAGAGGAAATGAACAGCTTAGCATTGCTAGACGATGGGAACAGCTTAGCATTGCTAGAGGATGGGAACAGCTTAGCATTGCTAGAGGATGGGAACAGCTTAGCATTGCTAGAGGATGGGAACAGCTTAGCATTGCTAGAGGATGGGAACAGCTTAGCATTGCTAGAGGATGGGAACAGCTTAGCATTGCTAGAGGATGGGAACAGCTTAGCATTGCTAGAGGATGGGAACAGCTTAGCATTGCTAGAGGATGGGAACAGCTTAGCATTGCTAGAGGATGGGAACAGCTTAGCATTGCTAGACGATGGGAACAGCTTAACATTGCTAGACGATGGGAACAGCTTAGCATTGCTAGACGATGAGAACAGCTTAGCACTGCTAGAGGATGGGAAAGTCTTAGCATTGCTAGAGGATGGGAAAGTCTTAGCATTGCTAGAGGATGGGAAAGTCTTAGCATTGCTAGAGGAAGAGAAAGTCTTAGCATTGCTAGAGGAAGGGAACAGCTTAGCATTGCTAGAGGAAGGGAACAGCTTAGCATTGCTAGAGGATGGGAACAGCTTAGCATTGCTAGAGGATAGGAAACAGCTTACCTAGCATGCTAGAGGATGGGAACAGCTTAGCATTGCTAGAGGATGGGAACAGCTTAGCATTGCTAGACGATGGGAACAGCTTAACATTGCTAGACGATGGGAACATCTTAGCATTGCTAGATGATGGGAACAGCTTAGCATTGCTAGATGATGGGAACAGCTTAGCATTGCTAGAGGCAGGAAACAACTTAGGCATTACTAGAGGCAGGAAACAACTTAGCATTACTAGAGGCAGGAAACAGCTTAGCATTGCTAGACGATGAGAACAGCTTAGCACTGCTAGAGGATGGGAAAGTCTTAGCATTGCTAGAGGATGGGAAAGTCTTAGCATTGCTAGAGGATGGGAAAGTCTTAGCATTGCTAGAGGAAGAGAAAGTCTTAGCATTGCTAGAGGAAGGGAAAGTCTTAGCATTGCTAGAGGATGGGAAAGTCTTAGCATTGCTAGAGGAAGGGAACAGCTTAGCATTGCTAGAGGATGGGAAAGTCTTAGCATTGCTAGAGGATGGAAAAGTCTTAGCATTGCTAGAGGAAGGGAACAGCTTAGCATTGCTATAGGATGGGAAAGTCTTAGCATTGCTAGAGGATGGAAAAGTCTTAGCATTGCTAGAGGAAGGGAACAGCTTAGCAAGTCGCTCGGGTTGAAAAATGATTTTGGTTCCTTATTCTCGGCCCTGAGTGCCCACGGCTAGACGAGACAGCAACCCAGGAGCGCTGACCCGTCACAACAATGGTCAAGATGCTATGTAATCGGTCAGTGACCACCGGACAATGGCGACTCGAGAACCGCTAGGTTCAGTTCTTAGGTTTCAGCAACAATGACCTGTGAATATGTTTCTGGCTTAATAGTAAGCATGACATGACTGGGGGAATAATAGAAAAATGCTGGAAGAAAAGACATTCAACGGGGAGGGAGAGAGAGAGAGAGAGAGAGAGAGAGAGAGAGAGAGAGAGAGAGAGAGAGAGAGAGAGAGAGAGAGAGAGAGGGAGGAAAGGAAATATTATGATAGAGAGGGACAAACAGACAGACAGAAAAGGGAAAGGAAAAAAACGAGCAAGGAAAGGTGTAGAAAGGTAATAAGAACTGAAAGATAGAGAGACATGCGGAAGAAAGTTGCTCTGCTATAGCGCTGAAAAGAAAAGCCGAGAAGGACATATTCTGACACACACATACACACATGTCGCAATCCATGTCAACCATAGAATTGATAGGAAGGGTTAAGGTGGTAGAATTCAAAACAATAACATAAGCGAACTTTGTCATGATGATTCTTATCAGGAGGTCACCTCCACTCAGACCCACATTAAAATCTCACTAAAACTGTTACTAGAGGGATGAGCTGATGTCTTAAAAAAATAAAAAGAAAAGAACAACGCAAGGAATGTAAAATACCTGCAGTTGACGATATCTAAAATAGGTCCTTGACATGCACCAGGAAGCACAAACGCAGAATTAGACTTCATGTCAAAACACCTTTCCCCCCCCCCCGCCCCCCCCCCCCCTTTTTCCACACACACACCCAATATTTTGTCATGTAATGCCAGCTAACCCATTTTGTGTAGTACCATGCTGATGGTAAGTGTGGCCTGATAATCAACACTTCAATACACCGCTTGACTAAAAGCTAGTGGGCTAAGATACAAAACAGACTGCCCAATCCTTGGCCTTACAAAAACTATCCTTATCAAAAGAGGAACACTTCTGGCCTTTAGTTTCAGTTTTGAACAACAACAAGAACAAAAATAACTTGGACACTTGCACCACTAACCACTTAAATATCTTCTTCAAAAAGCTGATTTTCTATCTAGTTACTGACCAATATACTGTTCCTCGTTTTAGGTGTGACTATTCTCTGCTTTTAATCCATTCTTTAGGATAATTTTTTGCATCCCTCTTGGTTACATCCCCTAAATTGCTAATTTACTCTCTACATTGAATTTTACATTTGTGTAGCGAATCTACAAAATGAGACGTTTTGCGGCAGACGACTACTTGCGAAAATGACCTTTTCCTCGAGGAGGCTAGAAATCCTCTCAGTTCAAAGTGCTTTTGCTTCTGAAACAGTATAAAAGTTAATAATTAGAGCAGTATAAAAAGCAGAAATTTCAAGCTTTCTTTAAGAAAATTGCACTTTCTCAAAAATTTCTCTGCCGCAAAAAGTCTCATTTCATGGCATTGCAACAATTTTGTATAACTTTCTAGTGTATGATTAAAACTTGTTCTTCAGTACCCGCCTGTTCTTAAAACTGTTCTGCCCTATTTCTGTCCTCTATGATACTCTTAATCAAAAGTCTTGTACTGGTCCTGCACTTCTCATCAAAAAAAACCAAAAGTATAGAGTATACAGAATAAGGGCCTAGATGACCAATCATCTCATGCCCAAGAGGGAGGGATCTACATTGACCAAGTTCTGAAGTTGAAAAGAAACAGATCAAAGGAGAACCTACCAAATACTTCCAAATATGCAGCAATATTAGCCTAATTTCATTCACATAAAATCATGAAAACTGCAAAGCTATAGGTAGTCCTCCATGAAAAAAAAAACATCAATGATCAATGATAAATGTGAAAAATGAAAACGTTAAAAAACTGAAATTGCAGGTAAAAATATATTTTTCTCCATGCAAAAGATCAACTCAAATATAACATCACAGAGAAGAGTTTAAAAATTAATTCTCTAATGAAATATCAAAAGTATAATATTGATTATTTGCGTTCCAGATGTAGGAAAGGAATTGGAAACTAAAATAAAAAGATGAAAATACTATGTTTAAATTAAGCGTTTGTGAAAGTTTGCAACTGGAATTTTTAAAACAGCTATCAATTTTAAATATCAAGATATTGCAAATGATAAGTGCCATCATTTGAACACAAGACTCTCGTTCTATTTCTATGTCCCGCCCTGAATTTTTTTTTTTTTTTTTGTACCGCAATAATGCCACAGTGTAATATTAGAGGTGAACCTAATAAGGTCTCAATGAAGAAGTGGATATCTATTAATTTAAATGAGAGCCATTTAAGAAACCGGAAAATAATTTAAAACCAAATGAAAGCATTGATACTTCAGAATTTTCTGATTCACAAGTAGGAACTTAACTCCATCATTTATTTTTTTGTCCTTGAAGTCTCAAATTAAATCTTAGACTGAGGGAGTCAAGTACCCAGGCTAGGGAAACTGCCATCTCTTTCATTTCGCATCAGGAAATTTTGAAACATTACAAAGTTAAGTGCCCTGCTAATTCTCTTGTACAATATGTTGATTGTATAAAATTATTTTTTCTTTCATTGCATAGATTAAATTTATAAGAATTTTAAAACTTTTTACACTTGATCTTTCTTTAAACTAAATCAGATTTATTTACAGAGTTGAATGTGCCAACACTGATTTTCAAAGCTAAGATTTGTGCCAAGAATTCAGTTCTTAAAGACCTAACAAGTTTTTAAACAAAGGTTGCAACCAATCCGCACAAGAATTTTTTAATTATCATGAGTCGCTGATCAAGATGCAACAGTCAGAGTAATATCTTCAGGCATGGAAATGTTTAAAAGGCACCAGATGTCTCATCATTAATAAATAAAAAATCACTGTTAGATGATCTTTCATTCGACTCTCCCACCAGTCTGCTGCACATAACCTTTGAATCAATTACCAATGCTTTTTTTTTCTCTTTTTTCTATAGCTCAATCCAAAATAACTTAGAAGTCTTAATCAAATAGATTTTAGATGTAAGTTTACATTAGATTCTGCATTAGATCTTGATCTAGAAAATTTGGTATGGCCTTGTTTTTAGGCCTATGTTATTCTCACTCTATCAGAGTCATAGGCATTAGAATGCTATGCCTATTGATCAAATAGTAGATCAGGTTGAACGGGAGATTAAAGAGATGTATTACTGTGATCGTAGAAAGCTTTTATAATATCAATTTGCACTCTTGCAATCGCTTCATTAGTAGACCTACTCGATTGTTTACACTGTACCTGTAGTTATGGTGGATTTTACTATCACAGTGTTTAGTGATAAAACTCTTTTAGCAATCATCTAGAATCTAGATTAGATCTACAAAAACATCTATGCCTAATGAGTGAGTTTTAGAATGCATCCGTATAGGGAATGCTATCAAAAAGTTATGCCACTTTTTTGGAACAGAGGTATTTTAAAGATATAAGCAGAACCAGTTCTAGATCTAGATAATTTTATTTTTTTTTTAATGTAAAATATAAATGCTCATGATGTACACATTTAATGTTTCCTTCTTTTACTTTAAATTTCACATCATTGAGCATTTTTCCCAGACATTGCAGCTGATTGCCTGACACCCTAAAAATATCTTAAAATAGAGCTCATAACTTCTAGCTAGGAAGCATAAATCTTTGTGAAATGGCATTCCCAACAATCCACTATCCCTGACATTTCATAAATCAATCCTACAAATACCAATTATTACTGTGTATGACTTAGTCTTCAAGACAGCAAATGGGTGATGCAACATCGCACGTGAATCTGGCTGCAAGGTAACGAATGGGTGGTGCGACATCGCATGATGTGAATAGGGCTGTTAGGCAGCAGATGGCTGGTGCAACACTGCATGTAAATCGGGCTGCTAGGAAGCAGGTGGGTGTGCGACACTGCATGAGAATTGGGCTGCTAGGAAGCAAATGGGTGGTGCGACACTGCATGAGAATCGGGCTGCTATGCAGCATGCACAATGCATGTAAATCAGGCTGCTATGTAACAGGTGGGTGGTGCGACACTGCATGTAAATCGGGCTGCTAGGAAGCAGATGGCTGGTGCAACACTGCATGTAAATCTGGCTGCTAGGAAGCAAATGGGTGGTGCGACACTGCATGAGAATCGGGCTGCTATGCAGCAGGTGAGTGTGCAACACTGCATGTAAATCTGGCTGCTATGCAGCAGGTGGGTGTGCAACACTGCATGTAAATCTGGCTGCTATGCAGCAGGTGGGTGTGCAAAACTGCATGTAAACCAGGCTGCTATGCAGCAGGTGGGTGGTGCAACACTGCATGTGAATCAGGCTGCTAGGCAGCAGATGGGTGGTGCGACACTGCATGAGAATCGGGCTGCTAGGAAGCAGATGGCTGGTGCAACTGCATGTAAATCGAGCTGCTATGCAGCAGGTGGGTTGTGCGACACTGCATGAGAATCGGGCTGCTAGGCAGCAGATGGGTGGTGCAACACTGCATGTAAATCGAGCTGCTATGCAGCAGGTGGGTTGTGCAACACTACATGTGAATCAGGCTGCTAGGCAGCAGATGGGTGGTGCAACACTGCATGTGAATTGGGCTGCTAGGAGAAGGTGGGTGGTGCAACACTGTATGAGAATCAGGCTGCTAGGCAGCAGATGGGTGGTGCGACACTACATGTGAATCAGGCTGCTATGCAGCAGATGGGTGGTGCGACACTACATGTGAATCAGGCTGCTAGGAGAAGGTGGGTGGTGCAACACTGCATGTAAATCGGGCTGCTATGCAGCAGATGGGTGGTGCAACACTACATGTGAATCAGGCTACTAGGAGAAGGTGGGTGGTGCGACACTGAATGAGAATCAGGCTACTAGGCAGCAGATGGGTGGTGCCACACCGCACATGAATCAGGCTGCATGGTAGCAGGTGGGTCTTGCAACACTGCTCTGAGATACAAACTGCAAAGCAGCTAGTCAACACAAGCTCTATTATAGGTATACTATCATTAAACAAGAGCATATGACCTCTCTGAAGACTCCAAGGTTCAGGACCTTGGCACTGAGAGATTGATCTATTATAAAGACACAACTCGAGGTATTTGGTAACGCAAGGAGAGGGGTAATCAGCCTGTAGTACTATTCAGTACCATCAAGGGTGTTCAGAAAGAAAAATATGTCTTGCATGCTTCAGACAAAGGGAAAATAAACGACTTCCAGGAAAGATTGCTAATGCCATGATTGAACGAGGAGGAAAGAGTGTAGTGAATGTGGTATTGGCAACATCTAAGTAAAGAATAGAGTAGAAGGGCAGCAACATCTAGGGAGCGGGAACTGAAGTGTGAAAAGGTTATCTGATCACGACTGGCTTTGAGTGGCGAAAGCAAGAGAGGAGGTAAGGAGGCTGCAAATCCTGAGGAACAGAGAGTTGGTTTTGGATCTTGGCAGGCAGTGGACTATGATTCCCACTGCTCCTGCCACTGCCAAGACAACCAACTTACAGTCAAGCTACAGACTAAGGTGAGCATATTTTTACCATTTTACTTAAATCTGGATTTAGTTAAATCTGCATGAAAAACACTATACTTGAAATAATTTGAGGGCAGATTTTAGATCTACTGGATATAAGAAAGCCTATATCTAAACCTAGACTCACTAGATCTAGACTAGATCTAGAATCTAGATCTTTTGGACTTTTCAGGCTAAGAATCTAGATCTTGATCTCAAGATAAATAGATTTAAGACTGCTTGCATCTTACACATACCTTCTCAACCAATCTACTAATATAATTATTAAGCTTTATTTTTAAATATAGACTTACCATAGGAAATGTTTCGAAATTCGTGGCTCACTTTTTTCCTCTTTTGTTCTATGCATAACGGTTGAGTATAATGATTTCGTTGATTTGTGTTCTTAACTTTTCCGGTTCGGAGTTTTTAAACCTCTAGGGGGAAAAATCTGAAGTGGCTTTTCTACCGGCCTGTCGTTTTCTTATCTAGAGAAGCTGAAACTAATCATCATCTTATTAACTATAATTAGTGGCGAGGAAAGGCGGAAAAGTTAATTTGCAAAAGGTAAAAACTCCATATTACCTGCGCCTTCCCATAATTAATGCCAGGCCTGCCGTGAAGATAGTGTACTGGAGAAAACTGTGTTTTTCTTTTCAGTGTCCATAAGGAAAGGAAAGAACACAGAAATTAAATGTTTAATATCAAAATTACTTTTTGTCACGAACTAAGGCTTCCCCTTCAGTGAACAAAAACCTCTCTTCCCTTTTCTCCCACTCCAATTTTTTAAAAATAAAATAAAGTTCGCTTAGAAAAGGAAAGGCGGAGATCTGTTTTTAAGTCAAACCTCTTCGGCAACAGGGAATGGAAATATGAGTAGATTGGTCAATATTTCTCCTTGGCACAGGCACTGCCTGGTGCGGTCTTTAAGGCACACACTCAACTTGGAACTTTAAGTGGACAATCCTACTCAATCAAGAGAGAAGGTCTAAAAGAAAATAGGCACACAACTTTATTATTTCGGGACAAAAAAGAAATAACAAAACTATACTGACGAAGCTTTCATAGTGAAACGTTTATTGTTGAATTGTTATTTGTTTCTGTTTCTCTTTTCTCCCGTAATTATAAAATTGTGTGCCTATTTCCTTTTAGACCTTGTATTATATTATCTATAGACGCACACGCGTCCTTTTGCATCCTTTATAATTGCCAAGTTATCCTCCAAGTGTGGTGTTTTTGCTTTCTATTTGAATCAAGAGAGAGAGAGAGAGAGAGAGAGAGACAGACAGACAGACAGACAGACAGACAGACAGACAAAGAGACAGAAAGACAGAGAGCAGTTTTAAATCTAAGTTAGGCTACTAGTTATATTTCTTGTAACAGAAAAAAATAACATGGATTAAGCCCCTTGGTCTAGATGGTCGTTTAATGCTGAATAAATTATACCGTATTAATCGTCAGGATCAATAACAATACATATATATATATATATATATATATATATATATATATATATATATAGAGAGAGAGAGAGAGAGAGAGAGAGAGAGATAGATAGATAGATAGATAGATAGATAGATAGATAGATAGATATAGAAGATCTTACCTTAAATTCTCTGCATACTACACTTGTGTTTCAAGCGGAGGACAAAGGTGTAGTATTCAGAGAATTTAAGGTAAGATCTTCTATATCAATGAAATGCTCCCACAGTTGACCACTCTTATGAATTATTCCAACTTATCTTCAAACTAGATAGATAGATAGATAGATAGATAAATAGATAGATAGATAGATAGATAGATAGATAGATAGAAAGATATGGATAGAGATGTAGATAATTATAGATAAAGATATAGATATATAATGATAAAGTGAAAAAGATACAAAAATACATAAAGACCATACGGATGCTAAAGAAGATAATTTGACATGATAACAATAATTTTGATAGTTTTTATTTTTTGATAACTGGAATATTATGAATAAATAATTTATTTGCTTCATACAAACAACCTGCTTAGAATTACAAATCATTTAGGCCTAATTTACAATTTCTGTGTATTAGTGAGTTTATTTGAGCATAAGTTATAAGACATATTTGACACACAAACACATGTTTTTAAGATGAAATGTTTACTTAGATCAGTAAATGAGTGCGACAAAGATATTTCTATGTTGACATTTTTTTTTTAATGCGGATCATTTTTTTTTTCAGATAGTTTATTGTTATCATAATCATTATTCTCATTATAATATTTCTTCTTCTCCTTCTTCTTCTTCTTCTTCTTCTTCTTCTTCTTCTTCTTCTTCTTCTTCTTCTTCTTCTTCTTCTTCTTCTTCTTCTTCTTCTTCTTCTTCTTCTTCTTCTTCTTCTTCTTATTATTATTATTATTATTATTATTATTATTATTATTATTATTATTATTATTATTATTATTATTATTTTATTATTATTATTATTATTATTATTATTATTATTATTATTATTATTCTTATTATTATTATTCTTCTTCTTCTTCTTCTTCTTCTTCTTCTTCTTCTTCTTCTTCTTCTTCTTCTTCTTCTTCTTCTTCTTCTTCTTCTTCTTCTTATTATTATTATGATTGTCATGATTATCACTGTGGGAAAAGAGAAGAATATGTAGGTGGGGGTGTATGTCCATACACGTATGGCGGGGGAGGGCTTGTCTCTGGAGAATTATCAACAGAAATAACACCGGGTGGCCGCTGTCTGCTTCTGTACACCTCAGCAAGAGAGTCAACATGGAGTGAGCAGGTGGGACATGGTACTAGTGTAGCTGTCACCAGCAGGACATCGGCAACAGACCTTCCACAGGACTGGGATACTCCCTCAGACAGCCGGGTCATGGTGTCCTGTTGCTGCAGAGATGGTGTTGGTATCCTTGGTTCGAGTGTTGATGGTAGCGGAACAGGTGATGGAGATCGAGCAAGGCTTGAGGCTGCTGGAATTTGAGAACCGCTGGATGATGTCACGAGTGGTAAGGTCAAGGATGACGCTGTTGGTGGAATGCCTTGAGCATCTTGTGATCTCTGTAGGGAAAATAGCGAGGAGGGGGAAGGTGCTAGCAGTTGTGTACCGGTATCTGGAAAGTTTAGGATTGTAGAGGAGAAAGTTTGGTCATTATCACCAGGAGGTGTTACATGTGTGTTGTCCACTCCATCCCTGATATAATCATTCTCAACATCCTCCTGAAAACGGACATGCCGCACTCTTTCTGGGCCATCAGTCAGCGTGTCAGGAGAACTATGGCGTCCAGCCATATAAGATATATCAGCCTGGGCATCTGACTCTGCATCACTTCCGCTTCCTGTCAAAGCCTGGCGTTGTTCGTAGAGGGCTCTTCCAGGTACTTCCAACTTCAGCAAAACCCTGGGGCTCATCGATGCCCCCCTAGGAGTCATGTGATGATTTGAGAATCTATTTGATCTAATGTTAGTGTTGCTGTTATTGTTGTGAGATATAATGCTGTCGCTGCTAGGATTACCACTAGCACAATCGTTGGTGTTGGTATTGCTGCTGTAATTCTCGTCAATGTCTGGCCTGTGATGGCCGGAAGTGGCTGTCACAGGATGAAGTTCAAATCTTTCTTGTCTTGAATTTCTCTCAAGTTCTCTGTCGCTTTTGTACACTTTTCGATACTTCCAAACGTATCTGATAAAGAAAGGCCAATATAGACAGAAGATAAAAGCTTTTTATTTTTATTCAACGTGATAAATATGTACGCTTGAGTGTAAAAGCATTCATCTTAGAAAAATGTAGAAAAGATTAAACAATTATGTCATGAAAGAAGCATATAGAATAACCAAACTTCATTCTATGCTCACTGTATGTCTTAAATGCAAACCTCCACTTACCTTACATCCCCGCCCCCCGTTTTTTCTTTCTCTCTCTCTCTCTCTCTCTCTCTCTCTCTCTCTCTCTCTCTCTCTCTCTCACTCTCTCTCTCTCTTTCTCTCTCTCATTTCTCTTTAATACTTCAGAGGGCCCCGTCCTTTGACCCCTCCTTCAGTCAGAACTCCGCACTCTGTATACTGCTTTTCGTACCAGAATTCCTCTTTTTCTCTGACTATATCTCCTCGTGATATTCTGTGTAAATCTCCATAACTATTTCATACCGATACAATTTTTCTTTTCCCATTAGACAAACAACGATACATTCATCCACAATGACTAATATCTCAACTTCATCCTTCCATCTGGTCCAGTTTTCTCCCATACCTCACCTATCACAACCAAGCCGTTCTCCCTCCCTCCGTTCAAAGCCCCTCACTCCCCCCCCCCCCCCCAAACACACACACACTCACACACGTGACACCCACCGCCACCTAGTACACACGCCAGCCCGGACAATGCTGATGACCGTTGCTGTGGCAGTGACCACAGACACGATTACAGCACTGGCCAGGACAGCTTTCTCCTTCTTCTCCGGCGTGTGGTCCGAGTGGTCAGTGGACTGGGATGGTGTGGTCACTGAATTGTCAAAAAATGGGGACACAGTTGGGTGAATAACTTCTATATAGCTTTATAAACTTATCAGCATTGATTTCTAAATACTAAAAATTATTAAAATGTTGATGGTAAAGATGGATATGAATCAAAACTTAACATTAGAAAGATGAAGAAAATGATGTATTTTTCAGTATTGTTTTCAAAGACGATACAATAGATTATTATCATAATGATAATGATGATGATGTTGATGTTCACTATAACAATAATCAAACCTTAGCTGAACCAAGATCACCGTGCTGTGAACCCACGTCTCATACTGAACCAAGATCACCGTACTGTGAACCCACGTCTCATACTGAACCAAGATCACCGTGCTGTGAACCCACGTCTCGTACTGAACCAATGTTACCGTACTGTGAACCCACGTCTCGTACTGAACCAATGTTACCGTACTGTGAGCCCACGTGTCATACTGAACCAAGATCACCGTACTGTGAACCCACGTCTCATACTGAACCAATGATACCGTACTGTGAACCCACGTCTCATACTGAAATAATGTTACCGTACTGTGAGCCCACGTCTCATACTGAAATAATGTTACCGTACTGTGAGCCCACGTCTCATACTGAAATAATGTTACCGTACTGTGAGCCCACGTCTCATACTGAAATAATGTTACCGTACTGTGAGCCCACGTCTCATACTGAAATAATGTTACCGTACTGTGAACCCACGTCTCATACTGAAATAATGTTACCGTACTGTGAACCCACGTATCATACTGAACCAAGATCACCGTACTGTGAGCCCACGTCTCATACTGAAATAATGTTACCGTACTGTGAGCCCACGTCTCATACTGAAATAATGTTACCGTACTGTGAGCCCACGTCTCATACTGAAATAATGTTACCGTACTGTGAACCCACGTATCATGCTGAACCAAATTACCGTACTGTGAGCCCACGTCTCATACTGAACCAAATTACCGTACTGTGAGCCCACGTCTCATACTGAAATAATGTTACCGTACTGTGAACCCACGTATCATACTGAACCAAGATCACCGTACTGTGAGCCCACGTCTCATACTGAACCAAGATCACCGTACTGTGAGCCCACGTCTCATACTGAAATAATGTTACCGTACTGTGAGCCCACGTCTCATACTGAAATAATGTTACCGTACTGTGAGCCCACGTCTCATACTGAAAAAATGTTACCGTACTGTGAGCCCACGTCTCATACTGAAATAATGTTACCGTACTGTGAGCCCACGTCTCATACTGAAATAATGTTACCGTACTGTGAGCCCACGTCTCATACTGAAATAATGTTACCGTACTGTGAGCCCACGTCTCATACTGAACCAATGTTACCGTACTGTGAGCCCACGTCTCATACGGAAATAATGTTACCGTACTGTGAGCCCACGTCTCATACTGAACCAAGATCACCGTACTGTGAGCCCACGTCTCATACTGAAATAATGTTACCGTACTGTGAGCCCACGTCTCATACTGAAATATTGTTACTGTACTGTGAGCCCACGTCTCATACTGAAATAATGTTACCGTACTGTGAGCCCACGTCTCATACTGAACCAAGATCACCGTACTGTGAACCCACGTCTCATACTGAAATATTATTACTGTACTGTGAGCCCCTGTCTCATACTGAACCAATGTTACCGTACTGTGAACCCACGTCTCATACTGAAATAATGTTACCGTACTGTGAACCCACGTATCATACTGAACCAAGATCACCGTACTGTGAGCCCACGTCTCATACTGAACCAAATTACCGTACTGTGAGCCCACGTCTCATACTGAAATAATGTTACCGTACTGTGAGCCCACGTCTCATACTGAAAAAATGTTACCGTACTGTGAGCCCACGTCTCATACTGAACCAAGATCACCGTACTGTGAGCCCACGTCTCATACTGAAATAATGTTACCGTACTGTGAGCCCACGTCTCATACTGAAATATTGTTACTGTACTGTGAGCCCACGTCTCATACTGAAATAATGTTACCGTACCGTGAGCCCACGTCTCATACTGAAATAATGTTACCGTACTGTGAGCCCACGTCTCATACTGAAATATTGTTACTGTACTGTGAGCCCACGTCTCATACTGAAATAATATTACCGTACTGTGAGCTCACGTCTCATACTGAACCAAGATCACCGTACTGTGAACCCACGTCTCATACTGAAATATTGTTACTGTACTGTGAGCCCACGTCTCATACTGAACCAATGTTACCGTACTGTGAACCCACGTCTCATACTAAAAAAAATGTTACCGTACTGTGAACCCACGTATCATACTGAATCAAGATCACCGTACTGTGAACCCACGTCTCATACTGAACCAAGATCACCGTACTGTGAACCCACGTCTCATACTGAACCAAGATCACCGTGCTGTGAACCCACGTCTCGTACTGAACCAATGTTACCGTACTGTGAGCCCACGTCTCATACTGAAATATTGTTACTCTACTGTGAGCCCACGTGTCATACTGAACAGAGATCACCGTACTGTGAACCCACGTCTCATACTGAACCAATGATACCGTACTGTGAACCCACGTCTCATACTGAAATAATGTTACCGTACTGTGAGCCCACGTCTCATACTGAAATAATGTTACCGTACTGTGAGCCCACGTCTCATACTGAACTAATGTTACCGTACTGTGAGCCCACGTCTCATACTGAAATAATGTTACCGTACTGTGAGCCCACGTCTCATACTGAAATAATGTTACCGTACTGTGAACCCACGTCTCATACTGAAATAATGTTACCGTACTGTGAGCCCACGTCTCATACTGAACCAAGATCACCGTACTGTGAGCCCACGTCTCATACTGAAATAATGTTACCGTACTGTGAGCCCACGTCTCATACTGAACCAATGTTACCGTACTGTGAACCCACGTATCATACTGAACCAAGATCATCGTACTGTGAGCCCACGTCTCATACTGAACCAATGTTACCGTACTGTGAGCCCACGTCTCATACTGAACCAAGATCACCGTACTGTGAGCCCACGTCTCATACTGAAATAATGTTACCGTACTGTGAACCCACGTATCATACTGAAATAATGTTACCGTACTGTGAGCCCACGTCTCATACTGAAATAATGTTACCGTACTGTGAGCCCACGTCTCATACTGAAATAATGTTACCGTACTGTGAGCCCACGTCTCATAGTGAAAAAATGTTACCGTACTGTGAGCCCACGTCTCATACTGAAATAATGTTACCGTACTGTGAGCCCACGTCTCATACTGAAATAATGTTACCGTACTGTGAGCCCACGTCTCATACTGAACCAAGATCACCGTACTGTGAGCCCACGTCTCATACTGAAATAATGTTACCGTACTGTGAGCCCACGTCTCATACTGAAATAATGTTACCGTACTGTGAGCCCACGTCTCATACTGAAATAATGTTACCGTACTGTGAGCCCACGTCTCATACTGAAATAATGTTACCGTACTGTGAGCCCACGTCTCATACTGAAATAATGTTACCGTACTGTGAGCCCACGTCTCATACTGAAATAATGTTACCGTACTGTGAGCCCACGTCTCATACTGAAATAATGTTACCGTACTGTGAGCCCACGTCTCATACTGAAATAATGTTACCGTACTGTGAGCCCACGTCTCATACTGAACCAAGATCACCGTACTGTGAGCCCACGTCTCATACTGAACCAAGATCACCGTACTGTGAGCCCACGTCTCATACTGAAATAATGTTACCGTACTGTAAGCCCACGTCTCATACTGAACCAATGTTACCGTACTGTGAGCCCACGTCTCATAGTGAAAAAATGTTACCGTACTGTGAGCCCACGTCTCATACTGAAAAAATGTTACCGTACTGTGAGCCCACGTCTCATACTGAACCAATGTTACCGTACTGTGAGCCCACGTCTCATACTGAACCAATGTTACCGTACTGTGAGCCCACGTCTCATACTGAAATAATGTTACCGTACTGTGAGCCCACGTCTCATACTGAACCAATGTTACCGTACTGTGAGCCCACGTCTCATACTGAAATAATGTAACCGTACTGTAAGCCCACGTCTCATACTGAAAAAATATTACCGTACTGTGAGCCCACGTCTCAAACTGAACCAAAATCACCGTACTGTGAACCCACGTCTCATAGTGAAAAAATATTACCGTACTGTGAGCCCACGTCTCATACTGAAATTAATTCAGTATGAGCCCACGTCTCATACTGAATTAATGTTACCGTACTGTGAGCCCACGTTTCATACTGAACCAAGATCACCGTACTGTGAACCCACGTCTCATACTGAAATATTGTTACTGTACTGTGAGCCCACGTTTCATACTGAACCAATTTCACCGTACTGTGAACCCACGTCTCATACTGAAATAATGTTACCGTACTGTGAACCCACGTATCATACTGAACCAAGATCACCGTACTTTGAGCCCACGTCTCATACTGAACCAAATTACCGTACTGTGAGCCCACGTTTCATACTGAACCAATGTTACCGTACTGTGAGCCCACGTCTCATACTGAAAAAATGTTACCGTACTGTGAGCCCACGTCTCATACTGAACCAAATTACCGTACTGTGAGCCCACGTCTCATACTGAAATAATGTTACCGTACTGTGAGCCCACGTCTCATACTGAAATATTGTTACTGTACTGTGAGCCCACGTCTCATACTGAAATAATGTTACCGTACTGTGAGCCCACGTCTCATACTGAAATATTGTTACTGTACTGTGAGCCCACGTCTCATACTGAATTAATGTTACCGTACTGTGAGCCCACGTCTCATACTGAACCAAGATCACCGTACTGTGAGCCCACGTCTCATACTGAAATATTGTTACTGTACTGTGAGCCCACGTCTCATACTGAACCAATGTTACCGTACTGTGAACCCACGTCTCATACTGAAATAATGTTACCGTACTGTGAGCCCACGTCTCATACTGAAATATTGTTACTGTACTGTGAGCCCACGTCTCATACTGAACCAATGTTACCGTACTGTGAACCCACGTATCATACTGAACCAAGATCACCGTACTGTGAGACCACGTCTCTTACTGAACCAAATTACCGTACTGTGAGCCCACGTCTCATACTGAACCAATGTTACCGTACTGTGAGCCCACGTCTCATACTGAACCAATGTTACCGTACTGTGAGCCCACGTCTCATACTGAAATAATGTTACCGTACTGTGAACCCACGTCTCATACTGAACCAATGTTACCGTACTGTGAGCCCACGTCTCATACTGAAATAATGTTACCGTACTGTGAGCTCACGTCTCATACTGAAATAATGTTACCGTACTGTGAACCCACGTCTCATACTGAACCAAGATCACAGTACTGTGAACCCACGTCTCATACTGAAATAATGTTACCGTACTGTGAACCCACGTATCATACTGAATCAAGATCACCGTACTGTGAACCCACGTCTCATACTGAACCAAATTACCGTACTGTGAGCCCACGTCTCATACTGAACCAATGTTACCGTACTGTGAGCCCACGTCTCATACTGAAATAATGTTACCGTACTGTGAGCCTACGTCTCATACTGAAATAATGTTACCGTACTGTGAGCCCACGTCTCATACTGAACCAATGTTACCGTACTGTGAACCCACGTCTCATACTGAACCAATGTTACCGTACTGTGAACCCACGTCTCGTACTAAAATAATGTTACCGTACTGTGAGCCCACGTCTCATACTGAACCAATGTGACCGTACTGTGAGCCCTTGTCTCATACTGAAATAATGTTACCGTACTGTAAGCCCACGTCTCATACTGAAAAAATGTTACCGTACTGTGAGCCCACGTCTCATACTGAACCAAGATCACCGTACTGTGAGCCCACGTCTCATACTGAACCAATGTTACCGTACTGTGAGCCCACGTCTCATACTGAAAAAATGTTACCGTACTGTGAGCCCACGTCTCATACTGAACCAAATTACCGTACTGTGAGCTCACGTCTCATACTGAACCAATGTTACCGTACTGTGAGCCCACGTCTCATACTGAACCAAAATCACCGTACTGTGAACCCACGTCTCATACTGAAATATTGTTACTGTACTGTGAACCCACGTCTCATACTGAACCAATGTTACCGTACTGTGAACCCACGTCTCATACTGAAATAATGTTACCGTACTGTGAACCCACGTATCATACTGAACCAAGATCACCGTACTGTGAGCCCACGTCTCATACTGAACCAATGTTACCGTACTGTGAGCCCACGTCTCATACTGAAAT
This sequence comes from Elysia crispata, assembly GCA_033675545.1. NCBI lineage: Eukaryota > Metazoa > Mollusca > Gastropoda > Plakobranchidae > Elysia > Elysia crispata. Next base: position 21,511 of record JAWDGP010004235.1, on the reverse strand, counting down.
AATGTTACCGTACTGTGAGCCCACGTCTCATACTGAAATAATGTTACCGTACTGTGAGCCCACGTCTCATACTGAAATAATGTTACCGTACTGTGAGCCCACGTCTCATACTGAACCAATGTTACCGTACTGTGAACCCACGTCTCATACTGAAATAATGTTACCGTACTGTGAACCCACGTATCATACTGAACCAAGATCACCGTACTGTGAGCCCACGTCTCATACTGAACCAAATTACCGTACTGTGAGCCCACGTCTCATACTGAACCAAATTACCGTACTGTGAACCCACGTCTAAAACTGAAATATTGTTACTGTACTGTGAGCCCACGTCTCATACTGAACCAATGTTACCGTACTGTGAACCCACGTCTCATACTGAAATAATGTTACCGTACTGTGAACCCACGTATCATACTGAACCAAGATCACCGTACTGTGAGCCCACGTCTCATACTGAACCAAATTACCGTACTGTGAGCCCACGTCTCATACTGAACCAATGTTACCGTACTGTGAGCCCATGTCTCATACTGAAATAATGTTACCGTACTGTGAGCCCACGTCTCATACTGAACCAATATCACCGTACTGTGAGCCCACGTCTCATACTGAAATAATGTTACCGTACTGTGAGCCCACGTCTCATACTGAAATATTGTTACTGTACTGTGAGCCCACGTCTCATACTGAAATAATGTTACCGTACTGTGAGCCCACGTCTCATACTGAACCAAGATCACCGTACTGTGAACCCACGTCTCATACTGAAATAATGTTACCGTACTGTGAACCCACGTCACATACTGAACCAAATTACCGTACTGTGAGCCCACGTCTCATACTGAACCAATGTTACCGTACTGTGAGCCCACGTCTCATACTGAACCAAGATCATCGTACTGTGAGCCTACGTCTCATACTGAACCAAATTACCGTACTGTGAACCCACGTCTCATACTGAACCAAGATCATCGTACTGTGAGCCCACGTCTCATACTGAAATAATGTTACCGTACTGTGAACCCACGTCTCATACTGAAATAATGTTACCGTACTGTGAGCCCACGTCTCATACTGAACCAAGATCACCGTACTGTGAGCCCACGTCTCATACTGAAATAATGTTACCGTACTGTGAGCCCACGTCTCATACTGAACCAATGTTACCGTACTGTGAGCCCACGTCTCATACTGAAATAATGTTACCGTACTGTGAGCCCACGTCTCATACTGAAATAATGTTACCGTACTGTGAGCCCACGTCTCATACTGAAATAATGTTACCGTACTGTGAGCCCACGTCTCATACTGAAATAATGTTACCGTACTGTGAGCCCACGTCTCATACTGAACCAAGATCACCGTACTGTGAGCCCACGTCTCATACTGAGCCAATGTTACCGTACTGTGAGCCCACGTCTCAAACTGAAATAATGTAACCGTACTGTAAGCCCACGTCTCATACTGAAAAAATGTTACCGTACTGTGAGCCCACGTCTCATAGTGAAAAAATGTTACCGTACTGTGAGCCCACGTCTCATACTGAAATAATGTTACCGTACTGTGAGCCCACGTCTCATACTGAACCAATGTTACCGTACTGTGAGCCCACGTCTCATACTGAAATAATGTAACCGTACTGTGAACCCACGTATCATACTGAACCAAGATCACCGTACTGTGAACCCACGTCTCATACTGAAATATTGTTACTGTACTGTGAACCCACGTCTCATACTGAATTAATTTAACCGTACTGTGAGCACACGTCTCATACTGAAAGATTGGTACCGTACTGTGAGCCCACGTCTCATACTGAAATATTGTTACTGTACTGTGAGCCCACGTCTCATACTGAAACAATATTACCGTACTGTGATCCCACGTCTCATACTGAACCAAGATCACCGTACTGTGAACCCACGTCTCATACTGAACCAATGTCACAGTACTGTGAACCCACGTCTCATACTGAACCAAGATCACAGTACTGTGAACCCACGTCTCATACTGAAATAATGTTACCGTACTGTGAACCCACGTATCATACTGAATCAAGATCACCGTACTGTGAACCCACGTCTCATACTGAACCAAGATCACCGTACTGTGAACCCACGTCTCATACTGAACCAAGATCATCGTACTGTGAGCCCACGTCTCATACTGAACCAATGTTACCGTACTGTGAACCCACGTCTCATACTGAACCAATATTACCCTACTGTGAGCCCACGTGTCATACTGAACCAAGATCACCGTACTGTGAACCCACGTCTCATACTGAACCAATGATACCGTACTGTGAACCCACGTCTCATACTGAAATAATGTTACCGTACTGTGAGCCCACGTCTCATACTGAAATAATGTTACCGTACTGTGAACCCACGTCTCATACTGAAATAATGTTACCGTACTGTGAGCCCACGTCTCATACTGAAATAATGTTACCGTACTGTGAACCCACGTCTCATACTGAAATAATGTTACCGTACTGTGAACCCACGTCTCATACTGAAATAATGTTACCGTACTGTGAGCCCACGTCTCATACTGAACCAAGATCACCGTACTGTGAACCCACGTCTCATACTGAAATAATGTTACCGTACTGTGAGCCCACGTCTCATACTGAAATAATGTTACCGTACTGTGAACCCACGTATCATACTGAACCAAGATCACCGTACTGTGAGCCCACGTCTCATACTGAACCAATGTTACCGTACTGTGAGCCCACGTCTCATACTGAACCAAGATCACCGTACTGTGAGCCCACGTCTCATACTGAAATAATGTTACCGTACTGTGAACCCACGTCTCATACTGAAATAATGTTACCGTACTGTGAGCCCACGTCTCATACTGAAATAATGTTACCGTACTGTGAGCCCACGTCTCATACTGAAATAATGTTACCGTACTGTGAGCCCACGTCTCAAGTGAAAAAATGTTACCGTACTGTGAGCCCACGTCTCATACTGAAATAATGTTACCGTACTGTGAACCCACGTCTCATACTGAAATAATGTTACCGTTCTCTGAGCCCACGTCTTATACTGAACCAAGATCACCGTACTGTGAGCCCACGTCTCATACTGAAATAATGTTACCGTACTGTGAGCCCACGTCTCATACTGAAATAATGTTACCGTACTGTGAGCCCACGTCTCATACTGAAATAATGTTACCGTACTGTGAGCCCACGTCTCATACTGAAATAATGTTACCGTACTGTGAGCCCACGTCTCATACTGAAATAATGTTACCGTACTGTGAGCCCACGTCTCATACTGAAATAATGTTACCGTACTGTGAGCCCACGTCTCATACTGAAATAATGTTACCGTACTGTGAGCCCACGTCTCATACTGAACCAAGATCACCGTACTGTGAACCCACGTCTCATATTGAACCAATGATACCGTACTGTGAACCCACGTCTCATACTGAAATAATGTTACCGTACTGTGAGCCCACGTCTCATACTGAACCAATGTTACCGTACTGTGAGCCCACGTCTCATTGTGAAAAAATGTTACCGTACTGTGAGCCCACGTCTCATACTGAAATAATGTTACCGTACTGTGAGCCCACGTCTCATACTGAACCAATGTTACCGTACTGTGAGCCCACGTCTCATACTGAACCAATGTTACCGTACTGTGAGCCCACGTCTCATACTGAAATAATGTTACCGTACTGTGAGCCCACGTCTCATACTGAACCAATGTTACCGTACTGTGAGCCCACGTCTCAAACTGAAATAATGTAACCGTACTGTAAGCCCACGTCTCATACTGAAAAAATGTTACCGTACTGTGAGCCCACGTCTCATACTGAACCAAAATCACCGTACTGTGAGCCCACGTCTCATACTGAAATAATGTTACCGTACTGTGAGCCCACGTCTCATACTGAAATATTGTTACTGTACTGTGAGCCCACGTCTCATACTGAATTAATGTTACCGTACTGTGAGCCCACGTTTCATACTGAACCAAGATCACCGTACTGTGAACCCACGTCTCATACTGAAATATTGTTACTGTACTGTGAGCCCACGTCTCATACTGAACCAATGTTACCGTACTGTGAACCCACGTCTCATACTGAAATAATGTTACCGTACTGTGAGCCCACGTATCATACTGAACCAAGATCACCGTACTTTGAGCCCACGTCTCATGCTGAACCAAATTACCGTACTGTGAGCCCACGTCTCATACTGAACCAATCTTACCGTACTGTGAGCCCACGTCTCATACTGAAAAAATGTTACCGTACTGTGAGCCCACGTCTCATACTGAACCAAGATCACCGTACTGTGAGCCCACGTCTCATACTGAAATAATGTTACCGTACTGTGAGCCCACGTCTCATACTGAAATATTGTTACAGTACTGTGAGCCCACGTCTCATACTGAAATAATGTTACCGTACTGTGAGCCCACGTCTCATACTGAAATATTGTTACAGTACTGTGAGCCCACGTCTCATACTGAAATAATGTTACCGTACTGTGAGCCCACGTCTCATACTGAACCAAGATCACCGTACTGTGAACCCACGTCTCATACTGAAATATTGTTACTGTACTGTGAGCCCACGTCTCATACTGAACCAATGTTACCGTACTGTGAACCCACGTCTCATACTGAAATAATGTTACCGTACTGTGAACCCACGTATCATACTGAACCAAGATCACCGTACTGTGAGCCCACGTCTCATACTGAACCAAATTACCGTACTGTGAGCTCACGTCTCATACTGAACCAATGTTACCGTACTGTGAGCCCACGTCTCATACTGAACCAAAATCACCGTACTGTGAACCCACGTCTCATACTGAAATATTGTTACTGTACTGTGAACCCACGTCTCATACTGAACCAATGTTACCGTACTGTGAACCCACGTCTCATACTGAAATAATGTTACCGTACTGTGAACCCACGTATCATACTGAACCAAGATCACCGTACTGTGAGACCACGTCTCTTACTGAACCAAATTACCGTACTGTGAGCCCACGTCTCATACTGAACCAATGTTACCGTACTGTGAGCCCACGTCTCATACTGAACCAATGTTACCGTACTGTGAGCCCACGTCTCATACTGAACCAAAATCACCGTACTGTGAACCCACGTCTCATACTGAAATATTGTTACTGTACTGTGAACCCACGTCTCATACTGAACCAATGTTACCGTACTGTGAACCCACGTCTCATACTGAAATAATGTTACCGTACTGTGAACCCACGTATCATACTGAACCAAGATCACCGTACTGTGAGACCACGTCTCTTACTGAACCAAATTACCGTACTGTGAGCCCACGTCTCATACTGAACCAATGTTACCGTACTGTGAGCCCACGTCTCATACTGAAAAAATGTTACCGTACTGTGAGCCCACGTCTCATACTGAACCAAGATCACCGTACTGTGAGCCCATGTCTCATACTGAAATAATGTTACCGTACTGTGAGCCCACGTCTCATACTGAAATAATGTTACTGTACTGTGAGCCCACGTCTCATACTGAACCAATGTTACCGTACTGTGAGCCCACGTCTCATACTGAACCAAGATCATCGTACTGTGAGCCCACGTCTCATACTGAACCAAATTACCGTACTGTGAGCCCACGTCTCATACTGAACCAAATTACCGTACTGTGAGCCCACGTCTCATACTGAACCAATGTTACCGTACTGTGAGCCCACGTCTCATACTGAACCAAGATCATCGTACTGTGAGCCCACGTCTCATACTGAAATAATGTTACCGTACTGTGAGCCCACGTCTCATACTGAACCAATGATACCGTACTGTGAACCCACGTCTCATACTGAAATAATGTTACCGTACTGTGAACCCACGTATCATACTGAACCAAGATCACCGTACTGTGAGCCCACGTCTCATACTGAACCAAATTACCGTACTGTGAGCCCACGTCTCATACTGAACCAATGTTACCGTACTGTGAGCCCACGTCTCATACTGAACCAAGATCACCGTACTGTGAACCCACGTCTCATACTGAAATATTGTTACTGTACTGTGAGCCCACGTCTCATACTGAACCAATGTTACCGTACTGTGAACCCACGTCTCATACTGAAATAATGTTACCGTACTGTGAACCCACGTATCATACTGAACCAAGATCACCGTACTGTGAGCCCACGTCTCATACTGAACCAAATTACCGTACTGTGAGCCCACGTCTCATACTGAACCAATGTTACCGTACTGTGAGCCCACGTCTCATACTGAAAAAATGTTACCGTACTGTGAGCCCACGTCTCATAATGAACCAAGATCATCGTACTGTGAGCCCACGTCTCATACTGAAATAATGTTACCGTACTGTCAGCCCACGTCTCATACTGAAATATTGTTACTGTACTGTGAGCCCACGTCTCATACTAAAATAATGTTACCGTACTGTGAGCCCACGTCTCATACTGAACCAAGATCACCGTACTGTGAACCCACGTCTCATACTGAAATAATGTACACTGTGACAGGCCCACGTCTCATACTGAACCATTGTTACCGTACTGTACTGAACCAATGATCACCATACTGTGAGCCCACGTCTCATACTGAACCAATGTTACCGTACTGTGAGCCCACGTCTCATACTGAACCAATGTTACTGTACTGTGAGCCCACGTCTCATACTGAACCAATGTTACCGTACTGTGAGCCCACGTCTCATACTGAACCAATGTTACCGTACTGTTAGCCCACGTCTCATACTGAACCAAATTACCGTACTGTGAGCCCACGTCTCGTACTGAACCAATGTTACCGTACTGTGAGCCCACGTCTCATACTGAACCAAGATCATCGTACTGTGAGCCCACGTCTCATACTGAAATAATGTTACCGTACTGTGAGCCCACGTCTCATACTGAACCAATGATACCGTACTGTGAACCCACGTCTCATACTGAAATAATGTTACCGTACTGTGAACCCACGTATCATACTGAACCAAGATCACCGTACTGTGAGCCCACGTCTCATACTGAATAAAATTACCGTACTGTGAACCCACGTCTCATACTGAAATAATGTTACCGTACTGTGAGCCCACGTCTCATACTGAACCAAGATCACCGTACTGTGAGCCCACGTCTCATACTGAAATAATGTTACCGTACTGTGAGCCCACGTCTCATACTGAACCAATGTTACCGTACTGTGAGCCCACGTCTCATACTGAAATAATGTTACCGTACTGTGAGCCCACGTCTCATACTGAAATAATGTTACCGTACTGTGAGCCCACGTCTCATACTGAAATAATGTTACCGTACTGTGAGCCCACGTCTCATACTGAAATAATGTTACCGTACTGTGAGCCCACGTCTCATACTGAAATAATGTTACCGTACTGTGAGCCCACGTCTCATACTGAAATAATGTTACCGTACTGTGAGCCCACGTCTCATACTGAAATAATGTTACCGTACTGTGAGCCCACGTCTCATACTGAACCAAGATCACCGTACTGTGAGCCCACGTCTCATACTGAAATAATGTTACCGTACTGTGAGCCCACGTCTCATACTGAAATAATGTTACCGTACTGTGAGCCCACGTCTCATACTGAAATAATGTTACCGTACTGTGAGCCCACGTCTCATACTGAACCAAGATCACCGTACTGTGAGCCCACGTCTCATACTGAAATATTGTTACTGTACTGTGAGCCCACGTCTCATACTGAAATATTGTTACCGTACTGTGAGCCCACGTCTCATACTGAACCAAGTCTCATACTGAACCAATGATACCGTACTGTGAACCCACGTCTCATACTGAAATAATGTTACCGTACTGTGAACCCACGTATCATACTGAACCAAGATCACCGTACTGTGAGCCCACGTCTCATACTGAACCAAATTACCGTACTGTGAGCCCACGTCTCATACTGAACCAATGTTACCGTACTGTGAGCCCACGTCTCATACTGAACCAAGATCACCGTACTGTGAACCCACGTCTCATACTGAAATATTGTTACTGTACTGTGAGCCCACGTCTCATACTGAACCAATGTTACCGTACTGTGAACCCACGTCTCATACTGAAATAATGTTACCGTACTGTGAGCCCACGTCTCATACTGAACCAATGTTACCGTACTGTGAGCCCACGTCTCATACTGAAAAAATGTTACCGTACTGTGAGCCCACGTCTCATACTGAACCAAGATCACCGTACTGTGAGCCCACGTCTCATACTGAAATAATGTTACCGTACTGTGAGCCCACGTCTCATACTGAAATATTGTTACTGTACTGTGAGCCCACGTCTCATACTGAAATAATGTTACCGTACTGTGAGCCCACGTCTCATACTGAACCAAGATCACCGTACTGTGAACCCACGTCTCATACTGAAATATTGTTACTGTACTGTGAGCCCACGTCTCATACTGAACCAATGTTACCGTACTGTGAACCCACGTCTCATACTGAAATAATGTTACCGTACTGTGAACCCACGTATCATACTGAACCAAGATCACCGTACTGTGAGCCCACGTCTCATACTGAACCAAATTACCGTACTGTGAGCCCACGTCTCATACTGAACCAATGTTACCGTACTGTGAGCCCACGTCTCATACTGAACCAAGATCATCGTACTGTGAGCCCACGTCTCATACTGAAATAATGTTACCGTACTGTGAGCCCACGTCTCATACTGAACCAATGTTACCGTACTGTGAACCCACGTCTCATACTGAACCAAGATCACCGTACTGTGAGCCCACGTCTCATACTGAACTAATGTTACCGTACTGTGAGCCCACGTCTCATACTGAAATAATGTTACCGTACTGTGAGCCCACGTCTCATACTGAAATAATGTTACCGTACTGTGAGCCCACGTCTCATACTGAAATAATGTTACCGTACTGTGAGCCCACGTCTCATACTGAAATAATGTTACCGTACTGTGAGCCCACGTCTCATACTGAAATAATGTTACCGTACTGTGAACCCACGTCTCATACTGAACCAATGTTACCGTACTGTGAGCCCACGTCTCATACTGAAATAATGTTACCGTACTGTGAGCCCACGTCTCATACTGAAATAATGTTACCGTACTAGCCCACGTCTCATACTGAAATAAGATCACCGTACTGTGAACCCACGTCCCATACTGAAATAATGGAACCCACGTCTCATACTGAACCAAGATCACCGTACTGTGAACCCACGTCTCATACTGAACCAAGATCACCGTACTGTGAACCCACGTCTCATACTGAAATAATGTTACCGTACTGTGAGCCCACGTCTCATACTGAATCAAGATCACCGTACTGTGAACCCACGTCTCATACTGAACCATTGCTATCGTACTGTGAGCCCACGTCTCATACTGAACCACGTTACCGTACTGTGAGTCTCATACTGAACCAATATCATCGTACTGTGAGCCCACGTTTCATACTGAAATAATGTTACCGTACTGTGAACCCACGTCTCATACTGAACCAAGATCACCGTACTGTGAACCCACGTCTCATACTGAAATAATGTTACCGTACTGTGAACCCACGTCTCATACTGAACCAAGATCATCGTACTGTGAGCCCACATCTCATACTGAACCAAGATCATCGTACTGTGAGCCCACGTCTCATACTGAACCAAGATCATCGTACTGTGAGCCCACGTCTCATACTGAACCAATGTTACCGTACTGTGAACCCACGTCTCATACTGAACCAAGATCATCGTACTGTGAGCCCACGTCTCATACTGAACCAAGATCATCGTACTGTGAACCCACGTCTCATACTGAACCAAGATCATCGTACTGTGAGCCCACGTCTCATACTGAACCAAGATCACTGTACTGTGAGCCCACGTCTCATACTGAACCAATGATACCGTATTGCAACCCCATTTCTCTTAGCTGAACCAATGTTATCATATTGTGACCCCACGCTCCATAGAGCGCTATATAAAGTGTGTTTCCACTGCATGCTCATACAGTTACATTACATGACAATCATATGATCCGAGACAGTTTGACCAGCAGCAGCAGATTTCACTGGTTTTGACAGTTGACCAGACTGACCAGGCCTAACACTCGATTGCGGCTTCCGATGTAAACAACGCAGGTCGATTTGCACACGCAACTAGGGAAATCACGTGTTAGTTACGTTATGACTCATGCTTGGCTAATGCTACCGTATTGTAGCCCCAAAATTGAACCAATGTTACTGTATAGCGACCCCATTCCCCATAGCTGAACCAATGTTACTGTAAAGTGTCCCCAGTCCCCATAACTGAACCAATGTTACCGTATTGTAACCTCACATCCCAAAGCTCAACCAATATTACTGTATAACGACCCCAATCCCCAAAGCTGAACCAATCTTACTGTATAACGACCCCAATCCCCAAAGCTGAACCAATCTTACTGTATAACGACCCCAATCCCCAAAGCTGAACCAATGTTACCGTATTGTAACCGGCACCTCATAGCTGAACCAATGTTACTGTATTGTAACCCGCACCTCATAGCTGAACCAATGTTACCGTATTGTAACCCACACCTCATAGCTGAACCAATGTTACCGTATTGTAACCCGCACCTCATAGCTGAACCAATCTTACTGTGTGACGACCCCAGTCCCCATAGCTGAACCAATGTTACCGTATTGTAACCCGCACCTCATAGCTGAACCAATGTTACCGTATTGTAACCCACACCTCATAGCTGAACCAATGTTACCGTATTGTAACCCGCACCTCATAGCTGAACCAATGTTACCGTATTGTAACCGGCACCTCATAGCTGAACCAATGTTACCGTATAGTGACCGCTCGCCAGCCGCCTCTGACACTGCCTGGTAAGAGAAAGACAGATACTCCCGGCGACCTGGTTTGGTTACATCTCGTCCTGGTTGCCTACTGCGGGCCCAGATCAGACCCAGGCCTGACGTGGACTCAAACCTCACTGGGAGGGTTGATGCTGGAGGTTTCTGCCCAGATCTGAACACACGCATCTTCCTGGGAGTTTCTAGGCGTAAGGAAGAGAAACAAAAACATTTTTATGCCAGCTTGTACCTCAATGAGTTTTTTCAACACTATTGGAACTCTGGATTGCTCAAGAAGAGGTCTTCTTTCATATCTGTTTTTTTTTTTTTTTTTTTGGTTTTTTTTTTAATGTTTATTTCGTTGCGTAGACATCTAGAAAAGAAAGTTGTTTTTGTTGCTGTTGGAATTTTACTTACATTTGGTGTTATCGTCGATTTTCACTAGACAAAGTAACAGTATTTAATTTTCATGCGAGTTACACAACCTATGTAGATAACATTTTTCTTAAGATTTGAACAGAAACAAAACAAGACTGTTTCTCTTAAGAGCTTCACCTGCGACCAGGATGACCTGACTGTGCTCCTGAAGGTCAAAGCTGTCTAGAGTCAAGGCCAGGTTATCATAGTTTGATTCTTTATCTGATGCTTTCAGTGTCCACACGTCACACTCGGTCTCACTGGAGAAATTCAGGGGAAATAAACTGTTTCATTACCGCCCTTTATAAGGAGAAGAAAGGAGAGCACAAGCAAAGATTTAACAGTTAACATGTTTTCATCCTATCATAATATGGTGACCCAAACATCGAATCTGCTTCACTAGTTTCAGGTTATATCAACTTAATTCAGACACAGTGTAAAAGCTAACAAACCTAAGTTGTGCTAACTTTATATCTCTAACAGTTAGCAGAACAAACTACTGATTTACTTACCAATAAGATCACAGAGAAAAAGGGAAGTGGGAAAAGTAGAAGCAGAGAGAGTGAGGGAGACAGAGAGAGTGGTAGAGAGAGAGGAAAAAAAGTGTTTATAAGTGTCTGTGGGAGATAGAGGGATAGACAACAACACAAGGGAGAGATATCTACCTCACTGAATGACATAAATGGTCACGATGTCTTCACACGCTGAATCCCGCATACAATAATTATGTAACGGTCTAACTGCAATCAGCAAATAAGTTTTTGACAAAGCAATAAAGAAAATGCTCAAATAACTTATCATATAGTTATATCACGGAATGAATACACCCTTCAAGAAATCAAACAAAAATTTATTTAAGAGTTCAATAAGTTGATCAACGATTTCATCAATAAGTAAAGCGCTTAATAATTCAATTTATCTTCTGATTGTCTTATCAACCTGTAATTAGTCAATCAACCAACCAAATATCAATCAACTAAAAAACGCATCTAATCAATCAAAACACTCGTATCTTCCTGAAAATCATAATCAACCATTCGATTTTTTAAAATAAAACCTTTGGCTTAAATGGTAATTATCGATAGTTTGTTGATTAATAAAGCTTTATTTTTCTCTTTTATCGATATGAATTATTCATCTAATGATCACCAGTCGATGCACAACTTTATAGATAAATCTGTTTACCAATACAACCAATGACAGAGCTGCGTAAACCCAGGACCTACCCGGGTTTGAGAGTGGTCAGGCGGTACCTGGGATGTCTCCTTGTCTCGCCAGACACTGCCACAGAGTCTCGGACGACTGTCTTAGATTGCTGTCTGCTGTCTGCAACCAGCACTCCCAAGGTCACGTGATCACATGATGACGCTATGGCTGTCAGGGACAAAAATCAGGTTTTTGTTACTTTATGTGACACAGTCTGTTAATTTAGGCTACGAATATCCTCAAGGTTGAATATGTAAGGGCATCAAGTAGTTGGGTTAGATCCCATCCAAAGAGCCCTATCCTTGGCTTGACGGAAGCCTCCACGTCTCCGTGCTATATTTAATATTGGCTCACCGAAGTGTGATTGTAAGGTTTATTTTCAAAACCATATTTTTGGTTCGTTAAACTCTATTTCTCGTGTGTTTAAGCCTCTTTCGAATAGTTTGGAAGCAGCAAGCACACAAAGTAATGACCTTCCTAGAGAAGCAACGCGCCACAATTAGCAGCTCAAAATCTAAACCAACCTTTTCTGATGGGAAAACAAACAAGCAAACAAAAATAAAATGCCAGACTTACTTTGATTTATGTAGTCGGCCTTTATGGTAAACAAGTATGAAACCACCAAGGTCAGGCCCAGTGGCCAGTGACGTCTCAAAGTCAGAAGAATCCTGGTCATGGTTTCACTGGGTTTTGTAACACTTACACAGAGAACCAACTCTCACACTTGGGCTTCAGGAGATGCTCGAAAACTGAAGCATCACACATACACACATTAGTCAGGAAAACTTTTAAGAGCTCTCAAAAAGAAACTCCTTCCGCAACTATTTAACTGTCCTTATATGTAATATAATATATTTAAAAGAAGAAAAAAACAGCTATCACAAGTAGTAGTAGTAGTAGTAGTAGTAGTAGTAGTAGTAGTAGTAGTAGTAGTAGTAGTAGTAGTAGTAGTAGTAGTAGTAGTAGTAGTAGTGGTAGTTGTTGTAGTGGTAGTGGTAGTAGTAGTAGTAGTAGTAGTAGTAGTAGTAGTAGTAGTAGTAGTAGTAGTAGTAGTGGTAGTGGTAGTAGAAGTGGTAGTAGTCGTATTAGTCATAGTAGTCGTAGTAGTCGTGGTAGTAGTAGTTAGTAGTGGTAGTTAGTAGTAGTAGTAGTAGTAGTAGTAGTAGTAGTAGTAGTAGTAGTAGTACTACTACTACTACTACTACTACTACTACTACTACTACTACTACTACTACTACTACTACTACTACTACTACTACTACTACTACTACTACTACTACTACTACTACTACTACTACTACTACTACTACTACTACTATAACACATCTAGATCATTAGTATCACGGGCAAATAAAACAATAGTTCTGCATTCTTCCTGTTGACACTCAAAGTCATTAAAGCGCACGCTGCTACAGTTCACTTGTGTACCAGAGACACAGCTGTGCAAGACTATGATTTAGACACGTTGGTTCCCCCCCCCCCCCCCCTTTTTTCCCTCTCTCTCTTTCTCTCAATGAAGCTGAGATCTACAGGAGCTGTCATGGTGACGTTGTTGGTGGTGGTGAAGGTAATACACACCAGTCTCTGATATAAAGAACTAGAGAGATGCAACAAAATTGGTGAGAGACTGGTACAGGATATACAGAGAAAGAAAACAGAGATAGAGAGATAGAGCGAGAGAGAGAGAGAGAGAGAGAGAGAGAGACAAAGACAGAAACAGAGAGAGAGGGAGAGACAGAGAGATCCAGAGAGAAAGAGAGAGAGAGAGAGAGACAGAGAGACAGAGATAGAGAGAAAGACTACGACTCTGAGTATGATGAAGCAGACAAGGTTGCGACCAAAAGTTTTTACTCTTCTACCTCTGTTGGATAGTGGCACAAAGAAACTAAAAATCATAATAGCATTTTCTCTCAGTCTTAATATCTTTTGTAGAATATTCTCAACCCCCTCCCTTCCTCAACGCCCCCCCCCCCCCCCCCCCAAAAAAAAAAAAAAAAAAAAGAAAAGAAAATCAAAACCCTGCTATTTTGCATTCCTTAGTCGAGATCTCCCACAATACCTGGTGCAGAGACAACAAGATACAGCTGATTTAATGGTAGCACAGTTAATATTAATATTTCCTCTGTTTCGAAGTACTGCCCAACTTCATTCCCATCTATGTCAGTGGATAGAGCGGAGGTCAGTGTGTTTGTGTGTTTGCGTGTCCGGCTGTTATGCCAGCTTACACAAAGATGGTCAATTTATCAAGGCTGACACAGTTTGTATCCCCTCGCTCACAGAACCCTCCTTTGTCACAGGTTGTTTCCCTTGGTACAGAGAGCCTTTTCTTGACACAGGTTATCTCCCCTAGTATAGTGAACACTAAACTCTTATGGTGCATAGACAATAATGGTGCTCGCAGGTAAACATACAAACAAGCAACAAATAGTCGGTGCCTTGATACAAGCTAGCAAAAGCATTATAATTTTTGGATACATCTTGTCATCGAACATTCCTTCTCCTCATATTTAGCATATTTCAGAGGGGGGAAAATTGCAGAAAAAGAAACGGAAACAACAAATTAATTTTCTCATTTAACTTCATAGCGACCATCTTTTGATAACAGCACCAGTCTGAATTGTTTAAGCTGTCGGTTGCGATGACAACTTTTTGTTACTTGAATATAAGTGTTGGGTTAAAATTGGGAATTGGGAACCTTTAGCAAAACATTTAGAGCAAAAGTTAAATAAATAAACTAGTAAAAATTTCATAATTTCGTAAACGATTTAATTAAGTACATAGAGAAAACAAAACCATATTCATGCTATTTTTATGATAAATCCATCTATGGACACATGAATTTGCGAGCCTATATGAAAATAATAATAATAATAATAATAATAATAATAATAATAATAATAATAATAATAATAATAATAATAATAATAATAATAATAATAATAATAATAATAATAATAATAATAATAATGATGATGATGATGATGATGATGATGACGATTAATGATGATGATGATGATGACGATTAATGATGATGATGATGATAATAATAATAATAATAATAATAATAATAATAATAATAATAATAATAATAATAATAATAATAATAATAATAATAATAATAATAATAATAATAATATAACAACAACAACAACAACAACAACAACAACAGCAAGAACAACAAAGTAAAATAGTGACCAGTAGAGAGATATATACATGTATTAGTGTCAAATGTCAATCTTTGACTTCTAGCTCTCAGAAGACCGCAGCCCAAAACATCTACTTAAAAGGCAAAAGTTATGTTTGAGCCCAACTAGATTTGACTGCTGTTTCAGTCCAGCAGCTAAAGATTTGTGTTAATTTAACAAAGATATGGAGATTTTGGTGAAATCTTAGATCCAGCAATTAAAAGGCGGTGGATAAAATGATGGAAGGAAAGGACATATTCGATTGAATTGTTTGCGTGTATGCCTTGATTGTAAATATTGCGTACAGATTGTGTCACCTGAAGAACATTCAATTTACAATTCAAGTGTGCATGATAAATTAAACAAAGTTGTCAGAGAAAACTAAGTTTCCCTTCCCTTTTATTAAGATTATTTCTTTCTTTTTAGTGTCTGAAAATGTCCGTTTGGTAAGTTGGAGTGTGTTGTTTTGAATAAATGTGCTGGTGCCATAATGCATACATAATATAGGGTAGTCTCGGGATTTTATATCAAAATACACGTATTAGGTAGGAAAAGTAGCGAGATAGCATAAAAGAGTAAATAAGAGAGGGAGAGAGGGGAATGGAATGAAAGACAGAGGGAGGGGAAAAATTAAGGCAGACGTATAAAGATCATAGAGATGGAGAGAGAGAGAGAGAGAGAGAGAGAGAGAGAGAAAGAAAGAGAGAGAGAGAGAGAGAGAGAGAGAGAGAGAGAGAGAGAGAGAGAGAGAGAGAGAGAGAGAGAGAGAGGGGGGGAGGAAATGATGCAGGCGACAGAGAGAAAAGAAGGTATGAAAAATGTGGAATTATAAGGCATTGGAGGGAATGATAGTCAGATCTAGAGATAGAGATAGTTGAGTAAACATAGATACGAAGAGAGAGGGACTGGGTAGGGATACATAGATAGATATATAGGTAGATAAAGAGGGAGAGAAAGAAAGAAGGAGGAAAAGAGAACAATAAAGAGAGAGAGAGAGAGAGAGAGAGAGAGAGAGAGAGAGAGAGAGAGAGAGAGAGAGAGAGAGAGAGAGAGAGAGAGAGAGAGAGAGAGAGAGAGAGAGAGAGAGAGAGAGAGAGAGAGAGAGAGCTACTTGTCTACACAAAAACTTTTAACAACCCTCAGCTATAATTGTTTGTGTCCTCACACCGGTGTCCGGCTCTCGCCGCCCTAGTGGAGTGTCCAGGCAGGTGGCAGCTGTTCAACCCGTCCCTGGTTCAGGCGGGGACTGCCACAACCACCAGTAGCACCACACCGTGGCCTGATTGATTGGGCCAGCTCTCCGCTCTGGGACCTTAATGAGGCGAGGTCAAACACGTAGTGACTACTCCAAAGTTTACAGAAACTAGTGGCAAGGATATTACAGCGCTGTCGTCGACGATAGATCGGTCAGAGACGTCGCCGTCGTAAAACTTAATTCCTCTGTTTTCTGACTAAAGGGTTAGTTTTTGGCTTCACGCAGCATGTGTTAGTCCATAAATGCAGTATTTTTTAAATGAAAAAAAAAATGAATAAGGTCTTATTTTTTATGCATATAAATATAGAAAAAGAGTTGGATCAACCCAACCTGGCGGAGCGAAGCCGAAAAAAATTCTCAGTATCTCAGGATTTTTTGTTTTGTTTTGTTTCTTTGTTATTTATTTAGAAATATTTGAACTGACACACATTTTGACGCAAGATGGTGCTTTCTCAAACAGGAGACCTACAGGAATGTTCTCTCTGTAAAAATGAAATAAAATGCAACTCTTTGTTCCATTTTCATCGCAGTTTTCAATAATTACAGACATCACTTCGACCACTACCGGCAAAACTGTCTGGTGCGGAATAAGATTTCTTTTTCCCACAGGCGAATGCCACATAGTGATGAGAATTCTTAACAGAAGACTCGGTGTGAAGACATACCATGACTGTAATTAACACATTATCTGTAGACCAATCCACTGTTCAGACTCGATGAAAACCCGGAGAAAACGTGGCCAGTCTATTTGCTGATCAATAGCTGGGCCTGAACTATTCCGAGCCCAGTTTGAGGAAGAATTTGACCCAATCGTTGGTTGTCCGTGCGTCATGAAACAAGAAAGCTCCGGCTCGGCACATCGACATGGGCGGCCTTGGGTGTAGGAGAGGTATACTCTCTCTCTCTCTCTCTCTCTCTCTCTCTCTCTCTCTCTCTCTCTCTCTCTCTCTCTCTCTCTCTCTCTCTCTCTCTCTCTCTCTCTCTCTCATTCTTTCTTTCTCTTTGCCTCTGTCTCTCTGTCTGTCTTTCTTTGTCTCATTCCCTCTCTTTTTTTCTCTTCTACCCCTCTCTCTCTCTCCCTCTTCTTTTTTATAACTCCTGTCTCTCTCCCTCTTCTTTTTTATAACTCCTGTCTCTCTCCCTCTTCTTTTTTATAACTCCTGTCTCTCTCCCTCTTCTTTTTTATAACTCCTGTCTCTCTCCCTCTTCTTTTTTATAACTCCTGTCTCTCTCCCTCTTCTTTTTTATAACTCCTGTCTCTCTCCCTCTTCTTTTTTATAACTCCTGTCTCTCTCCCTCTTCTTTTTTATAACTCCTGTCTCTCTCCCTCTTCTTTTTTATAACTCCTGTCTCTCTCCCTCTCTTTCTACCTTTTTCTCTTTGTTTTCCTCTCTCTTTCTTTCTCAGTTTTTCTGCTTTTCTCTTCCCTTTTATCTCTCTCCCTCCTTCCCTCTCTTTGTCTCTTCCCCTATCCCGTTCTTTCTCTCCCTCTTTCCTTCTCTTTTCCACCCTCTCTAACTCTTCTTCTTTCTCTCTCCCCCTCTCTTTCCTCCATCCCTCTCTCTTGTCCTCTTTCTCTCTCTATCTCTTTCTTCTCCCTCCCTCTCTCTCATTAGTGCTCTCATATCCCCCCCCTCCCCCCACCCCACACACACACACAGATATCCAGTTAGCCTCAGCATATATCAGCCCCTCCACTCTAGCCAGCCCTGGACCCGTCTTAACCCAAACAGTATTGACCTGGAGTTCAAGTTGAGGTGCACACCTACCTAACGTTGTGTTATTGGTCAATCAGTTGATGGTTTGATATAGCCCCTCCACTCTAGCCAGCCCTGGACCCGTCTTAACCCAGACAGTATTGAACCTGAGACCTAATCGGAAAGTACCGATACCAGGACATTGAAAATGCACATGCATAAATTGTATGGCTTGACTTCAGTGAATCAGTGAATATGCCTTTCATTTTCAGCATTAAACATTTCGTTGTTATTGAAACGGCGGCCATCTTGGATTTTGCTCCATTTTTTTTAAACCACCAAGGCTCTTATGGTTACCAAAATAGGTCCTCCAAAACCATTATACAGACTATCGGCACCCCTGTCCCTAAACTGTCAGAACGTTGTTTTTTTTTTTTGTTTTTTTTTTGTTGTTGTTTTTTTTTTGTAGTTCCAATACTTTTCTAGAAAAAAAAATAAAATTTGAAATTGCAAAAAAAAAATTATTTTTTTTTAGTTTTTATATTTTTTTAAACGAAAAAAAATCGAAGAATCTTTTTCATCGTTTACAGACCTTGAAGTCCAGCATGTCTGTGCAGCATACCAAGATTATCATTGAGTGAACAACAAAGACATATCAAATTTTGTTCTTAAAAATGACCATTTCAAAATTTCTCATAAACAATGTGCAAAACAATTTTTTACAAGGTTCAACGAAAAAAAACTGATGCAGAATCAATGATCATCCTCTTTTTTTGCAGCACAGAAAATTTTCACAAAAAATCTTTTAAAAGCCCTAAAGTTATGGACAAATACATATGGATAGGTCGCACCTATCTGTGATCACTGATAAGGTATTGTTAGGGTGCATCCACCCACCCACCCTGCGTGCCAGGGGACACATTTGCCATTATTACTAATTTGTGACTGTAAAGATGACCTATCACTTCCGTCCTCTGGTCAATACACACGTGACTTTAAGATGACCTCTCACTTCCGTCCTCTGGTCAATACACACGTGACTGTAAAGATGACCTCTCACTCCCGTCCTCTGGTCAATACACACGTGACTGTAAAGATGACCTATCACTTCCGTCCTCTGGTCAATACACACGTGACTGTAAAGATGACCTCTCACTCCCGTCCTCTGGTCAATACACACGTGACTGTAAAGATGACCTATCACTTCCGTCCTCTGGTCAATACACACGTGACTGTAAAGATGACCTATCACTTCCGTCCTCTGGTCAATACACACGTGACTGTAAAGATGACCTATCACTCCCGTCCTCTGGTCAATACACACGTGACTGTAAAGATGACCTCTCACTCCCGTCCTCTGGTCAATACACACGTGACTGTAAAGATGACCTCTCACTTCCGTCCTCTGGTCAATACACACGTGACTGTAAAGATGACCTCTCACTTCTGTCCTCTCGTCAAGACACATGTAACTGTAAAGATGACCTCTCACTTCCGTCCTCTGGTCAATACACACGTGACTGTAAAGATGACCTCTCACTTCTGTCCTCTCGTCAAGACACATGTAACTGTAAAGATGACCTCTCACTTCTGTCCTCTCGTCAAGACACATGTAACTGTAAAGATGACCTCTCACTTCTGTCCTCTCGTCAAGACACATGTAACTGTAAAGATGACCTCTCACTTCTGTCCTCTCGTCAAGACACATGTAACTGTAAAGATGACCTCTCACTTCTGTCCTCTCGTCAAGACACATGTAACTGTAAAGATGACCTCTCACTTCCGTCCTCTCGTCAAGACACACGTGACTGTAAAGATGACCTATCACTTCCGTCCTCTGGTCAATACACACGTGACTGTAAAGATGACCTATCACTCCCGTCCTCTGGTCAATACACACGTGACTGTAAAGATGACCTCTCACTCCTGTCCTCTGGTCAATACACACGTGACTGTAAAGATGACCTCTCACTTCTGTCCTCTCGTCAAGACACATGTAACTGTAAAGATGACCTCTCACTTCTGTCCTCTCGTCAAGACACATGTAACTGTAAAGATGACCTCTCGCTCCCGTCCTCTGGTCAATACACACGTGACTGTAAAGATGACCTCTCACTTCCGTCCTCTGGTCAATACACACGTGACTGTAAAGATGACCTCTCACTCCTGTCCTCTGGTCAATACACACGTGACTGTAAAGATGACCTCTCACTTCCGTCCTCTGGTCAATACACACGTGACTGTAAAGATGACCTCTCACTTCTGTCCTCTCGTCAAGACACATGTAACTGTAAAGATGACCTCTCACTTCTGTCCTCTGGTCAAGACACATATAACTGTAAAGATGACCTCTCACTTCCGTCCTCTGGTAAACAAGCATATGACTGACATAGTGCAGCATAAGCATGAAGGGCAGTTTCCTTCCTTTTTTTTTTTTTTTCAAACATTGAAAGCATTTCTTCAAATAAAACATAAACTAGATCTAGAGTTCGAAATTTAAAACTAAAAGCATGGTGTTTTTGTTCTAAAGGAACAGAGAGAAACCCCCAGCAGTGTTTGCAACTCAAATCTGCTTATATCTCTATATATTGAAAATAAATATTTTGACAGATATAATTTTGTTCAGCTTTCACTTGTGTTAAATAAAGGGACAGCAGGTAGCACTGGTAGACAAGAGAAATTAAATTTTGAAAATATTTTCACAAATTAAGATGCACAGGCATTGCTTTATTCAGGTTTAATATGTGTCTTATTTCAATATTTGTATCAAACTTAATTTTTTTAATTTTTGAAGTATTGTTTTTTTTACTAGGTATTCCAAACTGAGCTATTAGCCGACTGGAAAATGGTCAGCCGGGCATG